>ONZH01002307.1:85000-273533 GCA_900303285.1 Rhinella marina
CACTGTACAAGCATCTCAGAGGTTAAAATAAAATTGAACCTGACTTGTATTGACCTCTTCTAGTCTGGAGATATTAAAAACAGTGAAGAAATGTGGAAGTGTATAGCCAAATAATCGAATCTGCATGATGAAACAAGTCAGTGTTCCCGTAAAGAGGGCTTTTCTTTGAAGTCTAATTAATATTTAATGCAATGTAAAAACTATATATAAAACCAGTGAGCAAACACCAGGCCAGGGGATGTTTAAGCAGGGCCTTGCACATCAAGAGGATTTCATGTAATAAGTCCTGACTCGAAAGTAAATGTTTATTTAAATTTTCTATAAATCTACATGCATCGAATAAACTTACATTTTCTATAAACAAAAATGTTTCTCTTAATCATATGTTAGGAACACTAAAATCCTAAGTAACTTAATTTGAAGTCTAACCTAATTTGAAACAGGCAAAATTGTGCTGAATGCTTTTTCACCATTCACAGTGACCCACATCAAATTTAAAAAAAAAACTAAATCACTTTTTTGGTAAGCGCTGACTACTCTAATTTCTGCCCACGGCATGTAATAGGATACTTTAAAATTCCCCCCTCTCTTCAATGGAAATCTTTACAACTCTTCAGCATATCTAATTGCATTAGTTCTTAAAGCAGCAGTCACATACTGATGTCCACTATCTATCTACCTGTCCTTCTGGTCTGCCTATCTATGCTTCTCACATCCATCAGTCTGTCTGTCTGTCTGTTTATATATCTATCTATCTGTGTCTGTCTAATATATTATCTATCTATCTATCTATCTATCTATCTATCTATCTATCTATCTATCTATGCTTCTCATATGTATCTATCTGTGTCCATCTAATCTATCTTCTATCTAGAGTATCTATCTTTGGATATAGAAGAGTTAACACACATGCTTGTTGAGTTATCACATCTGGTTAATGTGTTATGACTGTTACTGTTACTCTATCCATCATATCTATGTCTCATATCTATCTATCTATCTATCTATCTATCTATCTATCTATCTATCTGTCTCGCTATCTAAAAAAATAATCTCACAAATGCCAATATTTTTCCTATCAATAAATTGTGTAAAATATGAGATATGCCACATTATTTTAACATTTCATCTAATAAATGTCAATTAAAGGGGTTTCCCAGTTGAGGAAAATTGTTAAGAAAGGGTTAAAAGTGGGATAAAAAATAAAAGAAGAAATACTCGCCCTCACCTACCCCTCTCTCCCATTCCAATGCCTACTGGCTGTCTACTGCTTTCTTCTTCCTGGTCCCATCCCACTCCAGCTTTCCTACTCTACTTTGCTACTATAGTGAGATTGCAACTTTTTTGTGTGACTTTTTAAAAAGGTTTCAGTGATAAATCTAGAGTGAAACATAGAGCATAGCTAACCACGCCCACTCCCCACCCATATTTCAAAACTAGAGTGAGTGGTGTTAACAATGCAAAAAGTTACAAAATATTTGCACACATGAGCAAAAAAAGTCGCAAAAGCCAAATGTTGTGACTTTTTGAAGCCAGAATTCTAGAGTGAAGGCATAATGAATCAGCCTCATCTCCATAGGCTATATCCGGCATTGCAATGGCAATGAGCCGGTATTACATATACAGCCTATGGACAAATATTGGGCTGTTTCTGGGAAGATATTTTGGATATGAATATATAATGGCCTTCATTCTGAAAGGCATGCTGTTGAAATATTATATGGTCCAGAATCCATTGTAGAATTGTTAGAGAAATGAAAATAACCATTTTACTATAAGTTATGCTGATTTGGCAAGATACGGTGGAACGTGGTGCCAGTTGTGTCTATGTGCTGATTGACGATTCCACAACTGGGCTGATTTAAGAGTCTGACTCCAGCAATGGACACTATACCTCAGGGTAACGTGCCAATAAACAGCAGAGGTTAGTATGAATATGGACCTACAGACAGACACCGGACAGCGGCATCCGCTTCACATTACAAGTCATCTTCTAAACTAATCTGACTGATAAGAGTTTACGTAAGGATTTAGACAAAATAAACCAAAACAAACATTTTTTTCCCTATTCTTAACATCTGAAAGTGTTTAAACGATGAAAAAAAAAAATACCCGTAAAGATTAAATTACCCGGTGAATGCTTTGCAACCACAGCGATGACATGATATGCAAGACTTGCTCTTTCCTGTAACCACAATAACTAAATGTTACTGAGTAATCTCTTTTTGCAAGTCAAACAGGGTTAGCTGAACCAACCTTTTCAGGGGGTAAGTGGCATTTTGACAGGTGACTCACGAGAGTAACCTGGTAGGAAATATACATTCACCATGGCCTTTCAACATCTAACAAATGTGATAACTTTGATCTTTTAGTGTATTTTGCTATAGATCCAGTTGACTTAAAGGAGTTGTTCAGCCTTTACTAAGACATCACCAGCTGATCAATGGGGTTACAATACACCACAAATCTGCCGATCCGGTGTTCGGGTGTAGACTCCACTACAAGGTTGAAGGATTTGTGAAGTTCTGGTGTTGACATCCTACAATGGAACTACACTTGAACAGTTGATTGGTTGGTGTTAAGGGTGTAAGACCCCTTCCAATCAGTTAGTGATAGCTTATCTTGGACAACCCCTTTAAGTATGTAAAAATAAATCAGGTGACAATAAAGATTGCCATATCCTTCCAATAGCTGTAGGCCAAACAGCTATTCCTAATGAAGTCCCCATACACATACACGCTCATCTCATGTGTTCTGAATGAGGAAAGTAGAGTAAGCCACTGTCAGACATCGCAAGTGGCAGCTTATTTCCTTTTAGAACAAAGGATTGGGTATATTAAAAGTCATCATATCAATCCCCCCCCCAACATAGGCTGAACAAAGGTCAGCCAAATATGTCACATCTATTCCAGTTAGAAGAAGTTACCCCTAATCCTCTGGATACAGGATAACTGTTAGATTGTTGGGGGTCTGACCATTGGGACTTCCACTGATCAGAAGAACAGGGATCCTGCTCCCTTGTATGAGAGGTGAGGTAGGTCAAGCATTTGTACCACTGCAAAAAAAAACGTTTGACTGAATGTAGAGGCTATTACTAGTTTCTTGGTACGTGTTATATTTGAAAATAAAAATGAAAAATGTTAGAAGGTCTAAGCTGACATACTGGAATTGCCTTATTGATTGCATATGATATTACTGGGAGGAGATGCACTAGTTGACGTGATAACATTGACCTAAAATAGCTTCCATCCATGCGCCCTCCTTCCACTTTTATAGTTTACGGTACTGTAGCCTTTTTTTCACTTGAAAACTTCTTTTCGCTCTTACAAGTCGTCATCGATTGTTTCATTTGTAGGTTGAATGGATCAGTTTAAGTGAGAAGACTCGAGAGTTATTTAAACACGCATTTGATAGTTTCTAAAAACAGTCCAGGCCAGCAAAATTGTTTGTTCCTTAGAATCCAGAAGTGTGAAGAACAGCATGCCGCTGTCTTTCAGATTACCCCTTCAAGTGTGAATCTCAGTTTGCAAAACTTTTTCATTAACCCCTTTCCTGACAGGGCAAAATTGAACACATTAGAAATCTTTATTTATTTATTTATTCATTTATTTATTTATTGCAATGAAGAGGTTTTTTGTTTTGTTGCTTTTGTTCCTTTACTTCCCCTAAAGTTTCAGTAGCCCAAAATCTGTGACCAAAGCATAGTACAAACAAACCAAGCATATCCAAGCGGGCTGCGATACTCACAGCCTAATGAACAATGCACAAAAACAAAAGCATCAGCAAGACGTCCATTATCTGATCTGCCGTGAAACACAAAAAAATGCCCTTTCTGGTGCAGAGGAAGTGCCAGTAAGCCTGCAGGTGTGAGCCAGTTAAAAGAAAAGGCTTGGTTAAATAGATTCTTTGACTGTCAGGGATTAGAGTCATGGTACCAGTAGTAACACACATCTTTTCCTTTAACTTACAAAATTTTCTCACGAGTCTGCAAGAGTTCACCCCATAAGGAGCTTTCTGAGGCCATTGAAAAGTCTTAAGTTTTAATTAAGTTGAAGTTGTCAGAAGAAAGCTTTTTTGGCACAGAGTCAGGGTCATTAATTACTGCTATCTTTGTTTCTTTCTGAAGAAAGAACTCCACTGACTTGTTGGGTTACTAATACAGCTAGCATTTTGTATCCTGCAGGCCTCTTATCAACTGAGTCTCATTTACACATCTAGCAATTACTTTCATCTTTTCCAAATTCAAGTCTAGTAATTTATCATGATTCTTAATGTTTAGCATGACAGTATCTAGTACGATCACGTTGTAGATGCCTTGTTAATAAAAGAAAAATGCTAATATTTCATGTAATTCCATATGTTTTATCTATTACTTGTTCTGTCTGATTCCTTTACTTTACAAGTGCTAATAAATATTACTGCTGGTTATGGTGGAATGTATGTCGATTGATCTATCCTTCTCATCTATCTATCTATCTATCTATCTATCTATCTATCTATCTATCTATCTATCTATCTATCTCTGATATCTATCTATCTATGATTCTCATTATCTATCTATCTATCTATCTATCTATCTATCTATCTATCTATCTATCTATCTATCTATCTTCTGTCTATTAACTATCAATAGAAATTAGAAATATACACATTTTACACTACTAAAAATGAAATAAATGTCAAAAAATTTACATCCACTCTCCTATTTTGGCATACTTTTGTGTTAACTTCTATCACAATGTTTTTAATAAAAACATTTGCAAAATAACATTTGTTCATGTCGTGACTCGGGAATTGTGATTTATGTGGCACATTTTACCATTAGGAGTCTCTCAGCAAGTGGCTCCATACACATTTCAGATGTACTTGGCAAAGCATAAATTATTATGACACTCGCTGGGGTTTCATTTCCAGAGTCAGATGATTGAGACACAAAGTTTGTGCTGGTTAGAAAAGAATGCAAAAATTCTTCTTCAGATATTTGAAAAGCTAAAAAAACCTATGTATTCCGGATAAAGTTTGCTGTTATATAGAATCAGGTTCGTACTACACAGTATGGAGAATGCAACACATCATTTCCACATGCAAATGCTTTGGAGACTAAACAATCCATATGTCTTCTTCTTTGTATCGTATTTAGTAACAGTGAACTAAAATAGACAATGTGCATCTGGGCACTGAACTTCATGGAACCAATGTTTAGTTGTACTAATGTTATAGCCTCCTTTATGTCACTACAGAACAATAAAATCTAGAACCACCAAAAGCGGGGGAGCTACATGCATGGTCTCAAGTCACATCTTGGAGAACACTGCTTTAACCCATAAATTCCTGTTCGGCATGAAGCCATTTCCCCAACAACCTCATACACGCTAGGCTAGATTGAGCATGTATATATTTTCAGCAGAGAGGAAGTAGAAAGCCACTGCCAAAAACTTCAAAGAGTACAAAAAAATTGGCATTGAAGTTGAAAGTTGTTGTAGTCCTTCTTATCCCCCCCCCGGACATCATGTGTTAAGGTAAAGTCAACAGCTCTGCATACACATTGGACTCAGACAGTACCTCTGAAAATGGTTGGTTCAGACAAAACCAGTATAATGTATATGGTGGGTCCTACAAAGGTCTTTAGGTCAGAGGTTTCTATGTGTTTATGGTTTAACCAGAGCAGATGAGCTTGATGGATGTCTTCCAGGATGAGTTTGTGTTAGTTTGAGATGTCTTTGAAGAATTTATTCATGAAGTATATCTGCTTATTCTAATCTTTTATGTTTTTACATGTTACTGGGAAGGATATTTCTCGGCAAGGAAAAGGTATTTGGTTGACGTACAGGAATCTGATTTGAAAGATGGAGATGGGAACATTGTGAAATTTGTTAAATTTGTTATCTCATAATCCATATTTTTAATGTATTGCTGCTTTGACAAGTTATATGAAAGCAAACACTCAGCACACTAGACGATTTTTCAAACTCGCACTTTGCAAAATTGATCCAGTCATGTGGAAAAACATTGGCTTGGTCCTGTATGTGCTAAAATCCCTTATAAGTCTAGAAGTGATTGATGAATTTAAAAAAAAAGAATAAAAATAGGGCGAGTTTTGTGAGATTCCAGGTGTCTGATCTGTTGGGATAATGGAATGCTTGAATCTATGATAGTTAATTGTACTGGATTACTGTTTGGCATCCAACCAAGAGACTGGCCTAGGGACAGATCATTTTATTTAACAGTTCAGCAGCAACCCCTCACCAACATGCCAGCACGAGGAGATCACTTAATGTTGGAGAATATATGATAAGCAGAGTTTGTGTTTATTCAGTTGAGCCACACAGGTGACTGATAAATGCTGCAGACAAAAAAAGAATATTAATCCCAAAGCAATACATAACAAAAATAAGATTACAAACATAAGAAGGCGAGTAATTGCTTTAGCAATCCTATGAAGGTTAATTGTAATTTGTAGATTAGCTTCATTATTTGGTTATCTTATTGTGGATTACTGTGATTTACTGTATATACATTTGGAAATTTCCATTCTAAAAATACGTTGTTATAATAACGGTATGTATAGATTGCTTTTTCTTAAAGGGGTTGTTCAGCCAGTACATACTGATGACCTATCCTCGGGATAGGTTATCAATAGCTGATAGGTGGGGGTCCAACGCCCAGCATCCGCTGTTTGAAGAGGAGGTGGCGCTCATGGGAGTGCTACTTCTTCAAGATTACACAGCGGATTGTCTCAGTGGCGTATTGTAATTACAAGTGATTGTTCCATTCACTTGAATAAGACAAGCTCTTGTAATTACACTGTACCACCACTGCAAGCAAGTTGATGTGCAGTGTAATCTTGGGTTTGAATCCCAACAAGGGCAGCATTTATTTAGAGTGTGCATGTTTCACTGTGTTTCGGTTTCTTCAAAGCAATTTGATTTCTTCCCACACATACTGATAAACAGTGTAGGACTGGTCTACCATCGTACCAGAGGATCCTCCGCAGGGACCAGGCTCTCATACTATAGTTGGCTTGAAAGAAAATTCCCATTTGCAGCTACCATTGGAGCCAATCACTTGCCACTAGGGAATATTTTTTATTCAAAACCTATTAGTTTATTTATTCAAAACCTATTAGTTTGTGTCCCCATCAGGGACATAGATTGTTGCATTATTAACTATAGGAGTCATGATAAATTGTTCTAAACTAATATAGATAAAACTCTGGAGAAAGGAAGGTTTTTTTGTTTTTGTACTAATGGTTAAAGAGTAACCGCACATCCAAAAAAACTTTTGATATGTCATAGTGACAAATCAAAGGTTTGATTGGTGGAGGTCTGACCTCTGCCAATCACTAAAATAAAGAATTTAGTAGTACTCACTCAAGCACTGTCTCTCCTCCCTGCTGTAGATGGACTGGTGACAGGCTCATAGACTTTATATTGACCCAGTCTTCAGCAGCTTGGAGTGACAGAACTCGGCTGAGTGCTTCTAACTCCTCTTTTGGTCCCCTACCTATCAAAGCCTGTGAGACAGTATGTCACTATAACTTATAACACTAAGACTCCAAATATTTTCAAAGGGATCTTTTTAGGAGTCTACCCCATAGAGCTGTCTTGTGTACAGGATGTATGTTAAAAAAAAATATATATATAGTAAAATGTGGGATTTGTAGTTGCCCAAATGAAGGCCTAAACATGCTAAACAAGCAGGAATGATATATATTATAAAAGGTGTAACTGTGCAATGGTGACTACATTCGTTTTACTTACTCACTAGAAAATTTTTTAACCTCATGTCATACTTAACCGTAGAACAAGTCTAAACAAATGACAGCATTATAATGTCCAGTAAAGCTCTTTCTTCATAGCATTGCCTAACCTGAGAGAACACAGTCACTAGTTCTGCTCGATGAGCATTATTTCATGCATTTCCTAATCTTAAAGTCTCATGAAAATACCTTCTGTTTTGAAAGATGGACCAAAAAGTTGGCCTATAAATTCTGTAGAACATCTTTGAGATGTCAAGAATTGGTAAAGAAAAGGAGAAGATTTAGTCTTCAAAATGGTAGAATTAAACAATAATATTTGGCTATGGGTTACATATATATATATAGATACTCAAATAAAGTGACTATCCCAAGGAAATTCTACAGTAAAATATGTAGAGATCTTTGAACTTGCTGTATAACTAGGGAATATGAATATCTAGAGATTATTTATAATAGGCACACTAAATTGACATGTTTGATGAATATAAGTGTGTTCGAGTACGTTCTATATAAGGAAAGCCTTTTAATGTTGGAAATCTTCTTAGGGAAAAGTACTTTAATGCTGTTTTTGGCAAGGTGATCCCACTGAGACTATCTATGTCACACTGTTATGCTTCCCTTATCCTATTGTTACAGCGGGAGTTGTTCCACAGTATATCATGTTGAAGTTACTCTCTGCAGAAGAGTTATGCTTTTCCTATCATGATGAAAATTTGGGTCACTGACAACATGAATACTTTTACATTATATTTTTTTGTGATTTGCATATTTTTACAGTGGTGACATAGTGACATCATTATATACATTCCAAGTGCAATCTTTGTACAATGCTATGGTATATACTTGACCAAAGACATCATGTTCATCCCTCACTGCCAATTAGGCTAAGCGGTAACATCAATTAGGCTAGATTTCCAGCACTCCTTTCAATAGATTATAATTAGAGTTTTATGGGGAATTCATTAAAAGACAAACACACTTATGCGTTTCGAACCCTTGAGGGGTCTTAATCATAGCATAACCTGGACAACCTGGACATTGTCATATTTAAATTACATAGGCGTGAATCCAGCCCTTTTCCTTACTCAAATTCCCTCTGTGTAATTTTAAACCTGACTATGTCTGGGGTACATACAGACGTTATGCTATTATTAAGAACCCACAAGGGTTCGAAATGCGTAAAAGGTTTTGTGAGTTGTGCACGCCATTCATTTTTCATGTTTTTAATGGAATCTCAATAAACTTTTGATTTTAATTTATTGAAAGGAGTGCTTGAGAATTACTTCTGTTGATATAAACTGACCAGGTAACCAGTGCGTGGAATACCATCTTCATGCAACACGACTACAAAGCAGGAATTCACCAAGTGAATTGTGAGCTGATCTACATTTTTGTGATTGTGTAATACCAAGTGGTGATCCGCTACATGAAACTTATAAAGGAACTTACTTTTTTTTTTTTTTTTTTTACTATTGGCTTACTTATCATTCGGTTGAATTCATTACAATAAATGATGTCACTGCACTTTGAATTGTGATGTCACTAAACATTATCTGGGGGATCTTGGTCCTCTAAATCTTCCTGTCTACTATGTCCATCCTTTCTAACTTCTTCTAATACATAGTTTGTCTGTTTGAGATGTATTGTTTTATTACCCGACTTTTTAATTTCTTTCCTGTGGACCTCCACTCGTATACCTGTAAACCTACTGGTATACACAGGTCTGCTATGTATCTTCAGGAAAACTTGTATAGTGAAATACTTTATGAACTCATGTTCTGTGGACTTTATAGCTACATAGAGGTTTTCAGATATGTTCTTGAATTACCAACTTTATGAAAAAGAAAAGACTAATTTATTTTTTTTAAAGTATTTTAAACACACACTAACATTTTTTGGATCTGGGCCAGGTGGAAAAAAATCCATCAGAACACATGTTACCAGTAACCACTATTGAGTTTAAAGTTAAAAAAAATGTAATACTAAACTTTTTGGCACTTGAACTCTTGGCATGGTGTCAGAGATTCATAGCAGAGAGGTATAACTTTCCTCAAACATACATGCAGTCCTATTCATTAATGATTTATTTTACAATTAATAAATAGCTTTCTTATGTCCAGAAAACTGCTGCCAAACTGTAGCTGAGCTGCCCTAGATATATATTAGATCTTGAAAAGGATTAATTGTTTGCAGTCCATGATACCTGTTAGGTCGATAAAAATCAATGCCTCTTTTCCCTTGAGTTTTCACTTCTTAAACACACGAAAACTCCTTAAAAGCTGAAATAGAATAGTTTATACCAAGTATTACATTATTCTGTTCAAAAATGCAATGTGGCTACCATACAGGAAGCAATATGTATAAATATACATACCATGCCTAACTATCTTTGTTGGCAAGGGAACAAGTACCTTAAAGAGCTCATGGAAAGGGGAATACCTAGCTCAGGTTGGCCCGATTAACTTTCACCATGAGTGTGGTGAACCTATCTCTATTTTCAACCTGTGTAGCGAGGGACCACCTTACTTTCACTCCCACTCATGTCACCCAAATACTTGTGGATTGGCTCACTGGGGAAAGGTTTTCTGTAGAGTCATGAATGATGAACCCTATGACTAAGACAATTTTTGTCTAGATGACAGTTGCACTGCAAATTAAATGACTATGGAACTCTCTGCCTGAGGAGGTGGTGATGGAAAGTTCACTAAAAGAGTTAAAGAGGGGCCTGGATGCATTTCTGGAGGGTAATAATATTATAGGTTATAGTTACTAGAGATGGGTCGTTGATCCAGGGAGTAATTCTGATTGCCTGATTGGAGTCGGGAAGGAATTTTTTTCCCTAAAGTGGGGAAAATTGGCTTCTACCTCACAGGGTTTTTTTGCCTTCCTCTGGATCAACTTTTAGGAAAACAGGCCGAACTGGATGGACAGATGTTTTTTTTTGGCCTTATAAACTATGTTACTAGGTTACTATGCCTAGTGGCCTCTACAGCCAGAAGTCACATTAAAAAGGACCATGGCACTTTTATGGAATTTGCTCATTGAAACGTGACTTATTTAAGTAAGGGCCAAGCATAGATCATGTACAATATTTAGCCACTCATAGAAAAATTGGACATTTCGGTCATATATTGACCTTCTTCAGCAATATGAGTCTGTGTTTCAAAGGGCAGAAAATGTGGGACATGTGGACCAGTTTCATGGAGCAAATTACATACAGAGTGCCGTGGTACTTTTCTATATAAGCTCTATAGCTAGCTCTGACTGTCACTAAATTCTCAGTTGACAAAGGACCCATATACTATTCTTAAATATGGTCTCTCTGTTGCTGCTTTCCACCTTGACAAGCACTCTAATGTTAGTTAAAGGGTAGGGTATGGGGGGGGTGGTCACAGACTATTTTTCAGCTGAAGAAGCCTGACCCACAATGAGAAGGTATGTGGCTTAAACTAGCCTTGGTAGAGGGTTACCTTTTTGATATCTACTATGGAGTCACCTTTTCTGAAATATGTAGCTGATCTAAGTAAGGCACTTGTATTGATTGAGGGAGAATTGTTAAAAAAAGCTTATAAATCACCAAGAATATTAAGCAGAACAGGAAAGAGAAGCCATTAAACATCCCAATTAATAACAGAATGTTATTAAAATGCATATAGCTGGAAGTCTGAAGGCGAAAATATTTTCATGCTGGATGTATGTGATACAAAGTGATTTCTTTACAATCTGTGTGCTACAGAAGATTAATTATACATCATTATACATGTAGAAATGCAGGCTAGATCAAATTTACAATCTCAACCTTTTTTTTCTGTCTAAAGACATTACTTTAATACTAGTTTTGATTGAAACAGCTGGGGGGGACTCTACATTCATGTACCTGCAAGACCAGTTAGATAAATGAGTTAAAACTGCAATTATTCTGTAAAAACTGTATTGAAAGCAACCTTTTTAATTAAGTCGAAAATATATCACACAGATGTATGTTATGTTTCTCTGTTCCACTGAAAACCTAATGCATCTGGAAAAATTAATTATGGATTTATTTGGTAATATGAGGAAATGCAGCTTCAAGCAATGAAAAAAATATCTTGATTAATTTCCTTCTACAAACTTAACTGTTTTTTGCCTTCAAGTAAACACTTCCAGTTTGCTAGGACTTGATAACCATTTATAATTTGAGCACAGTCTTTTTTTTACTCCTAAATCCCATCTTCCAATGAATGGTTTATGCCTCCTCTTCCCTTTGTGATCAGTATCAGTACTACTGCTTCACTGAAGCAATGGCCTTCAGACGCCAAGCTGGTCAGTTATCGGACTACACTACAAAGATTACCAAATGCAACAGGATGGAAAATTGAAAGCACCTAAATATTACACCTGATTTGCCTGTTCAAACAGGTTGTCCCATTACAACTTATCCCCTATCTACAGTATAAGGAATAAGCATCAAATCAGTTGGGGTTCAGAACGCTAGGGCCCCCATTTGAATGGATTGGCTCGCTCCTCCATTCAATGCTATGGGACTGCTAGAGATCGTTGAACACAAGCGCTATAGAAGCAGCATTCATACTTGCCCACTGCTCCAGTTGAACATGGAAACATAACCCCTCTTTTAGTGATTGGTGGGGGCCCCAGCAGTTGGACACTGATCATACACTTACCTCCTATATGTGGATAGGGAATATGTTGCTATAATGGAAAAACCCCTTTAAGACTGAAAAAATAGACATCAGAATCAGTCATTTATTGATTTCTTGCATGTAACATGGAACCAATTAAATACATTTATGAGATTATAAAAAGGGTATGCTTTTATATCCATAAACATTTAAGTTATCTGTAACCTGACGTGTTACTGCAGACTGTTAATGTTAGTGCTATCAACCTACACAACAGACTTCTAAATAATAATTGTATGCCAACCATAGAATGGTCAATATGTTAGAAAACAAAATGACCTCCCTATAGCTGTGGCTCTCATGGACCAAATTATAAAATACTGTATATTGTAACAACTGTGATTTCCATTCTAGTCACAAAAAGCTGGAAAACCAAGTTGATTCAATAATTTCCTGAGTTTAAAAATAACTAACATATTGAGGTCACTTTGTGCCTTATGGGTCAATTGTGAAGTTATGTAAAGCCTTGGCAAATCAGATCAAAACTTCTTAACACAATCTTATGGCTTTTTTCTTTTACATTTGGCTTTGTAAAGAGTGTAGAGTATTTCATCACAGTTGCATCTGATACAAGTCTAAACCTCAGCTATTTAACGTGAGATAACCATTGCAGAAGTGCAAGAAAGCAGCCCGCACAATAATGTTTTCACTGTAAGGAATCCTAATCAAATGTGTGCTCCAATTAAAAATAAAATGAAAAAGATCATACAGAAAAAATCCACTTGCAACAATTCCAAGAATATTTTGCCAAGGGCATAAAGAATACGTTACATTATTATGAGGCACTGATACTAATACTGTTTAAATCTGAGTTATCTGATCGTGTCTAAGTCTATTTCTTAATATCTGATTATTGAATCTGATAATGTAACGTACAGTAGGGTTTATCTTCTCTTGGACTAAATTGATCAGAGGCACAGAAATGTTAAAAAATATGTAGTAAAAGATATGAAAAGTAAATGAAATGCGTTACAGATTATAAACACAGACTCATACATTTTACTCGTAGCTTGGCTTTTCTTTACCCAACCAAACTCATTTAACTACCCAAGACTCAAATCCCGGTCCTGGCTTATTGGCACCCATTCAACCATCATCCAGCACCTGGACTATGCCACACCAGACCACCGTAGCCTATCTACACCCCAAACACACACATACGCAAACAATAAAAATGTGTTATTATAATAAGTCTCTATGTAAACATACACAAACTGATTTTACATTTCCACTGTAGGAAGATCCAAGTGATTAGGATTTTAATGTTATCTCACATTAGAATTTATAATAAATAAGGCTATGATGAGCTCTCAGCATCTTAAAACTAAATTATACAGATTAAAATATGTAAACATCAAATGGACACGTTCCATTTGCATATTATATTTCGCTCTTAAAGTTGATGTTGAAGATTAAGGGTCAACGCTAAATCCTCACTATCCTAATCCCTAACATTACAAAGACAACCGTGAGTGCACGTCTGCTCTACTAAATTACCTAGAAAGAAAGCAAATTCCGGATGAAAAGGGAAGCATATTTATATTATAGTGATTTAAAATCTGTCGCCTAAACACATCTCCCCTCCTCTATCCCTTGACCTAAATTGCACACTAAAAGCTTGCATGTCTGAAAATGGGCAGCTAACAATTTGAGACAATCCAGAGATTCTTTGCGTATGCAGAAACAATGCCAACAGATTTTCTGGCTACAGTAAACACTGTCTAGTTCATATTTTGCAGAACCAAGTCAAGGTCCATAAAATATACCTTCTTCTTTTTGTTCTTCCTAATTGTTTAGTGAGTAATCTTTCAGGCTTGGGAGGAAAGGGAAGCTTCCTAATGTTTCTTATAGTAAAAACAACCTTAAAGGGGAACTAAAGCCAGAATCCAAACCAAAAAAGTAACATAATCTCCTCATGCATCTTTGTTATTTGCTCTTGTTTCATCAGATATCACAATTGCAGACAATGAAAAATACAATAGAAAAGCGATGCACTGTTCTCTCAGACTACAGCCATGACTTCTCCCCCTCCTTCTTTCCTTCCTCATGCTAGTGGATGTCAGCCATGGAATATGGGAGGAAGAGGCTGGGTTTCATCAGAATAACTTTTGTCTACATGGGAGTGGCCATTTTGTTGGAAGGAATCTCCTAGTAATGGAACTGGTTGCAACCACCTGATTTGGTTGCAACCACCTGGAACTGTAATAGACTAAAAAATACCATATTTATGAAGATATGTGGCTGTGGGGACTAAGGGCAGGGACCCCTATAGCAGTGCAGGCTTCTCAGCATTTTAGTGTGGCTGGTTAAGCCCCGGTGTGTGACATCAGGCACGTTCACCTAGCCGTTCCCTAGCCGAACATTGGGAATAGTAGGGAAAAGAAAAAATATTTGTCTGCAAGATCTGTCTTAAACTGCTATGACAGCAGTTTTGGGAGTATCTTGTAGACATAGCTGTATGTGCACTATAGATTAAATTTTTTTGTGTTAATTTTATTTTTTCAGGGTTTAGTTCATACCTTCTGTGTATATTTGTATGTGTACGTATTAGCTTCAACATGCCAGCTTCTACAGTATATGCATAACATCTTAGTAGAGTTCTGTTACATTCATATATCAGTTATCAGAAATGATTTCTTATTCACTCTTGGCTATAATCACATTTTCAGCATTTAAAAGCCCTTTGGTCACCATATGTAAGATAGTCTACTGTAACAGGCCTGTCTTGTTACAACTGATGACAGTTGCTTTAATACAAATGTGCCCACAAAGCAACTATGATATATATCATAACCTTCAAAAATCAAAGGAACACTCTAGTAAAAATGATACATTGTATCACATTTCTATGCTAAGCACAACACTTTTGTGGCATTGTTTTGGAATATCTCATTTTAGATACATTCATTTATTCAGAATGCTACAAATAATGGCTTTATCCAACATTCTTGACATTTCCTGGCTTTAAACTAAAATGTGGACACAGCCATCTTTTGTCTACCTTAGGCTGGGGATACTTGGCAACACATGTCGTATTTAATGAAGATCATGATGTCACATTGTATCTAATGATTGTAAATGGAGTCAACATGTGACATGAGACATGCGATGACACAACATTATTGCTAGATTTTTGGTAGCAAGTCGCTCATGACTTCACCATCATATCCCACAATGCAAGTCACATATGACTGCAACTTGACAATGACTTTTCTGCAAATTGGATTTTTATAGCCAAAACCACAGATCTAAATGAGTGGCACGTTACAGAAATGTCACACAAATGTTTTTGGTTGCGCAACTTTTCTGAGATTTGCTGTTGTGCAATCTATGTCACCATGTAGCCTCAGCCTTAGATACATTTATGAAACTGAAATACACAATTCTGACAAAAATAATACAGATTAGACCAACTTGGTGGACAGATTTTTGGCGCACTTATTGCTTGTCTACGTACATATTTAATTGTTTCTGGACTATGCCTGTTTACTGTGGCACAGAAATGATGATTTAAGGCTTCTTAACGTGGGCCGCCAATTGTGGCAATTATTAGAAAGGAGAGTTCCTTGGAACGCCCTGACAGAAGCCACTGATAACCCGATGAATGAGCAAAGGCTTTTCATCAGGTGGACACCAAAACATTTCTGGGCAGCAGATTGTCCTGTGTAAACAATCATCTGCTGTCCAGAAACAATTAATCTCTAAGAGGATGAGTCATCTATAGCGATTGAGTATCTCCATAAGATGAGGTGACTGCTATATCTATATGCAGCTTTCAACCCCTCTTATGAACAGGCAATTATGGGGAATGAACGATAATTACCTGCTGAGGCAGCCCACGTAAAGGAGCCTCTAGAAAATCTCCTTCCCAATAATAGCCCTAACTGTCAACCGATGTAAAGGGACCTCTAATTTTGCTACAAATTAGACAGGATTAGTAAATCTGAATCACTGTGTTATGTTTTATGCAGGACCTGTGCAGGGCAGGCAAAACTCACAGATTCAAAGAACATCCAAGTAAACATCCCAGTCATGCCTCGCCCCTTCAGGTCCTGCACTATGCAAAACACAACATAAATATTTTTTTCTAGAATATATATTTTTTAGGTTTGTATTCCCTTAAAATAAAGCATTGTGGAAAACCCAGATAGAGGTAAAGGAAAGGGCACAGACACACAACCATTTAGTCAAAGAACAATTTTTATATTTCAAATTCTTACATTAAAATATTAATCTCTTAAATACAATATCACACGCATATAAAATGTGAGTGTTAGGTACTGCAGTGCTTTATACTTTACAAAATAAAAAAAAAACAAAACCAAAAAACGGCGATGTGACAAAATTGGGTGGAGTCCGTTCTTTGTGTGCAAAGGGTAGATACTGACAGAGTTGCTTCAGAAAATAACATTTCAAAAGTTCCAGTATTTCTGCCCAATTAGGATCAATCATTAGTGATTGTTTACTTGTCACTATAACGACAAGCTTAGCATTTAAATAAAAGCTATTATTCCAGAAAACCCTGTGAAATATTGCCTACAAAAAATGTGCATGACCTAATGGTTTAATATTTAATAACGCCATTAAATAATCATTCACGCTCTGCCATTAAGAATTTAAAAATTGCAGACAGAGGAGGAAAAAAAAACGACACTCATTTAAGACTGTTTTTGCTCATTATGCAGTGAATTTACGTAGCCACAAGTTAACAAGTGAAAACTTGTTAAACTTCAAAAGGAGTCTTAAACATAAACCAAACAATGAATATTTTCGAGAGGGTTTAATCCGGTATCGTCATCCAAGATAATATCCACCAAAAATACCTCAGCTATGCATCGGCCTTTCCCGAATAATTATTACTTATAAACCTTTAAGGGTTTATAATTGTTTGGACATTTGAAGGGCCCCTAAGATACCTAATTCCACCTTACATATCATAAACATATCAGAATTAAAACTTGTGTGGTCAAAACTGGTCCATAGCAATCAGATTGATCCTTTAATTATCCAAAGGAGCTCTGAAAAATAAAAGGTGGGATCTGATTGTCTGTCATGGGCAACTAAGTCAGTTTTCCTTTAAACCCTATATACTATCTCAATAGTCAAAGTCTAACAATAGCAAAAGCTACATAAAAATTATAATGATAGATTCTAAAATACACAACTTGGTTTATATTTTATTTAAGCCTTCAGTTCAGAGGTTACAGCTAATCATATAAGTAGAAGACAGAAGAAGATGCAGAAAGGAAATTAGGATAAAAGAAGAGAAGGTACATAAGGTCAGAAGTCAGATTTTTAGTGTTTCATCATGGGGACACCGTTGAACCAATACATTCATAATTCCTGCAAGAGCAATTCCTGTGTAGAACTATCCAATTAAATGCACAGACTTGCGCAAAACCATTTTTTTAAATACCATTCTAAAACCTTAGTATACTTTATGGGGGTTATTTACAAAAGAAACTTCACATATGTAAGATTTATTGTATTGTTGATGTCCATGTGACATTAACTTCTGGCATAAATTATAGTAGATGTGTGAGGATGTGGTGGCCACTCCTCCTCTTCTAAGTCCCACTTACTTTTCAAAAAAGTGGTGAGAGTGGCATAAAAACTCAAAAAGTTGCAAATTCTGGTGCAAAATGTGATTTGCTCACAAATTGTCTACTTTTGTATGCCAGAAAAGTGGTGCACATGTTTAGTAAATGACTCTAATGTGTTGACTATCGCCATCCTTGTGATGAATGGATCCATTGCTTAGTAATAAAGACAGAGCTTCCTTAGCTACTGAAAAACAGAGGGGTTTGAAGGTGAATGATGTCTCAGTTTGAATGCTGGTGAGACATTCATCATGAATTGTGGAGCTTAGTAGGACAAGTAAGCCACTTTTCCAGCAGAATGCTTGTCCACAGTTGTCCTGCAGAAATATGCAATGATGTAATGAGTGATTGCTGTAAAGTTGACCATATACATTAGTCTTTTGTTTGCTGAACCTAAAAAGAATGACACGCTAATGTGTATGTGGAGCTCCCAACATCATTTTTGTTGGGACGAGGATTGGGTGAAGTTATATTTTTGCCCAATCCTTTTGTTCTCCTGGGAGAAGTGTCTGGCATGGTTTTCTCCTCTGTCTCCATGGAATACACATTTGGCCTAACATGTATGGTGAAGCTGGGACAGAGTCGGGAGAGACAGCTGTCGGCTGAACGATTGCTTTATTTATTGAATATGAATGGGCAGCTTTAGTCTTCAAGTGGGGGAATCCTCCCTATGATGTCCATATTCTTTACTAGGACCTTTAGACAGAGGTTGTCCTAAGTGGACAACCCCTTTAAGAAGATGATGTTGATTTTTTTAACATCCTATCCTGTACACATACGTTTTGCCTGTGCATTCTTGAATATAAAAAATGTATTTTCCTATGTCAATAATCGGTATGGAAGTCAACAATACTTTCTTAATGAAACACCGGATTTTAATTTGCTTCCAAATAACGTGTTGTTTAGTTTTCCTTGATGACAGTGTTTATGCAGCAGACCTTGTGCCAGGTATATGTCGCACTATGTGCTCATTTTACTGGAATGTGAAAGTTTAATCATGGAGCCTTGGTGCACTTCACAGCTTCTAATTTTGGCTGTGTCACAATTAACATAGAGGCTTGAAAGATTCCTTTTAGATAACTAGCAATTAGACAATTAACTCAGTAATAGGATATGCACAGGTGGCTGAGGCAGATGGATTTCAGAAGGATATAAAGTTAAAGAAATAGTCCTACACTGGGAAATAAATTGTGGTGGCAAAATCTGCAGAGTTACAAGTGGCTTTATTGTGGACTTTGCAGAGGATCCGCTGCAGATTTCGGCCAGTGAATTGCAAATTGTCAAATCCATGGTGGATATGTGCTAGGATTTTAAAATCTGCTCTGCAGGTCAATTTTCGTGCAGATTCCGTCACTTTTCATACAGATTCTGTACACACATGGATCACATCTGTGTACATCTCATCCACTTCTCTGCTACTGTAAAACACTGCAGACTTCTGCAAATCTGCAGCAGAAAATCCACTTTGTATACACCCAATATGAACACCCCCTGTGAAGGAGAATTTAAAGGGGTTTTCCGGGAACAAAATATCGATGGCTTATCCTCAGGATAGGTCACAAATATCTGATTGTGGGGTATGACTCCAATCCATACCCCCACCAATCAGCTGTTTGAAAAAGCTGTGATGCTCCGGTGATTGCTGCTGCCTCTTTCTAGGCCAGTGACTTCACGTTCATCGGTCACATGACCTAGGAACAGCTCAGTCCCATTCAAGTGAATGGCCCCGAGCTGCAATACCAAGCACAGCCACTATACAATAAATAGCATTGTGCTTGGTATGCTGTGAGGAGGCTGCAGTGTCAAGTTACATACTCTGCACAACTCAGCTCTGCAACATATTGTGGGTCTATGGTGGCTCCTGTTGCTTTTTTAGTGACCATTCATGTACAGCATACAAGGTATACAGTACGCTCATAATGCACTTTGTATCACTCATTTATATCTGTGCAGTGGCCAGTGTTTAAGCAGCAAATAGATGGCATACCAGACCTGCCAAGAAAGGGTGAGTGAGCAAGTGCATAGTGGTAAGCCAGATCAATATACTAACTGGCATTTACTATTATCTAAGCAGCTAAAATGCAATTATTTTTGGGCACTTCATGTGTTCCATTGATTTCAAACTTGTCTTTAAATACAGTAGAACTGTACTGTCAGAACACCCGGCCTTCATAGAATAAACTCCAGCATTGCTATGCTACATCTCTTTAGCTGTCAATACAATTTATCAAAAGTGCCTAATAGTAGAGGGTGTGCTAGTCGCCCATAGCAGTCAACTAGGGCTCAACTTTAATTTTTTTTTGGAGCAATTTAAGAAATAAAAGCTGAGCTCTGATTGGCTGCCAAACTGCTGGCCAAAACAGTACAGACTGTAGATTATTTCATTCATGAACAGTAAAGAGAAAATCAGCCCAACTGTAATAATAGTCATCACCGTGGGCAGATGTGGCATTTCTGAAGCTCCAGTTATGTATGGAGGCCCCCATTGTATCACTAAAAGTGTTTTCCAACATGTTACTGCTGATTGCCTATCCTTTGGACCCCACCGATCAACTGGTTGAGAAGGCACCGGCTCTTCAATACTAAATGTAAAGTACTACTCTTTTAACCCCTTCGCGACCAGCGGCGTACATGTACGGCGCTGGGGCGATGCGGGCACATGGCGCCCGCTCGCGGGTGCGGCGGGCGTCATGGCCGGCAAGTCTCTGCTGTTTCTAACAGCAGAGACTTGCCGCTACCTACTGTGTCGGCGGCGTCTTCCGGGGTGACTAGATGCTGTGATCACACGTGATCACGGCATCTAGTTGCGTCTAAACCCGGAAGCGTTCGCTTCCGGGTGGTGTACAGACACCCCGTGTGGCCAATCGGGGTGTCTGTACACCATATGAAAACTGTAATCCTCGCTGGTGAGGATTACAGTTTTCAAAGTGCAATTCTTATTCTTGCCACTAGATGGCAGGCCAGGATAAGAAATGAGCAATTCATGGATTTCTGAGTCTATAAAACCCAGAATTGCTCATAAAGAAAAAAAAAAAAGCCACAATTTATAAGCCCATATTTGAGCTTTCTAATAGTAAAAAAAAATTAAAAAAAATGTTAAAAAATATATAAAAAATAAAAAAGATGTAAAAGTTCAAATCACCCCCCTTTCCGTATAAGTAAAAAATAAATACCTAAATAACAATAAATATAGACATCATGGGTATCACCGTGACCGAAAACACCCGTACTTTTAAAATATAAAAAAAAATTCCAATACGGCGAATTGTGTGGCGGAAAAAAGCGTCCAAATGGCGATTTGCCGTTTTTTGTCGCTTTTTTTTTCTAAAAAAAATTAAATAAAAAGTGATCAAAAAGTCATACACACCCCAGAATGGTATCAATAAAAACTTCAGATCGTCCCGCAAAAAATGAGCCCCCATACAGCTCTGTACACATAAATACCAAAAAGTTATAGGGGTCAAGATTTGACAAGGAAAAAAAAAAAAAAAAGGGCAACTTTCTAATTATTTTATCACTATGAAAACGCAGGAAAAACTATACATATTAGGTATTGCCGGATTCGTACTGACCAGTAGAATGAAAGTAACGGATCAGTTTTAATGCACATCGAACGCTGTAAATAAGAAACCCGTAGAACTGTAGCGGAATAGCGTTTTCTTTGCAATTTCACCCGGTTTGGAATTTTTTTCCCGCTTCCCACTACACCGTATGCAATATTAAATGGTGGCGTTGGAAAGTACAACTTGTCCCGCAAAAAACAAGCCCTCATACAGCTATGTGAACAGAAAAATAAAAGAGTTATGGCTGTTTGAAGGCAGGGAGCGCAAAACGAAAATGCAGAACCGAAAAAAGCTCCGGGCGCGAAGGGGTTAAATAAAATGGAATAATAATAAAAAAAATACAGTATACATTGCATAGTTGATTATGTTGACAAGTCCTTCAAATTGTAACTATAATCCTACAGCATTGATCCGGAGTAAGGCTAAAACCCCTATGAGTCAGTTGCCAATTGTTTCATACTAGGGGGATCCAGGTGTGTGATACAGCACAATCTTGAACTTTTTCAATGAATAAATCATCACTACAAAGTATGAGAGAGAATATCATAGTCTCACTACTCTTACAGTAAAGACTTCCCCTATATGATGATGATAGAAGATGTTCCCTTGTCATGGTTACAGACATATAAGATCATGAACAAAGGCCCTTGGTGATGTTTAAGGATGCCCAATCCAGATCTACTGTCAAGGTACCATGTTTTTTGTGGCAAATCAACCTCTCACATCTCATAAATGTTAAATGGAGAGCAGTTTATGTGGATGGCCCAAGGAATTATTTATAACTGTTTACACTTTCTATAGACTGCAACGCGCCTTGAAGACCTAGTCCAAGATTTCTTCACATTACAAATTATAACAACAGCAATGATGAAAATCTGCTCAACTGTCATATGCATAGCTTTCATATACTTGTTTCTATTTGAGATCTTCTAACAATTTAGTACATTGGTCTTGTTGATCTTCTGCTCACTCTACTGTGACTAAACTATGACCCATCCATAGGGTAAGAGATGTTCATTTTGGCTTTGGTATATGTGGCTAACTGAAAGCTTACGTTCTGGCTGGTGCTTGAACCAAACTCCAAGAATGATTTGTATAGTCTGCTGATGACATAAAGACATTGAACTCTCAGGGTGTACAATTCTCCATAAAAAATTTTTTCATACAATTCATAAAATTATATTGAACTAATTGTATTTTTTTGCCAAAAAAGTGTTATTGTAAGCTACTATTTTTAAGCCCTAAGTGTAACTGGTAGTTTTTCCCAGTGGACCCTGTCAGCATTTCATAAAAAAGAACTACTATTTTTATTGTGTTTTCTTTTACCTAGATACATTGTAAACTGATACTACCGAGAGCAGCCTGAACATTGCTGCGAGGATTAAGTTCATTTCTGGTACATATATTCTGTTCTAAGTAGTGGTAACTCATGTGTGATTTTATGATTGTGAGTTCCTCTCTCTATTCAAAGAATTAAAGGGGTTGTCCAAGGTAATTTCTTTTTGTTTTTAACAGAAAAGCAGGGGAGGATAATAGTGGTGTTACCGAAATCGAGGGGGTTAGAAATGGTGATTAAACTGTTTTTAGTTTGTTTTAATAGCTTCCTACCATTTACAATAAAACAGCTTGGACAACCTTTTTTTAAGTTCCCCTAGATGACATCACTTTGTAAAGGTTGTCTGTTAGAGATGAGCGAATCAATTGTAAACAAATACCATTCAATTTTAGCACTGATTTTTATAAAAATTTGAGACAGATCTGAATATGAATTTTTGGTGATTCAATTTAGGTTAAAGACAGGAAAAGAGAGAAATAATTATGAAAAAATAAATTTAAAATGTGGGAGACCAGGAGACAAAAATATGAGTCCTATGAGATCGAAACTTGTCATAAAAAATTTTCAGGCCAATTGAAACACTTTGCTCTGGATAGAATTGATTTGGATCCGATTCGAATCAGTCTGTGTAGTTGTCTTTTGAAGCATTGTTCTAGGGTGCACATATGGAGTTAGTCTGTATACCAAAATGTACTTGATCTAAAAGCACCTGCTTTGTGGATTATTGAATGTAACTTCTTTTGTTCTTGGAGGCTACGTCTAAATTTGAAAAAAAGAACATTCAAGAATTAAATGTTCTTCAAACTATCACTAGAACCTTTTTTTTCTATGGGGGGACAGTACAACTGAAGTGTAGAGTCGGCACCGTTCCAACGCAACACATTGAAGTCGTAGGAAAGTATACAATAATGACTCAGAACACTGTAATTAGATAATAGATCCAGGTGTTCAGTTTAACCGGTCAGTACAGGCTAGATTGGATGACAATAAACAATAGCTTGCTCTCTCTACACATACAAGCAGCTCAGTGACTAGAATGATATGACAAAGTTGATTTTGCAATAAATAATTTTAGTAATTAGGATTATAGTCCAAGATTCCATAGTGACAGGTTGTTTTGCCCAACTTTTGGGAAAGTTTGTAAATGAACGATTTATAATGATGAAACTGGTCTGAATGTGCCACACCTTTTTCTAATAAAGCTATTTTTAAAGCTTTCTGGTATTTTGACAGCATTACATGGTTTGTATAAATTCTTCTTGTCCCGAGCAGAAGTTTGAAATGTGCATAAAAGGGTTTAATTGTGGTTTCGAGCAGGGACTCTGGTTTATATCATGCTTCCTTAAGTGTCAGATAGACCCAATGTCCCCTCCTGACCATGAAGACACAAATTAAATAAGTGCAAAGTGAATTACAGGGCAGACGTTTTCTTCATAATGCTCGTAGAGTGACAAAACCACAGACAAAGCAAAGCAGACATGTAAAATCTACTGCCTCGGTCCCAAGTGCTATTCTGCCGTTCCCAAGAGCTTAGGAGACAGAGGAAGAGTCAGATTGTTTACTCCATGAAGAAGGAATTCAAAAACTGCCCTCATGCTGTTCACTGGAGTAAGGAGAGGGAGGACAGGACGGAAATGGAGAGAACATTTGTGTGAGTGTAGCTGACAGATACTATATGCTGCATCTCATAATAGTAAAGTTCATATACATTGTGTGTATATTTTAGCATATGTCAACTAACTGACTGCCTGAGGGTGATACATTCTTCCATGGTTAGTTTTATTTGCAAAAATAAGTGTTCCTCTAGAAAATGAAATCATCTGATATATTCAAAGTCTCAAAGAATATACAAGCAATGCAGGCAGACAAAGAGGAGACAAAAGCACTACTTGGCCGATCCAGTCATTAAAGTGTCAGCCAGGGCTATAAGGGTAAACACACAGACAAGCAGTGGTGGGAAGCCAAACCACTACCACAATGGAAAATACACAAGAAAACTATGGGAAAATAGTGAGGGGGTGGTTTGTCTTAAAATGTTCAATTTTCAGTCCCATCGTGTGAACTGGTTGGCTGAGATAAGACATTGTGAGTTTCCCTTGACTGGATAATATCTTGGGTACTCTTTTGGATCAAAAAGGTTTCGCCATGTTCCCAGATTTTGCCCAAAACATCTAAAGAGGACATCGGAGAGCACAGTGGACAGTTTTATATCAGAACAAAGCTTATTTGTAATATATATATATATATATATATATATATATATATATGGATTTGCTTTAACTTTGTAAACTTTGTGAGTTTGAGTTATGTAGGTCAACAACGGATATACATGACACATGAGCCAACATGAGAAATAGTAAAAAAGTTCCTCTTGTCCAATGTGATAAATCAAAAACTAAAAACATCCATTAAATAAACGAGCTTTCTGGAATAATATGTTTACAGTAAATTACATTTCATATCTACCTTTAATGGATCCTATTCTCTAAAGAATTTTGCCACTGGCAACAATTTGAAAAGGGGCTTTAGTAAAAAAGAAAAAAAAATTGGAATATAATTTTGCTCATCCTAGCTTGTCCTTTGTTCAAAAGATTTCCAGATTAACCTAAACATTAACCCTTTGCACCATGAAGCTTACATATGCTCCCTGAGGCCTTTGTAACTAGCTATTTTGTATGAATATTGTTTTTAGCAATTTTTGTTTTAGAATAGATGCAACTTTAACTCATAAGAGTTGGATTATGTGGTTTTATACGTTGTCTGTGTGATGACAGAACATAGCAGCATATTATTCATGTCATATGATGGAGGATGATAACATACACAGGTCAATATTTTTACTGACTACACCCAATAAAGCATTTTAGCTACTACCTTACTCTCAAAAATGCATGGTATAATTTGGAAATGCAAAATAAATACAAAATCACTACATGCATAAATAACTCAGATTTATAATTTTGTAGGTGTTTCATAGCACAAAATGTCATAGCCAACCATACTGTAGCCACTCTTACATGTTGCAGTTTAGTATTTCTAGAAAGTTTCAGGAGGCAAAAACAGCAACAGTATAAAACTGCATAAAAGTAATGTTGAAAAAAGTATGTAAAAGTCATATGAGGTCTGTTTCACAGTATCAGGGATTAAAGCTAGAAGGCTGATCCTTCTGAGCCTTGAGGGTGTTGTGCTGTGTCTCATTTGAAATCCTGGCCGGCACAGAAACAGGAGGTTAAATGGGTGCCTTGCTCTGTAATCAAATATCACAAGCTCTACTTATCTATTCAATAAACAACGAACGTGAAAAATCAATTAGGAAGCAAATGGTTGAAATGGGAATATTTCTTCACTGATATAAAATGTCTTCGGTGACATGGCAATTGTAATGCCAGCAAACTATGAAATCCATGGAAGAATAGAGTTATTGAATAAAAGATACATAATATTAATTTTTCATTGACAATCTGCTGTAAGGTACTCAAATCACCAATGACTGTTACAAAAAGTTTTTCATTGCATTAACACTTAAACTGTCTTATAACGCAAGCCTAATATCCATAAAAGTTGGATCAATTGGGTCAACAGTTTTTAGTTGTTTATAGTTGATGGTTTTGCCTATTTACACTGAGAAATATTTTGAGAAAAAAACTCAATGTGGATAACAATTAGAAATTCAATGATCGTTGTCTGTTACAGTAGTGGTACATCTATTTGATATAGAACTATTGAAGCAAAAATATTACATCGATTATAATTTCAGCTATCCATTACTGTTTTTTAACACATCCCTTTTTTGCCTTAGTATTTTTCCTTTGAAGGTAGCTTCACTGGGGCCATCAAGAAAGTTGCTTATTCGGTGGCCTATTTATGAGGAAGCGGCATATTTTTAATGGTGACTCACATGTACAGCAGCTTTCAGTCATAGTACAAGTGCTTTATTCAACCATATTATGCTTATAAAAATGAGATTTCCATGCACTGATTGAATAACAGCACCCATCTGCATAGTTTAGACGTGTTCTCCAATACTAATTTCACCAAAAAATACCATTATACTGATGTCTATAAGCATGCCTTTCCCCCATAGTTTCCTGGACAGAGCCTGAAATGTTTTATGGGAAACAATAAGGGCAGTCACAGAACTGAGCTGAAATTTTTGTCGAAAAAATTGCATATTTTAGAGGTAATTACAAGTAATTAGAAGTCATTACTAACTTCAACATCAGTAGAATATTCCATAAATTCCATCATGTCAGAGATGTGTAACATGGAGAGAAGAAACATAGTCAACAGTATCATTTGAGTTTTGTTGGCACTGAATCACCAAAAGAGGGGTTTACTGGAAAGCTAGAATGAAGGTGTTCTGTGGATGAAATAACTACTGTTTTCCTACAACTCTATAATATTATTGACGCTTGCAAAAATTTGTAATATGAATGCCATGGAAGGCAACAAAAAATACCTTTAAAGCTGGAGATACAATCGAGCTTTATATACTTAGCTTCTTGGACAATAAAAGATGGAACATGTAACACAAAATGTCTCAAATCTTCATTCTATATACCACATGTCCATTCCAACAAAACATGTATTCATGCCAGTGAAAAATAAGAGGTTAAGGGAAAAAAAAGAAAGTGTAAAAACAAAATTATTCCATATGGTTCCCAAACAAACCACCTAGCACTCGACTCGACTGGCTCAAGTGGTAAAAAAAAAATTAAACACATTTATTAGACAATTTTTTTTTAGATATATATAAATCTAGGTAAGTTGGCTTCAAAATGTTATCCTTGGGTTATGTTTGTTTTTATTTTTTACTGGAAGCATAATATGTTTTTGTTTAAATTTCAACATGCTTCATTTTTATTTTATTTTATTTTATTATTTCACTATGGTATCTAATGGTTATCCTCTTGTAAAACCTTTACATCTGTAGCTTCAGAAACGGTTAATATATAAACCAGATAGGCTTGACTGTAGTAATAAATGTAATCCAATTACTAGGGAAAAAATGAACCAACCATAAAAAAATATGTATTAATAATGCCAGTTCAAACAGAATTCTTATAATTGAATTGTGCTTTAAATATAAAGCGAAATATATATTAGCTGGCTCATAATAGAAGATCTTAAATTATATATCAGCTGTGATTCACAATCCTTTTGTCGTGCATCATTCTTTTGTTCAGCTGGTTAAAATCCCAGGAGGGCAGGAAAAAAGGCAGCATCTCCTATTGGTCTTTGTTCCCAGCAGGGAGAAGGCCCCTTTTGGTGGTCGTGAGGTTAACGCCCTACCTCTCTTTTCATACCTGTCATTTTAAATTGTCTTCACAGCCCATGCACACAGACTAACAGCCTGACCTGGTCAGCGAGCCTGACCCGAGGGCAGGAAGAAGATCACATCTGGTTATTAATATTGGGCCTTTATGACATGAGATCTTGCAGGCATTCATGTAGTAGGCTAGTAATTATGTACAGTACTCTGCCTCATATTGTAATCAATGATGGTGCAGACGAGGCGGCTGCTTATATTTATCTGCCAATCTGAATTTCCTGTTTCACCTGCAGACATTCACACTGCTTGGATTAGCCGTATTAACATATCTTGTGAGGAACGCTATTTTGCTATGCATTTTATACAGACATTAGGTTGGTGATTTGTGCTTGCGTGACTGACTCATGTTACTCCACACTGAAATGTACTAAAAATTAGACCTCGGTTCAAACAGTCACATCTTACTGCATCTTTTCACTATTTTCGGCCATTACGGTGGCAGTCGCTTCTTACAGAAGATAATAGAAATCATCCATGAGCATGATTCAGCTGAAAGGGTCAAACATGAAACCTAGTAAGAGAAACAAGGACTAAACTGCACAAGTCAGACAGCTTGTTTTATGTCAATGTGGGGAATATTTCTAGCCCACCAGGGACTAGGATGTATTCTGAGCCTTAGGAGTCCTATATATATAGTATTCAGATGGTGACACTGACTGAAGCTTCACGATAAAAGGCAAGTGTTTATTTTATGTCCAAGAATTTTGAATGTGGCACATTTGTAAGATACTACTGTCCATCTATAGGTAACAGTTTGCATTAGTTTCCATTATTACTTCATATTTTGCATCCACCATACACCTGGTAATATTTAAAAGGTGTAATCTGGGGTCCTACAGCTATACAATGTGGAAGATTCATGAAACCTGTCTAAAAGTTAACAGCCAATCACAGCATAGCTTTGAGCTGTCAGAAACAAAATAGGAAATTAAAGCTGCGCTTTAGACTTTAGACAGTTTGATATATCTCTGAGTTCTCTATGATTACGGTGTAGGTGACCATATTGTAACCTGTCAAAATGAGTAAATCGCTCTGCAGGGGTGGATTGGCCACAGGGAAAATTCCCAGTAGGCCAATGCCTAGGAGGGACTCCTAAGCCCACCTCATGGCCACCAGCCAGGTTCATAATGATCTGATTCTCTCTTATGCACCTGGCCAGCAGCTGTAGGTGCCCTCCTGAATTCAGCTGTATCAATGTCCTCAGGACAGTGATACAGTTGAATACGGTGGAAATATTATGGGGCTGCACTGTTATTTAGTGTAGTTGGGGCAGTATATTGCCCTGTACTAAGGTATTGCTGATCCTGCCTACTTCTGTTGTCCTGCCTTCTGTCAATTTGGACCTGCCTACAATATGGGGCCACTTTTACCTTTTTTTTCCATGGCCATTTTAAGTTCCCACTCCGCCCTTGTGACTCTCTAATTATGATCCCTTTCAACAGTTTATGTTGCCGTCAGATAGGGCCACATAAACCTGGTGGCAAATTCCCTACAATACTGCATGAAACAAATAAAAATAAACAGTAAAGCTTTCTTCTCTGGGACAAATCTTCCATTTTCATGCATACCCACCAAAAACATCTTAACCTTCTAAGTATCAGAAGACTCCTTGCTTTACAAAGCATGTAATTGCTGTTTCTACCCGGCTTCCTAGTTTCTCTGTACCCACAGGCACGTCCATAGCATCTGTTTATGAATAATTTCTGCACCCAGGATTTATTTAAGCAAGCCACAATTGAACTAGCTTGTTGAGTTCAAGTCAGTTGTCTACAGCCTTTTGTTTGTTTGAAAACTAATTTTCATGTAAAGTAAAACCAGATGTACGACAGGGGAACTTTTCTTCCATTTTAAACCTCTTAGTTGCACTTATTCATTTCAAGCAGAGCTCCAACCATTCATTTTTTAAGAGGGGATAGTAACGTTAGGAGGTGCTAACGATACTTATTGCAGGTGAAGGAATCGGATTCAAACTCCTCAATTTTCCAGTGAGATTCTTAACTGCAGGACTGGTCACCCAGGGAACTAACTTGTTGACAACCACACATGGCACCATTTTGTTACAACTTGAGAGATTGTTACTCCCACCACACAGAAATGGAGAGGAATAGGTAAATCCTACCTAGATTTGGTAATGGTAGAGTTTGTGGCTTGGTCAAATTGTATTAGGACCTCCAAATAAATATTACAAACATTTTGGGTAAATAAGGATTTTGTCTGTAATATACATATTATGCATCAGATTGTTGGTCATTGAAGAAGATCCAGCCTAGGCAGGGAGAGGAAAGGGAATACTGCTCCAGTGTGTGTAACCCATGTTTAGAGCCAGATTCTGGGTTACAGACCAGTCAGAGTGGAGATCTGGAGCCACAAATGGAGGCCTTATGGTCCTGGTGTAGAGAATCAGCAACAGGTTATCAGAGCCAGCTAGATACTGGAGCAGCTTAGGATACGTTAACATCACCGGTAACCTTATCTGGTGGGTTGTTCCAGCAGAGAACAGCCTGCTGGAGTTCACCATTGCCAGATACTGCCGCTCACCACTGGACTCAATAGACTATAATGGATTCGGCTGGGGTTTCGGGCATGAGTGGCCCGTTTTGGCCAGACAAAATCCGTTGCAAATCAGCAGATCAGGTTATCAGTGATGTGAAATTAGCCTAAGCTTAAAGGAGCCCAGGAGTTTAGGAACAGTTCCTGCAAGTTCTGGATTGTTGACAACTATGGTCTCTGTCACTAGTTCCATACTATGCCTTGTAAGGCTCTGATTTTATACAATGGCGTACTGTTTTTTTTCCCCTCATGGATTTATACAGAATTTATAAGTAAATATACTGGTACGTCTTCACATGTCATATTAAATGCATACGCGAGTTATATGTAGCTTGTCATAGTTGAAATCTGTTCACCATATTTTCTTCAGTAAAGAAAGGGTTAATCGCAGTTTGTGAATAATAGTGAATAGTGAAAAGTGCTGGTTTGGTAATGTGGTAGAACATCTGGGTCAGTGCAGACTGTAGATAGGAAAGATTGATTTATTTTAGTATAGAGTAATATAGCTTCTTTTTCCCCTTTAACATGGCTATAAGAAGAATGCCTGGTAATACCCATCAACATCTGACAGGGATTGATGATATGCAAACTCACAGCAGTGAAGCAGGAATGATTTCCATGTCATCAGCATCCCGTGATGGCTGAACATGCTGTGCATCATTCTACATTGTGCATCTTATCTGTCCAATTGGGGTTATGTCTGTGGACATAATTGACGGGTTTGCTATTTATGGATGCTTGTAACACCAAGGTTCTACTAACAATCTGCAATTTATGGCCATGCTCTGTTATCAAGTGCACATTTTATGGAGTTACTGCTTAATCGGGAAAACAAATAATTGGGAACCAATGCATATGGAGTGCCTGCAGCCCAGGTCTTCACTCCCAGTGATTGCTATGTAAGCTGCAGTGAAATGCCTGTAATGACCATAGACTGTAGCTAGAAGGTTGAGTAGCACATCAGAGAATCAAAGCTGTATGGCACTGATTGCAATGTATTCAGCATTCACTATTTTTAATGGCTGTACTTTCTTTGCTCGATGCTTAACATCTTCATTTAGTCAGATAGGAAGACACCACAAAATAACTATATTTAGCCAGAAGTAGAGAAAATGAAGCGCATGATACCCAGTGACCTATGCAAAGCAATTCCAGGCCAAGAAGGTTCATAGTGAGACTTTCACATAGTTCAGCAGATGAAAAGTCAACCTATTGTTGAAGGATCATCCCATGACTGGAGTGCGGTGCCCTCCCAAGTTGGTCATTGGCTTCTAATGGACTGCCACTCAAAAGCTATAGTCAACTACAACTTCTTAAGGGTTGAACGCAAACCATTTCAAAAAAATTTCAAAAATAATTTAAACATAACATTATAATATAAATACTGAAATAATTGCTAAAATAATGTAGCCAATAGATCACAATACATGTTTGTTGCCTAAAAAAAGCAGTGGTTGGAAGGGCCAAGCAGCATTCAAGAGGTCTCTTATAGAAATACATTGAGGGATGTTATTCAGTTGGAATTAGTATTCTAAAGGTTAGTGCTCCAATTCTTATGGTGGCCTGTTAGTCCCGTTTCAAGCTGGCTATTAGTGAACCTATTTTGGACTCTATACCTTATCAGTAGTCTTTGTTATCTACAGGTCTACATTCGCCCAGTGTTTCTTGCAAGAGATGTCTGCTAAATGGATTGTTCTAGCCCTGTTTCTGGATTTTCTAGCATTTGTGGCTAGTGTGGCTAGCACTCACCCTGATAAGTACGACTCCTCAGACCTGTTGCTAACTTTCCCATTCACACAAAAACCACCTCCTCCAACACGTTTCACAGCCAACCGTCTTGTCAAGGAACAGAATCTGAGGTAACATAAATGGCAGTGGCCGCATCTCATTCTCAACAGATCTCTTTTAACGGACTTCTCCTATCCTGGGGGCTCACCAACCATTCTTGCCAACCAGTGGTGACCAAGGGTGTAAGCTTAAAGATAATCACTCCTGTCATCCTTCTCAAGCTCTGATAGGTGCCATGCTCCACTCTAGTCTCTCCCATCCACATTGGCTTACTTGTTTATGAAAGGCAACATCATTTCAGCATTTCAGGGCTACAGAGACTATGCAGCTCTTACCCACAGATGTACCTCTCCTTATCTTTTCCTTTTGGTTCCAGATATCCCGAGATAATTGGAGCAAAACATTTGTGTTAGGCTACTTTCACACTAGCGTTTTTAAATTCCGGTATTGAGTTCCGTTATAGGGGCTCAATACCGGAAAAAAACGCTTCAGTTTTGTCCCCATTCATTGTCAATGGGGACAAAACTGAACTGAAGACAACGGAATGCTCCTGAAAGCATTCCGTTCCGTCTTCAGACTGGAGAACAAACCGCAGCATGCTGCGGTTTGCTCTCCGGTCCAGGCATCCGCACCAAGACGGATCCGGAATGACCCCCAATGCAAGTCAATGGGGATGGATCCGTTTGGTGTGGACACACCAGTAATCCGGATCTGTCCTCCATTGATTTGCAATGGGGGGTCATTCCGGATCCGGCTACATACATAGATACATACATACAGACAGACATACAGACATACATACATACATACATACACATACATACTCACATACTCCAGGGACGCCGGCAGCATGTCTTCACGCGCCTCCTGCGCGCAGCTATGACGTTTCCCCACTGCGCCCAGCAGAGGGCGCTGTGGGGAATTGTCATCACTGCGCGCAGGAGGCGGCGTGAAGACGTTCTGCCGGCGTCCCTGGAGTATGTGAGTATGTATGTGTGTATGTATGTATGTCTGTGTCTTGTTCCATGTTAACATGTGTGGGGCCGGAGCGCTGCTTGTATGTGTGTATGTATGTATGTCTGTGTCTTGTTCCATGTTAACATGTGTGGGGCCGGAGCGCTGCATGTATCAGTGTTAGCACGGATCCGTTGGCACCCTTTAGGTGCCGGATCCGTGCTAACGCTAGTGTGAAAGAGGCCTTAATCTGCCAGGCATGGGGACAATTGCAATGTTGTTTTTTCAAAGCTGGTCATCTTGCGTCATTTATTTCGGAATATCTCGAAACAGGAGGAAAGGTGAGGAAGAACACATCTTTAAACAGACTTGGGTCCAATCCACATATATGCATTTTTTCATACGCAATAGGCCATCTATGAATTGCCAGTGCTTCTTCAGGTTCAATGTAAGTGAATGTAACCTTTACATACTGGTCGGTTTGAGTGTGCCTCTTGAAATGTGCCTTGTTTTTCACCAGGTCATGTGTCTCAGAAGAAGAGAAAATAACATTTTCGTTTATCTCCGAGAATATTTTTTTATTCATCTAAACAAATGATTTAAATGCCATTAGGCAAAACATGCTGTGGCTCCTTAACTCTACAGACCTAGTCCAATTTCCGCTCTCACAATGATTTTTATGCAAATCAGCTCTGCACAATCTCCTGACCTCTTTTACCATCATACTGGGACAATGACAGGTCAATAATTGCATCCATACATATCTGGAATATATTTTTTTTTATATTTTAAATGATAATGTTGGTACAGTCAGGCTGGAATAAGCTGCATTAGTTTTAAAGTAATTAACCTATCACTGTACACAGCACTGTAAAGACAGGATTTCAGATCTCTTTGCTTATTTCCCCTTTTTTAAATCATATTAACACTTACATATATGGTGCATTACCATAACTATAAAATAACATACAATAAGTGGTATTTTATCAAGACTTTTATGGCATAGAAATGTAGCATATTATGGCTCATCTCATATTTATGCTATAATTTGCAAAATTTCACTCCTTGTGTCACTCTTTGAAATTGATCAGAAAAGTTGGCATGGTTTAGTGGAAGGGGCAGGGCCTACGGAAGAACCTGCTTGGTGCAAACTAGTGTTAGAAAAGCCAAAGATACACCCGATTCGTCATGTGATTGTCTAAGAAATTTCCCATACTTAAACCCAATGAAGTATGGATTAAGAATGGCGTTTGGAAAGCACCCCCCTCCCCCAGGTTGTCAGGTTTTAAAAGAATTAATGGCACCATGACCAGTTCTGTTTGGTAGAACTGCATGGAGGTGAAGATGATGTGTTGTTTGGTGCAACAAGGAAGTTAAAATATGGTCTTATTAGAGCCGAGTGGGACCGGCATAGACAGTAGAGCTCTTGGTCTAGTGTTTGTTCAGCTGACAGCTATCTCTCCCAACATTGAGCATGCATGATTTTAGTTGAGGAAAGGGAAAGTTGCTGCTGCAGTGTTTAATCTCCCATGGTGTCAAAAGATTTGCTTGATCCTTCTTTCCCTCAAAATAACTGGTCAAGAGACTGTTAGTAGGCCCTCCAAACACACTGTAGGCTGAACCTGTCAAAATTGGTGGGTTCCAATTATGTGGTGCTCAATTTAAGAATTTTTTGAACCAATAAACAGTGACTAAATAATAAAATGTTTGGGCACATCAAGCCTGTTTTCTATGGCCGTATGACCAATAGGTGGTAGTATTGCTGTCTTTTTTTTTGTCTATAAGGCAGCCAAACTAAAACTATGCACTCACATCCCACTAGAGACACATGTAGTAAATTGAGATAACACATTAGCGCTTCAATAATTTGGAAATAGAGGAATCACTAGTTTGCTATTACTTTTATGAATCCAATTGCAAATGCACCGAACTAGCAGAAGCATAGGAGCTAATAACAGACCATCTGAAGAACAGATGCTGCATGGAATTTAAATTTCTTGCATCAAATACAAGCTAGTAAGCTGACCATGAAAATTGCTGGCCTTAAGTGACCCAAGATTACACCATCAATCAATCCTCTCAAACATCCCTTGCTTGCATTGCACTGTTTGCTCTATTGCCTAATGTGTGTGATAATATTTCTTCTGTGTGAACATCCCTAACTAATTGGTGGCTGAGAACAATAATGATACAGCATATGTAATATATATTTCATGATGATTTTTTCCTTAATTGACTTAAAGCTTTCACTTGCAAAACGCGATCCATTACATTTCATTCTATAGGATTTAATGGAAATAAAACGGCATATACTTTGGAATGGCCTTATTTCATAAAGGGCTGGGTTCACAAGTTGAATGCCATTAGTGAAAAAAAAATAACCCAAAACGAGCAGCATCCACCTACCAAAAAGGGGAAACAAAGTAAGGTAAGTTTCCCTGCGCACTGGCCAAGATTTACTAATGTGTCTAAAAAACTGATACAAATTGACACAATTTTGGCTCCATTTGGTGCAACTGAGGTTTCTACCCTTTTTACGACTTGTTGATCCTAAAGGGGTGGGGCTAAACAGGAATGGAGGAGTGGCCTAATATGTGCCATTTCATGGCAGAAAACAATTCTGCTTCAAAGTAAGCCAACCAAAATTGGTACAGAGTAAAAGTGTCTATCCCTACAGCCTGAGCCCCTGTGATAAATCTGGTGCAGGCCTAGACAGTTGGTCTAAGCTAACGCCATTTGTAAGATTAGTAAATCTGAGCCACTGTGTCCGTTTGGCCAAAAGCTCCCAGCACATATTTCAAATGTTTCGAGCCAAAAGAGTATACTTTTTGCCCGTATCAGCCAGTATGGTGGTATATCTTTATTCTACTCTGTAGAAAATGCAGTAGCCTTATAATAATAAGCATACCATCACATATATGGGTACCAGGAGATGTATGGCACTATGGGGGAGATTTATCAAGACTGGTGTAAAGGAAAACAGGCTTAGTTGCATATAGGAACCAATCAGATTCTACCTTCCAGTTTTCAAGGCTCTTTAGCAAAATAAAAGGTGGAATCTGATTTCTTTTAAACCGGTTTTGATAAATCTCCCCCTATATACCAATACAGTGGTTCTCTATTGGGGTATCTGTCAGGAAATCTTTCTGACATATACCATATGATGGATGATACACAGGGCACAGGGCCTATTATCGACTGCACATACAGTACTTGAGTTTTACACATTCCCTAGCTATTAGGCTGCTTTTAGACAACTATAATGTGACTACATTAGTGTCCATATTAAAGCGCACCATTGAGACCCCCTGCAGTTTAACTGAACCAAAGTTAGATCACCATAGTAACTTTAGTATAGCGTAACGGTGGGAGGTCGGGGTATTGCAGCTTAAAGGGGCTTTAGGATGAATTAGGATCAAGCTCTGTTTGGGTGTGACTGGTAGGGCTGTTCATCCTTCCCTTTTCTGGATTAGGAATAACATGCAAGAACTACAGAAAAGACTGACATGTTCATAGTCAGAGCATTAGTCAAAAAGGAAAAGGCTAGACAAGAATTGTTCACACTGTGCAGTACTGATGGATTTTTCTTAATGTAAATTGTCTTCAATGCAGAACGATGGGTGACAATCATACTGTACTTGGCAACTCTCACTAAATGTCTGGAAAACGGGATAGACCTCCAGGACCTCCTGGAAGAGCTGGCAGATCTCCCAGGAACAGCATGGAAGGCTGTAATGTACTTTGCATGTATACAGCTTTGGGATTCTACATTATTAGGCACAGCCCTGGTGCCCAAACATATGTAGTATAGTGATAATCGTTATGGTCACTTTGTTGGGACTTTTTCAGTAGACCAGGGTGGGCATTTATCAAGACAGGTGTAAAGGAAAACTGGCTTAGTTCCCCATAGCAACCAATCAGATTCCACCTTTCATTTTCAAAAGGAGCTCTGAAAAATTAAAGGTGGAATCTGATTGGTTGCTACGGGTAACCAAGCCAGTTTTTCTTTACATCAATTTTAATAAATCTCCATGCTCCCAGGGGTCTCCAGCCTGAATGTGTTTGGAAACTACAACTCCCATCATGCCCTCAAACCCAGATGCAGTGTGGAAGCAATCCTGTGATTCTACTGCAACTCCTGCTTCGTTGGTCAGCCCCCAGCCTAGATACCAAGTTACAGGAAGACATTTATTGATAGATTATAATCTCTTCTCCTATTTCAGGGGTATTGCATTAAAAGGAATTAAATTGGAGCAGGAACACAACTCAGTGTTAGCACTGCTGAATATTCATAGCTACAGTATGTTACAGTATGCAGCGTCCAGTGTCAGACTGGGATTCCTGCGGCCTACCAGAGGAAATTTTCTATATCCTTAATAAAGTTTAGTGGGTTTTGAATCACAGATATGGACCCTAGTGACAAATGATTGTCTCCAAAGACAGCCAAGTGTTTTTTTTCCTAGATCTTTGGGGCCCATTAAGATATCAGAGCCTGAGCCCACTAGAGGATCTTCTGGTACTCTGGTGGACCCGTCCAACACTGGCAGCGTCTAGATGTTATTATCCAGAGGGCATGATGTTACAATACATTTAAGAGCCCATTTTTCTTTAAGATGCTACAGGATCTAGCACACATGTCTTACATCATACTCAAGAAGGATGTTATTAAGAAAAGGTAGTCCACCAGGCCAGCAGTGCCGTGCACATACATTAAAATAAATGAGTTGCAAAGTACATTCCTACGGAAAGCTCTGTGAACAGTAATGCTAATGCTCAACTATGGTATTTGTTTGCTCTTTCAATCATCATTGCTCACAGACACTGGGTATTCAGGTATTTAAGTCCATATGGAAACACCATCAGCTCTGGGCTTCTGGGTCCCATGCCAGAAAAAATTATCCACATGCCTTCTACCTCTGAACATAAAAGCAAAAGGTGTTGTTCTGGTCTAATACAGAAATAATTTTTACTAGCATACGTCTAATGTTAAAACTGGCCCAATACTGCCAAAGGCATTAAAACGCCATCTGTGAAACAGATTTTTTATTAAAAAGATCAGTTTAATGTTAAGCATCTGGGCAGATGATGCTTTTTTGCTGACCTTTCACCTTCCACCTACTTTAACCCATTATGGTCCCTGCACTTAATTGTTCTGTCTGTTTTGGATTATCCACACCGATTATGCCGACAAAACCAGTTGAGAAATGCAGCACACAAGTAAAAGTTAAGAAGAAAATGGGTTCTTTCACTAGCTCTCAACCAAATTGACTTGTATAGAAAAAGCTAAAAAAATAATGTAAAGAACTAGAGACCTATACAGCAGGCAGTACATATTTCAATGGTTGGTAATCAATACGTATCCAACAGATCAATGTTATTTGAGATGCATCAGGTCAAAATCCAACCACGGTGGATAACTCATGGCTGGGAATTATAGGGGGAGGGGGATGCATTGCTGCATATGGGTCTGTTATTCACCATGAATAAATACAGAAAAGGGTAATATAAAAATGTATTTGCAGTGTAGCTCCTAACAATAAATTGCTCGAAGCCTGGGTGGGACATCTTCTCAACTAGTAAGTCTTCCTCCTCCATTTAGCCCTATGTAGAAGAACTGCAAGCACACCTCTGTAGGCATCTACACCTTGTCATGATATATATCTTGTACAGGAAAAGAGGGTTGTCCAATGGTAAAATTTTTTTTAAAGAGGCCAAAACAGGTTAAAAAATAACCATTACTCACCCCACCAATCCCAAACAGCTGTTGTTCTGACTTTGCTCCACTTCCCGCTGCTCCCTACTTCCTGATCTTGGCTTGCCACCCAGGAAATGGCTGGAAATGCCGACTCAGCTGATCATTGGGTGCAACAGTGGCTCACCTCAGCCAGAGATTGGCTGTGCAGGCATTTCTAACCATTCACTGTTGTTGTGCAAGGACCAGGAAGTAGGGAGCAGCTTGGACTGTAGGAACATGGAGACAGCAGAGACAGGATATTAGTTGTTAAAGTATTGTTTATTTTTATCTTCAACCCCTTCTAGCCCCCTTTTTTTTAAAAAATGTTATCCCACCCCCCTTCCCACTCAGACAACCGCTGTTTTTGGTGAATTTGCTCAACAACACACTAATGTTTTTTGGGGCCCTTACAGCCTGTGTACTGTACTGCATCTAATTCAACTGCTTTTGGCTATTACCTTCTTACATCTTTGTCAAGGGCTGCACATATTTCCTAGAATGCAGAATGTATGGATAATATATTAACCAATAACCTATCCTCAGGATAGGTCATCAATATCTGATCAGTGGTGCAACACCTGGAACCTTTGCCGATCAGCTGTTTAACCCATTTAGTCCAAAGGATTCACAATCCTTCGGTATCTTGATCTAGAGAATATGTGTATCCAATGGCTACAACGCTCATTGAGTGCGACTGGGCAAGGATGAGGGTTATGCTTCATTAAAGTCCATTAATACAGATATTAATGGATTCTCTTATGAACTGAAGGAAATTACATTTCAGGCCACGGCCCAGAGTCTTCGGGCTTTCTTCACAGCAGTACTTTATGACTATGTACTGTATATACATGCTGGTATGGTCTGTTCCTTCATGCCACGGTGATATACTGTAGTCTGAGAAGAGCAGCTCATCTTGTGCGTGATGAACTATTACTTATTTGGCTGTTTAATCAAAGGTGACATTTAGGTAAAGGGTATAAGTTAAAATAACTTAAATATTTTTTTAACTCCCCCACACATCTCCTCAGATTACAGGTCTGTAAGCGGAGGAAGCTACGTCGGGTAAAGTACAGTGTAACCCATTGACTGCTGGAGTACACCACCAGAAGCACAGCGATCACATTTACATTAGTCATTCATTTATATTTAGACATACAAGGATGCCACCATTGCAGTCTGGACAACAATGACAGTAAGTGGGTTTGCCCTGTCCTGCATATTCATGCATTGTCCTGGGTACTGGAGAATGATTACTTTATAACAGCACAAATCAGAGCTAGAATCAGGTTGTTGATTAGTAACAGGCACTGCGGCCTGCAGGTGACAACACCAGATCTTCATGTCCTTGTAAAACCAACAGTGTTGTCATCCACAGTACTACAGAATGAGGAGGTGGCAAATAACCTCCTGGAGAGGGCTGCCTGACAGTGGACTCTTTTTGTCTCTTGCTAACGTTTGTATAGCTGGGAATTCATTTTTGCAACTTGGGTTGGGTATCTGGCGTTAAAAAAATGAAAATCTATGCACATAAGTTTTAACAAATACATATGCAATTTTTTTTGCTTTTGCTACTTTTCAAAAAAGTGGGCACTGGAAAAGACGGGGCCTCCCATGACCCGGTTTATCATATAGCATGACCCTCTGATAAATTTGCAGCATCTTTAGACTGCCTGGCCTAAATTTACTCTGAATATTAGACAGGATTAGTAAATCTGTCTTTGTTTTTTGGAACAAAACAACACTCTGCAATTTTGTGGCAGCTCTTTGTTCAGTTTTTGTAGACAGCAGTGGATTCAAAAGTAATGGGGAATGTAAAGGAAGGCCTTTTCCTTTCTGCTGGATCCATATGTGTTCTTGATTCAAAAGCTGAATCTAAACGTGCAGTGTCATTTAAAAAAAAGCTATGTATGAAACCACCCCAACACACATATTTCTTTTTTATATGTACAGTACAGACCAAAAGTTTAGACACACCTTCTCATTCAAAGAGTTTTCTGTATTTTCATGACTATGAAAATTGTAGCTTCACACTGAAGGCATCAAAACTATGAATTAACACATGTGGAATTATATACTTAACAAAAAAGTGTGAAACAACTGTAAATACGTCTTATATTCTAGGTTCTTCAAAGTAGCCACCTTTTGCTTTGATTACTGCTTTGCACACTCTGGGTATTCTCGTGATGAGCTTCAAGAGGTAGTCACCTGAAATGGTTTTCACTTCACAGATGTGCCCTGTCGGGTTTAATAAGTGGGATTTCTTGCCTTATAAATGGAGTTGGGACCATGAGTTGTGTTGGGCAGAAGTCAGGTGGATACACAGCTGATAGTCCTACTGAATAGACTCTTAGAATTTGTTTTATGGCAAGAAAAAGGCAGCTAAGTAAAGAAAAATGAGTGGCCATCATTACTTTAAGAAATGAAGGTCAGTCAGTCCGAAAAATTGGGAAAACTTTGAAAGTGTCCCCAAGTGCAGTTGCAAAAACCATCAAGCGCTACAAAGAAACTGGCTCACATGAGGACCGCCCCAGGAAAGGAAGACCAAGAGTCACCTCTGCTGTGGAGGATAAGTTCATCCGAGTCACCAGCCTCAGAAATCGCAGGTTAACAGCAGCTCAGATTAGAGACCAGGTCAATGCCACACAGAGTTCTAGCAGCAGACACATCTCTACAACAACTGTTAAGAGGAGACTGTGTGCAGCAGGCCTTCATGATAAAATAGCTGCTAGGAAACCACTGCTAAGGACAGGCAACAAGCAGAAGAGACTTGTTTGGGCTAAAGAACACAAGGAATGGACATTAGACCAGTGGAAATCTGTGCTTTGGTCTGATAAGTCCAAATTTGAGATCTTTGGTTCCAACCATCTTGTCTTTGTGCGACGCAGAAAAGGTGAACGGATGGACTCTACATGCCTGGTTCCCACCGTGAAGCATGGAGGAGGAGGTGTGATGGTGTGGGGGTGCTTTGCTGGTGACACTGTTGGGGATTTATTCAAAATTGAAGGCATACTGAACCAGCATGGCTACCACAGCATCTTGCAGCGGCATGCTATTCCATTCGGTTTGCGTTTAGTTGGACCATCATTTATTTATCAACAGGACAATGACCCCAAACACACCTCCAGGCTGTGTAAGGGCTATTTGACCAAGAAGGAGAGTGATGGGGTGCTACGCCAGATGACCTGGCCTCCACAGTCACCAGACCTGAACCCATTCGAGATGGTTTGCGGTGAGCTGGACCGCAGAGTGAAGGCAAAAGGGCCAACAAGTGCTAAGCATCTCTGGGAACTCCTTCAAGACTGTTGGAATACCATTTCAGGTGACTACCTCTTGAAGCTCATCAAGAGAATGCCAAGAGTGTGCAAAGCAGTAATCAAAGCAAAAGGTGGCTACTTTGAAAAACCTAGAATATAAGACATATTTTCAGTTGTTTCACACTTTTTTGTTAAGTATATAATTCCACATGTGTTAATTCATAGTTTTGATGCCTTCAGTGTGAATCTACAATTTTCATAGTCATGAAAATACAGAAAACTCTTTGAATGACAAGGTGTGTCTAAACTTTTGGTCTGTACTGTACATATGAAGCAGACAGTTTGATAATTATTGATTCCCATCTAATGCACTTGCCTGAGCACATCTCTAGATTGTTATTTAATTGAACACTTGAATCTCAAACATTCATATGATCGCTGTTTGGCTTAATTTCTACTACATGTAGGAATAAACTAACCATATATCTGAGGACCTAGCATGGTGTGAGCAGACTTTTACCATGCTGCTCCTATAGTATGCTTTGGTTGAAGCAGGAACTGGTGCCTGTCTCATGGTATTACAGCGAGGCCTAGCAGCTTCAGACGTGCATGATGAACGCTATTGATTATTGATTGCACATGGGAGGTGTACTTGCCAGTGAACAGTCCAGCGTTAAGCAGCCATCAGCAGCAAAACTGACAGCAAATCATTTTAGCAGTCAAGAGTTACTTAGCAGAGATGGGTGGGCTCGCTCTACCTTAGGCAAACTCTGACAAGTATAACTAGAGATTTCCTATAGTCATCAGACATATTTTATTCATTCTTCATTCATTTATTATAATTCTTGTAAGCTAAAATCCTCATTCATAGTAAAAACCGTCTGACTATATTGTACATATTGAGCATAAGAACAGAAATAGTGTGCTAACACATAAAGAAAGAGCTAATTCTGGCATGATGCAGAGTCATGTTATAACCCATCTATATATATGATATAAAAAAGAAAATAGAGACAGAGGAGGTAGAGAAAGAGAGAGAGGGGAAGAGAAAGAGAAGAAGAAAAAGTAAGGAAGAGAAAGCAAGAAAGAGAGAGTAAGAAAGTGAAAGAAAGGGAGTGTAAGAGAAAGTAAGGGTGGCCATGCACATTCAATAGTAGTCTGCCGAACAATTGTATGGCCAACAGCTATCTCTTACAGTTCCAGTATACTCATACAGGCATGTACTCAGTGGGGAAAGGGGAGAAAGTCGTTGCCAGACACTTCTGACAGCTTCTTATCTCCAGGGAAAACAAAAGGAATGGGTGAAAATATTTATTTTGTCCAATCCTTCTCTCCCGAACATTAGACTGTTGCCCGAATCCGCCATTGTTGACAGGTATGGCTGACTGTACACTAACGTGTATGGGGTCTTCAGGAAAAAAAGAAGAAGAGAGATGAAGAAAAAGGAAGATACAGTGAGAAAGGGGGGAAGGAATGAAGATAAAGAAATAGACAACAAGAAAGAGGGAGAGAAATCGAGAAAATGAGATAGGATAAGTGAGCAAGACAAAGAAGATGTTGAAGAGAAAGAAAGAAAGAAAGAAAGAAAGAAAGAAAGAAAGAAAGAAAGAAAGAAAGAAAGAAAGAAAGAAAGAAAGAAAGAAAGAAAGAAAGAAAGAAAGAAAGAAAGAAAAAGCGAGGAAGAGATAGGGTAAGTAAGAAAGAGAATGATGATGTTGAGAAATATTGGAATAGAAAGAAGGAAGAGAGTGATCAAAACAGAGGACTAGAATGGAAGAGAGAAATACAAAGTGAGAGAAAGAGGGATTGAGTAGGAAGAAAAGAGAGTATGAGAAGAAGAGAGAGATACAGGAAAAGAAAGAATAAAAGAGACTGAGTTGGAAGAAAAGAGAGAGAATGTGTGTGTGAGAGATAGAGAACATGGGTGCAAGAGGGGAACAGGAAGAGAAAGAAAGAGGAGGAAAAAAAGAAAGTAAGAAAGGAATGAAAAACATTTTGTATCCTGATTGAAGCAATTGTACTTCTCATCATTATATAAAGCTGTCATATTGTATGAACATTCATGTCACATGATTATGGTACATCACGGAAAAAAGTGGCCTCTAACAGCCAAACAGCTTCCTTTTTCTGTAAGAGACTGACAAACTACATCCTAGACCCTGGTTGCTGCAGGCTACACATCCACGCTTTCTGCATAAGACTCTTTCATTTAATGCTGCAGAGCAGGCAAAAGCTAGAAAAAAACGCCATGTTCTCTTACCTTGTACAGCCGCACGGCCGCCTCATGCCTGTGATTGGTGGTGTGTAAGCGTAATTTATCCACGCTGTTGGTGTAGTAATCACAAGCATTGCACTTCAGGTGCACTGGGTTACCAATGGCAATGCATTTCAGTCTCCACTCATTGCTTTTGCCCCCTTCTTTGATATGAGCCACCAGTTGATACTTTTGCATATGTTTATCAGTTTTGCAGTGGAGCTGGAAGTTGGCTTTCAGCTGCGTGTTGTAGTTACATAGCTTGCACTGGTAGATGTCTCCAATTACAGCTCTCCATTCCTCTTCAGGGAGAGAGCGTTCACTGCTCACATGCACATTCAGGGCCTCCAGGCTGTCAGAGGTGAATTTGTTGCAAACAGCGCACTGGAAAAGCTTCAACGTTGGGTCACTGATATAAGGTGACAGCTCTCCTGTAGTAAGGAGGGACAGGTCATCACCCATTAGCTGACCACTGGCAAGTCGGATTTCAGGCGGCAGCTCATTATTTACTAAGGAGAAAAGGAGAGTAAAAAAAAAAATGAAAAGAGGAACTTGGAGACCAGAAAGCAAAGCATATGCACAATGGAATCCGTAAAATAAAGCCTCAACCAGGAGTTTGCCTTCTCTGGAGCTTAAACTATAAAAAGCTGTAATAGGATTGAATCAGGATCAATTACAATCATCCCTTTCAACTTTTAAATTCCCTCATCAGATAGCTTTAATTACTCCTACTGGGCATGATGTCATTCAGGAATTTGTATTTTCAAAGCCAGAAAAGGTGATCAATAAAATAACAAAACAGGAATGCTCCGCCACATCCCCTAGATTAATTTACAGAGGGCTAATTGGAGTTGCACTAAATAATTGATGGTGGATTATAAATAACCTATTGCATACGCGCTAACGACAAATGCAGGCGTCATAGGTGCGGTCAGCCCGGTTACTATATATAAGGCATATTGCTCATACTGCCCCACCTAAGAAAATCCACAACGCTAACAACCGTCTAGAAAATAACGTTAAATGGGGGGACCCTTAGACTTGAAAGCCAAGCAATGTTCTACCGCAACTCATTCATTAGTAAGTCGCCTATCTTCAGCTGTTAGACAACCACTACTCTCATCATGCTATGCCAAGCAGTAGTTCAACAAAAGCCATATGTTAAGACTTCCTTACAACATGCCTTTAACATACATCAAAAATCGCCCACCTCTACATCAGAGCTTCAAACGTGTCTAATCTGGAATAGAGATATGCACCTTCACTAATACAGTTAGCTAGTTATACTTCATCATCATTTATGACTTCTGACTATGAAATACACTAGCAACCATTAACACCAGTAAGCATCAGAGACAAGTGTTTGCTAAAATTCAAAACTAATTCTAGTACTTTTTAATTCTAAAAAAAAACTGAATCTGTCTATTGCGTATCGGCAGTAATGCATAATACATGATCATTTTGGTAGGATGAAAAGACATGAAGTACTGACCAAGTCCTGGAGCCAATGCTGCAGCTGTGGCAGGGTCGAGCTGGAATGGGTTTATCATCATCTGAGGGTCGCCTGGGCTTTCCAGTTTCATCCCAGTCAGGCCTATATTTTGGGCTAGGTAGTACTGATAAAGCTCTGCCTCAGCTGGTGCAAGGCCTAAGTGCAGATTGTGCTGGATCTGTTTCATGTTTTGCTGCAAAAGCATCATGTTGTGCATGTGCTTTTCGCTCGTCATATGAATACGGAGATTTCGTGCCACATTGGTTTCATAATCGCACACCTCACAACGCCAGGTGGGTTTTTGTTTTGGTTTAGATGGAGATGGTGTCCCACAGCCACTGAGACTTGTGTTAGGTGCTGGGGATGTATGGCCATAGACCTGTTCACCATTTCCATTCTGTAGGTTCTGGACATTATTTAGGTGCTTGTCTGACTGCATATGAATACTGAGGTTGCCTTTGGTAGTTGTAGAGTAGTTACAAACCTCACAACGGAAGGGTTTATAGCCACAAGTGTAACTTTCACCCCTGGCAAGCCGAGGGTGAGGCTGTCCAGTCTTACAATAAGCACAAGTGCCAGTTGACTCTGGATGTTTCTCCTTCATATGGGCCTCTAGAGTCTGCTGATACTTATAGTGCCAGTTGCATTTGGGGCATTTTAAAGTTTTGCAAGAGTTTCTAGAATGCATCATTGTCATATGGCCGCCCAATGACCTTGAGGACCCCAGGACTGTGTCACACTTTGGACACTCAATACCATTTCCTGGGGAGCCCTCACTTAAGCCGGGCGTGCCATGTACCAAGCTATGCTGGTGAGGAGTATTAGAATTATCTTCTTCTCCTCTAACTAGTTCATTTGGTGAAAGAGAATTTGCACAGTCTTTTCTGGCACTTGCATCCTCAAAGTCCTTGCCACTAATATTAAAGCTACCAGCAACATTGCTATGAGTTCTAAGTACAGCAGTTTGCTTTTTCTTTTCTGAATCATCAGAAACAGTCACAGAGGAGGACGAGGTACCCTTTTCAATAAATTTTAGCACACTGGATGATAAAGGAGAAATGCTTTGGTTTAAGAGAGGGAAATCTTTGCTACCAATACTATCTGCTAGGTCACCTAAAACCTCGTCCTCATCAAGTTCATTACAATATGAATCTTCTTCTTCATCTACCCCTTCAGCAGGCTCACTTTTAATAGGTAGCTCACCATTAGGATGTGAGTTACTGGTCTCTTTTTGCCTTTCACAGTTGCTGTCTTGGTTTTTGCTGTCCACCTGCTTGTTAGAGTCAGATGATAAGTGGCTGTGGGACACAGAGGTAATTGGGGTGCTAGCTTTTGGACTAGGCATGCCCCCCAAGTTCACTTCAGCCTTTGGCATTTGGTTGACCCCATGTAACTGCTCTGTTGAGCCAGCGGAACTTGCACTTCCTTTCAAAAATGCAAATCCTGCCTGCAAAGAGTCACCATTTTCAACATGAAAAGCACTCCATAAACCACGGAAGGTTGAATCGGGGCCTATGAGGTTTGTAGTAGAAAAATGGGGGAAAACAGAATTGGGTTTTTTTGGTTCCAGAAAGCTTATAAGAGGTTCTTTGTCCTTGCCAATCCCCTGTATTATGGCAGATACATATTTATTGTTGAGAAGCTTTTGCTCCTCCTCATTAAGGGTCATCCGATGATCATGCACAGCATGGGTTACAAATGACCTAATATAACCAAATGACAACTTGCACAAGAAACACATTAAAACAGGTTTCCTTTTCCCATCACTAACACAACCATCAAATTTAGACAAGTCCACATTGTTTGGAACATCTTTGGACACACAGGAGTTTTTGGCTGAGCCATCACTGGTAAGATAGTCTTTGTCTCTCTTATGTCGGAGATCATAGACACGGAAACTGTGCAACACAGGACCAACTCCTGCTAATGCTGAGGTATTTGGGAAAGCCTGATCGGCCATAAATGGTTTCCCGAGGGATGAAGCAATATGAAAAGTGTTAATGATCTGTGGGTAGAAAGACATGGATGCTGAAACAGACTGATCACTCTTCTCTCCAGCTGCTGAAAGCGAGTCCAGAAACATAGCTGTAGAAAAGAGTTTATTATTTGCTCCTGTTTGTACATTCTGCCCACTGTCTTTGGAGTCCTCAATTATATAAGCTGATCCATCAGGCTGGTAAACTATCTCCCCTATTAAATTCTCCACATCACTGTCCTCTAGCTCGCTTATTTCGCTATCATTGTCGTCCTTCAAGACAGGAAGGCGAGCGTTAGGGCAGTGGTGTTCCATGTATTTCTGTAAACTGGGGAACGCAGTGGCACATTCGTTGCAGGGTATCTCTTTTGCTGAGTTAACCTGAGCGGCAACTGCATTCTCCACACCAAAACCCAGCAAGATTTCACTTTTGCGATCATCCGTTCTCAGGTTGTCATCTGAAGAGCTGTTTTCTCTGTCAGGCTCCATCCCTGCGACTTTTTCTGGCACTTCATTGTCAAGTTGTGTCGTTCCACATAGCTTTGATGTGCTCTGCCCATTTTCTTGTCTTGAAATAGTAGGGGAGTCACAGGTTTCCATGGCAATTGCTACATGTGGATCTCATTTCATCCAGCCTGTCAGGGACCTGGATAAAGAAATAAGGTTGAGAGAAGCCATTTGTATTACTTATGGTATTGGTCAGTCACTCAATATTTGCAAATGCTCTATTCAATATGATCAAATAGTTGTCATAGAAAATCAAATGATGGTAAGCATATGATTCCATAGTCTACCTCGAAAATCTCTGACTGGTTTCCAGAAGTTACTTACAGAACAATCCGTCCTATTTATGACCACATTTGCATTTTTGCTCATGCATACTATCAGTTCCAGTAGATCAAATCTCCTGCATATACAAAACTGCTCCATATTGACTTCATGCAGTAAATACACTATGCAATGGCACATTGGTTTCCCTTAGATGTATTATCACATTAAGTTTCATTGATTAAACAATAATAAAAAACAAAACAAAACAAAAAAACTTATGAAAATTATAAGGGCCTGTTTACATGGCCGTGTGGTATCTACCTCCCATTTTTTTCAATGGGAGACCACCCTGCAGTTCACGGGTCGGCGGTTTATTTATATTTTTGCTTCTAAATGAACATATTTCATATAAAATTTTTCATCCATTAAAAAAATGACAGCCGAAATATAACCCCACCCCCCTCTAAAACAATAGATTTATTGTTTTCTGCTCATAATCAGAGACCATTTTCTTATTTATGAACTTTGTTCAGCTAAAGGTCATCTTAGGAGACAAAATGTGGAGTCCAAGGCTTTCATTTTTACAGTAATCAAATCTAATTGCGTCAGCTATGTCAGAATGGGAGAATTATCAGATACATCAGGAGATCTGCATAGATTGAAAATAAATCAGAATTAGTTTTGGTATCAGTGATGGCTAAAATGACAGTCTAATTGCTTCTGCATCAAGCGTCACAAAGCTTGGTGTGTAATTTTAATCATTGATGAGTTACAGGTTAATTATGCTCATGGAATGCATGGAGATTTCAACCCCTTTGAAATAATTTGATCACAAAGAGCATGAAAACGGAATCATTTTCTAATGAGTAAACACAGACATGTTTACCTTTGGATGGTGAATTTTTGCAAGAATGGCAATAAGCAGAAAACAAAAGTCCCTGGTCTGGATGAAAGATAATATACACCCTAAGTGCACATTTCCTAGTACTATTGTTGTGCTGCCTATTGTGCCTGTGCTGGATACTAGACTGAAGGTGAGTGCATTAAAATGTGACACATACAAGCTCCACCTTCTTGGTTCATTTTCAGCTGATTTGCAGATCATTAATGTGCTTTTTTAGCTAATGCCCATATCATAATACAAATGCAGTCAGCACAGACATAAAAAAAATCATCTCCTTGTCTGATAAGTCTCAACATGTACAGTGTATCTCAGTCAGACTGGTGCCTAATGTGCATTTAATAACCTCAACAAATTTCAGAATGGATATTGAAAAGTGAAAGAATGACGATGATCTTTTCCTACTTAAAGGGATGTCTGAGTTGCAGGTTGCATTTTATAGGGCAGGAGGAGCTGAGCAGATTGATATAAGATTTTGTGGAATAAGATTCAGTATAAACTGTAATTTATTCAGTTAAATTCCTGCTCATTCTGGGCTTTTGAAGTCAAGGAGACGGTCCTATCAGTGATTGACATCAAGGAGGCGGTCATATCAGTGATTGACATCAAAGAGATGGTCCTATTAGTGATTGACATCAAGGAGGTGGTCCTATCAGTGACCGACATAAAGGAGATGGTCATATCAGTGATTGACATCAAGGAGACGGTCCTATCAGTGATTCACATCAAGGGGACTGTCCTATCAGTGATTGACATCGAGGAGACGGCCCTATCAGTGATTGAGATCAAGGAGACAGTCCTATCAGTGATTGACATCAAGGAGGTGGTCCTATCAGTGATTCACATCAAGGGGACTGTCCTATCAGTGATTGACATCGAGGAGACGGCCCTATCAGTGATTGAGATCAAGGAGGCAGTCCTATCAGTGATTGGCAGCCTTCCCTCTAGAGATAGTTGCCAATCACTGATAGGACCATCTCCATGACCCAGAATGAGCAGAAATTTAAAGGGAATCTGACACATCTGGAAATGCTTAATAAGTACACTAATACATGTATAAAACACCTGATGATGACCCCGGATCAGTAACTTGCATGTCGATATGCACCCCCATTCCCCTGTGGTGCCATGCAATTCATTGGGAGAACTTCTGTGCATGCGCACATAATTAAGAGGAGTCCATTCCATGGCCAGTTTGTGGGTGCATAGTAGAGGAATAGGGGTGTGTATCAACATCAAATTACTGATCTAGAGTCAGCGGCAGATGTTTGATACAGGTATTATGACACTTAACAGGGCTTATCGGAGGTGACTAATTCCCTTTAAATGAATTAAATACAAGTTTTGCAGAAGCTTTTCCCACAAATGCATACATCAGTTTGCTCCGATCCTCCTGCCCTATAACATGCTACCTGCAGATTCCTTTGCATTTTCATGGTGACAGTATTCCTTTAAGATAGAGCAGTCATCAAGACACCTAACTAGGAGGAGAACCAGTCACATACCTAACCCTTGCAATCACTATACGTAGAAAAGTTTACCAACCTAACTAGTACTGTTGCCATAACAAACATCTCTATACATTATCCTCCCCAAATTAATCAACCCCCCCTCTTAAACAATGACATCAGATTTTGCTCACAGTTGTATAAACACATATGCATTTCACTAAAGAAAATATATATAAAAAAATAAATAGAATTTCTTTGAACTAATGGGAAACTGCTTGAGGATAGGTGATGTATATTTGTGCAAGTCAGTCAACAGGAGAAAATATGAGAAGAACGTTTCTTATTTGGTGGTCTGATTAAAACCTAAGATATAAATAATTACAGAAGTTATTCCACAAACAGATGTTACATTTAATTAATACTCCTGTCAACTTGAATCCTTTTTTTTTTTTAAGGTGTCAAGGTAGACAGCCCAGGAGGAAAATTTCAAGCTTCTCAGCCATAACCCTTCTTCAAAAAAGTTCTAGCAAAGTTGTGCTGAAAAGTAAACAGTAACCCTGCCACTGCAAACACTTTAAAGTTCTCTGCTGAATACAAAACAGAAGCACACACAAAAAAAAGCACTAACGGCTTATGCAGGAGGCTTTCATTCCAAAACTGATCCACAATAAAGCGTCACAGTCTGCAAGGTGCAGTAAATGAACAAGACTTTCCGAGCTAAAATATATATATATATATATATATATATATATATATATATATATATATATATATATAAAACACATACCTCTGTAGATAAGAAGCAGCTGCTCTGTTACTGTATAAAGAGACTTCAACACCCAGATTCCTTTTTTTTAATAAATTGGGGTGATAGCACAAAGCAGTAGTGCAATTATTGACTTCAGCTTCCCCTCAGCCGTAAGTGTTTTGCATGATTACTGAGCTCTTTGAAAGCTAAGAGAAAAACCTACCCAGAAATCTCTTCTAATAAAAAAAAAAGAAGGCACTTGCTGAACAATGGGAGCTGAATTCCTCTGTATTTAAAATGCAGAGTTCTGATTAGAACAAAAAAACGAGAATCATGGTGTACTCCTGTTTTTAATTGAGATTGTCCCAGCCTTCTTCTACGGTCCAGTGAGACAGTGTTTGTGAAATGATTAAAAAGAACGTGATCTGATCAAGAGGATAGGATGAAAGGAAAGGAATGCTAGGTTAGCCACACTACTTAGAACCGAGAGGGAGAACACCAATGGGCTTCTTAGCCTATTGTTTTTCTTTTCTTTTTTTTTCCATCTGCTATTTGACCATCTACAAATACTTTGTCATCAATGCTGTCCTTTGAGAAAGGGTTAAAAGTTGCCCACTTGTGACATAATGTGCTACCAACCTACAAATCTTAACAAGGGGGGGGGAGAAAAAGAGAGTAAATAAATAAAAATCCTTGAATTATATCAAGTTTCCAAAAGGTCATCACTGTCTCTGCTGTGGCCTTTTCCCCATACCAAATCCTCTATCAATATGTCATAGAGAGTTAGGCAAAGACAAAAGAGAAGCTCAGTGTGAAAACTGCACATATATCTAATCCTGACAAAGGAATGAATAGGGCTTCACAAGTATAATTATACTTGTTTATTTGTTACCACGTACAGAGGACTGATGAAAAAATCCATCAAAGTGGTATTATGCAGACACCAAGAGCTTCTTTTCTTTGGTGACTAAAGCCACATTGAAGCTTAAATTCCTTATTGTTAAATTCAGAAGGGGAAGAAAAAAGAAAAAAAGATTTTGGCCGGACTCTCTTTGCATCAGTTGCTGACAGATCTTTTGTACAAGGGGAGTATTATTAGAGCCATTAGCTAGAAACTTTTTGCTGGTACCTTTTTTAGCCAATGTCAAAAATTCTTGACTATGAAGTAATGTATGTGGTGGAAAGGGGGTGGATTTGGGCTCAATTGGCATTGTATTAACTGCCCTTACATGTTCACAAACCACCCTTTTCTTCTATACCCCAAAGAAAAGATAAGTCAGCACCAACAACTTGGAACTTCCAAGCCAACTTTAGATATTGGATGGCTTTTTGATAAGAAACTTGTTTCACTCAGCAGAACCTACACCCCATAACAAATATGTAGACACTGGCTGTTTTTGCCACTGTCCTCAGTGGATGAATTCTAATTGCCATTGCAATCAAAGGCAACAGTTGCCACCCCAAGTTTTAAAGACCCGTAAACAGACGAGAGACTTTAAAAGTTTTCAGAAGAACCTTATGAAAAATGACAAGTAAAATATGTAACAGATGAACTATTTAGTGGCCATTACACTCTAAAAGACCCTAAATCAAATAACCAAGTCATTGTTATTTTGGGGGGAGTCGGAGCGAAATAAGCTTTTCCTTAGTGGACAGAAATATATCAAAGTAAAAGCAATCTGCATAGTTAATGTCTTTGTGCTCTTTCCAATTTAAAACAGAAAAGCTGTAATTTTTCTTTGCTGGCAATCTGGAAACACTCTGGAGTTAATTACAGCTGATTCGTAGTGAACCGCACAAACAAAGGCCAGTCTATGTCCAGACAATTATACTGCATTAACCAGCTTAGTGCTTCCTGCTGATGGTTCAGGGTTCTTCCATTACACCCTTCTACCTTCCCAGCACGATAGAAAATGCTTCTGCAAGGAGGAATTAATGAAGAGAACTGCAGAAGAATGTGTGACGACCTCTTCTGACACAGCAAAAAAAAAAAAACTTAAAAAAAACTTTCCACCATTGTCACGACAAAAGGAGAGAAGGTAATTAAGTCTGAATAGAGGGATGTAACCAAATATTGTATGTCTTTAATGGTAGGTCCATAAAAAAAGAGATAGCTTACAAAGGCAGACTGGAGAGTGCCATTCTACCTGATGACTACTCCTATCGCCCTCTCATCTTTTTTCTCTGCTCCCTCCAGGCCATAGAAGCTAAAAGCTCATATTGTTTTAATTTTCTAATCAAATCTTATGGGACTGGTGATTTTTGAGTTTTCTCTTACATAGGAATCAGAAGAGGACAAATATTTCGAGTATGACTTTGTAATGGGTACTCACGTAAATTATGGAAAGAATGTCAACATTTTTGTTACTGAGTTAAATTGATGTGTACTATTCTACTGGCTGAAAATAGATGAAGCTGAATGTGTCTACTTGTCCTTCAGATAATGTCTTAAAGGGCTTGTGCACTAATTTCCAGACTGGTAGCACCTGCATTGGGGGTCATACTTACCTGATCTCTGGAGCTGGGTCCTGGCTCATTTGCTCCCCAGCCTCTGCTGTCTGTCTCAAGTCCCTCCATGTAAACTTCCCATTTGACGCTGCTGCAGCCAATCACTGACTGGTGCTCCCACTGCGCCATGTCTAATAGCCACGTCATGCAAGGGAAGTAGAACACCGCTGTGCCCAGTGATTGGCTACATAGGTGTCAAATCGGAAATTTACATGGAGGGACTCAAGATAAGCAGCAGAGGCCAGGGAGTGAATAAACCAGGACCCAGCGCCAGGGTTCTGGTAGGTATGATACCCAACATGGGCATTGCCAGTCTGAGATGTCTGGAAATTAGTGGGACCTATAAACATATTCCTTTGGCCTATACAATTTACTTTGTTCCCTACGTATATCTCCCTAGAGCTTAGCATCTGATACTGGTTAGGTTGCCCACTGATCACAGTTTTGAAGGCACGCTATGGACTCGGTAACCTATTAAAAGTTACCTGATTCTATCAAATGCAGATAGCCAGTCTTTGGATTTGGATACTCTAATAGATTTTTTTTATTTTAAAGGGGTTTTCTGGGAATACAATATTGATAGCCTATACTCAGGATAAGTGATACATTTCAGATCAATGGTGGTCTGACTCCTGGCACCCTGTCCAGTCAGCAAATTGAAAATGTTCAGGGCTTAGATGAGAACTTAAACCTCCTCACAGCATACCAAGCTCAGCACCATCCATTGTATAGTGGCTATGCTTGGTATTGCATCCTGTAGGCCATGTGACATAAACGTGCGTTCAAACAGCTGATTGGTGGGGGTGTCAGGAGTCAGACCCCCACATAACTGATATTGATGACCTATTGTAAGTCATCAATATTTTACTCCTGGAAAACCCCTTTAATTATATCAATATCATTCAAGAGCTTTTGCTGTTAGTTTGGAGCTAAGCTGTGACTCATGTTCCTTTTCCTTCCAAGAACATTTCAGAATCAATATGCAAGAAGTGAGAGCAATTACTTGTAAGTTGCCTCAGTAAACAAACATGCATGAAACATTTGGAACACAGTCTTGTATGAACAAAATACAAGAGTGCAAGAATAATTATTTCCATACAATTAACTAAGCAGAACAGCATTAGTCTACAAGCTGTGGCCAAGAAGCCCAGTATTAAGAATATTTGTTGTTAAACATAAAACATGTCATCCATGTGAGCTTGTGGTTGACCCATTTCAAATATCTCTGGGATCTTTTCAGCATAGGCGCTGTCAGTAGCTCTACGCAATAAAAGATTGTCAATTGATGTTGACTGCAAGGGATGTGCATTCAGAGCTTCCATGTGGTTTTCCTACAAGGACATATATACTGTTCAAGTACTTTAGGTAGCACATGATGAAGTCAGTGATTGGCTGCAGTGGCATGATGACATCATCGGTGCAGATAGGTAAGCAAAGCCACCACAATGTCACTAGATATAATCAGTCAGTAATGCTTCTTCTTTTACTTCCTTTTTAAAGTAGGCACTGGAACAACACACCTCTGTTCATTGTGTAGGGAATAGAGCCGGGACATGCAGAGCTCCTCCCATTGACATCAATGGGAGAAGGACTGCAGAATCAGCTCTGTCCAATAACAAATAACGGAGATGTATAGTTTCTGCAACAACTTCTAGTACTGGAGCCATTGCAGAACAGCTGATTGGTGATGGTGCCCTGATGGTTGGACCCCTGAAGATCAGATATTGGTAAGCCCAAGGAAAGACCATCAACAGAAAATTACCAGAAAACTCCTTTATTTTGGAACTGGAACAATGGAAGTTCAGTATTAGAGCAATTTAAAAAGTTGTCATATGGCTCAGTTGGTCAGTTGTACTCAACATACACGCAACTAAAGCCCACATTTGGCTTATATAAACTATCTATAAAAAGATGAGTAATGTATGGGAAACCATAGTTAAGTATACCCTTCCTATACATTTTGTGTAGCTAGGTTATTTTCCAAGTTCTGTCCTAACAGCAATTTTGAGGAAATGATACTGATGCTATTCCCACTAAGGTTCTATCTTCTTCATCTCTTTGACCTGTATCTATATACTTTTGTATGCGATAGTAAAGACTTAAGAAGAATCTCCTTAAAGGGGTTGTCTCACTTCAGCAAATAGCATTTATAATGTAGAGAAAGTTAATATAAGGCAGTTACTAATGTATTGTGATTATCCATATTGCTTCCTTTGCTGGCTTTGATTTATTTTTCCATCACATTATACATTACTCATTTTCATGGTTATGACCGCCATGCAATTCAGCAGCAGTGGTTGTGCTTGCACACTATAGGTAAAAACGCTGTCTGGGATAGCAGAAGTGCACATAGTCCAGCACGTTTTTCTATAGTGTGCAAACACGGCCAACCATGGAAACAAGCAGGGTAGAATGTGATGGAAAAATTAATCTAGCCAGCAAAGGAAGCAATATGGACAATCACTGCCTTGTATTAACTTTATCTAAATGCCATTTGCTGAAGGGAGACAAACCCTTTATAGGACAACTGTCTAACATGAACAGCGGAGGTCCTAGGTTTAAAGATAGCGTTCACTCAGAAGCTGAGTAGGTGCCATAGCTGCCGGGTTTCTGCTGTTATATATATATATATATATATATATATATATATATATTAATTGGGCCAGTCCTTAAGGGGTTAATCTGAGCTGCGGTGGTCAGGTTAACACATAACAGTATATTTTAGCTTCATAGTCCATTTTTGGAAAATGTCGCTTAAGAAAAAAACCATCACATTTGTGGTGGGAACGGAAATTCTTACTGTCCACAATCAGCCCAGTGATATATTTCTTTCCAATCAATTTAATCAGTCCAAAGTGGTGATAGGAAAAATCCACTAAGTGCACCGAAACACAATGCAAATAATGTGCATTTCTGTAAGACAGAGACCCATTGAGCCTTAGCATTAATCGCATCTCTTGGTCTCATCTATGCAAAGCAGGATTAGAGCTAAAATGATGACTTCTTAATCCCTTTGATTTTCCTTTACCAAATAAATATTAATCTACAAATCAGAAAGGTTCTGCCAGGTATTACAATGCACACAATGTACATTAGGAAAATACTTAACGGTTATGTAAATTGCACTCAATTTTGCAAGCTGCTCATTGATGAGACTGGTCCCAATCCATTTCCTCTTCAACTCTCAAAAATCCCTCTCAGATTTGAAAGTTTAAGTTCATAATCCTACTAAACAGAAAGATTAACCTTGGAATCCATTAAGTCTTTCTTGAAAGAAATTCACTGCATTAATCATGTCCGAGAATTAACAAATCATATTACTATGTTTATTTATATGTCAATACTTTCAACCTGGAAATCCACCACAAAGCAATCCTTCTCTTGGTGGACTTTCAGCAGGAATGGACATATTACTTCAAAACTTGAAAAATATAGCAGGAAAGAGTGATGTCCCCGTTCTGTAGTTTTGTGTATTTATACAGTGTACATATGCAGCCACATTCTGTCAATGCTATAACAGAGAATGCTAATGCTTCCATAGGTCCTAAGACTGGGGAAATGAAAGAAAGCATTGCCTGATACAGAGGTTTATGGTAGTCTGTATCTGCTATACCATTGGCAGGACTGTCATCTTAGGATGGTCTGGCAGAGCAGTAACAAGGATCTGCATCTATTACTAGAGGATTCAATACACTTGCTGTACTGAGATAACATCACCAGACACTTTAGGCCTAATGCCTGAAACTGCGCTACTAAGAGAATTTGATGACATGTCCCCTACTGGATTCTGCCAGTCATAGTGTCAACATGGAAATGGTGTGGTGTGGACTCAAACTACCATCTATATCACTTAAGTAGTGGAAATAATGGTGATAGCTGTACACTGATTTGAAACCACACTCAGGCTCAATGACAATACCCTTGCAAACTCTTGCAAACACTGGAAACATGGTTCATGATTACTCCGAATTGCCTTACTGCTATACTTACTATATACTCGGTGCACATATTTTTGATCAAAATTGTGTCGGGCCAGTCTACCAACAGCAAGGTTACTTCTACAGATGGGACCTACTCTATCAAAACTGCCTCTTCTGGGCATAAAGCCTACAGCATTCAGGGTGGTGTAGGATTCAACTATAGTATACTCTACTTAAAAGCCTTGGGCAGATGGGCACGAGTGCACAGTATAAACTGAGGCAGACCCTTCCTCATATCTACAATGCGAGATGTAAAATTATACCAGCACCTCCAAGCAATATGTAATAAAGTTAAGAACATACCACCATGGCTGACATGCAAAAGCAATCACTACATGTGGCAGCATCAAGCTCCATGCACAAAGACACACGCAAACACTGGAAACAGATTACTCAGAATTGCGTTACTATTGTACTTACTATATATGAAAATATGAAGCTCTTTTTGCACATTTTTGATCAGAATTGTGTCGGCCCCATCTACCAGCAGCTAGTGTAGGCTTTATGACCAGGAGAGGCAATTGTGATACTGATAGGATCTCTACTTGCTATTGGTAGATGGGCTCAACTCAATTTTGATTAAAAAAAAAAAAAGCTTCATATTTTCATATATAGTATGTAGCAGTAACGCAATACCAAGTAATCCATGTTTACCGTGCTTGCATGTGCCTTTGCGGAGCAGGGTGCTGTTACATATACTGTTTGCTTTTGCATGTCAGCCATGGTAGTGTGCACCTGCATCTACTACATATTGTTTGGAGATCCTAGTCTAATTTTATTTCTTGCACATGACAAAGCTCTGATGGGTGGTATGTGATGGTTATACACACTTAGTAATGCAGCTTTGGGATCTGTAACACCTAAGGATCAAATCTCAGCATACAAAATGCCTTATGAAATGTCTGCTTTGCCTTTCTAGAAATGTATAGCCAAGTGAGCCATAGTTGCAAAAAGTCTTCAGAACATATCACAAGATAATAAAGGCCTCATTCATACTATTGTTTTGGAGCCCTTCCAATCATCACTATATCTATAGAAAAGATTGAAAACAAAGGATCATAAGTATCATCATTTCTACAAGTTGAATTAAAAGAGTTCATGTACAATGTGATGCCTTATTTTCATGATTATTCAAATCAAAACCATTTTCCATTGACAGTCGGTGACAGATGTATTACTGGGCATGCATCTGGGGAAAGAAGGAGGTGACATTAATGTCTATATTCTACCCTTTAAAGTAGACCTGTCACCGCTATTTTCCCTACAAAATAGCAAAGGGTACTGTACTACTTATAGTGGAGGTGATTTCTGCAACTCTTCACCATCACTGATGAGCAGGCAGTTACTTGGAAGGAACAGTCACTTCCCCATGACTGCAAACTCTGACGGGCAGTCTAAACGCAGTGGGAAGACTGCAGGACTTTAGAGGGGTTTTTTTTAGAAAAAAAAATGATATTGACATAGAAAATTAAGAATAACATCACCAACAATTCTTTAAAAATCTGTTTAACATAACAACTTAAACAATAGGATATTATCTAATGACACATTCCCTTAAAAACAAGACATCCATAATTTGCATTTGCGGCAGAAAAGATCTTAGTACTCCAATGTCCTCTACAGAACAATTTGTCAAATCCATATCTTCCTCACATAGATTTTCCTTTCTTCGTTTTCCATCCTCCCTTTTTCCATTCCTTTTTGGACTTTTTATACAAAAAACATCACCCAGGAGTACCACTTATGTAGACAAATATGTCTTATATGTACAATGCCTACACTCCATGATCTCCTATATATTGTCAACTGTGCATCCTTGTTGGCAAAGCCATCATCTCAAGTGGTGTCAGTAAATCACAAGTAGCCCGAAATGCACTCTTTGCAATAATGAAAACCATATTAGTTCTTTTATATTGCTTAGACTACTATTTTCTTTCGCTTTCCGATAGGTATTTCTGGAGTTGCTGAGTTTTTATATCAACAGCAAGGTTTAAAAAACAAATACATACTGTGCTTCTTTGAACTAAAGTTCACTTTTTCAAAGGGCACAGACACAAGCATTGTAGTGTCCCTGCAATAATGGTCCATTAATAATTATTAGTGTGGTTAAGAAACAGAAGGACATTGAGTCAGCAGGGGTTTGGAAGTAATCAAAAGTAATTTTAAGGCTCCATTCTTTGATAGAAGAAGCCTTAGTGATGCTTCTGTGTACATATATACTTGGTCGAGCTACACAAAGTGGTGTGTTCATATCCACATGGGAGGAGGGACCCCTGTTGTTTTAACAAAGCAAGTTGGAGTTTTAAGGCATCATTAAACAATTAGACGATGAAGTTGGTCCTATGAAACCATAATTTACGACTATGTTCTAACAACATCCCAACAATAAAGCTTCTATTCTTTGGTTACTTTAAAAAAAGTTTGTCTGAAGCCTAACACCACTGTAATTATCTTCATAAAACTAATCACAGGCCAGGTATTTCGGGAAACATTCCATTTCTATTAGCAACCCTCCAAGTCATGATGATTTAAAAAACAGGCTGTGTTAGGGCTGAGAGAAAGTGTATTTAAAGCCTTTCAGTACATATTTAAACAGTGCGCTCAACACCCCTTCCAGTGATGCTGGTCAGGCAATTAACAGATGGCGTCCAGATCTTACAAAAGCCAACGCTCAATATGGTTTATTAGGATTCAAGTCACTTTCTCAAAGGGCTCTTATTTGAGGGCATATATGACTTTCAAGGCCCTCAAACTTATTAGGGTTGATTTTGGGGTGGGGGTACAAAATGTCTAATAGTCAACAGTTTGATTTTCCCTACATTTCAAAGTTTTGGTAATAGGTCATTAATTCACTTAGTTTGACTTCTTCTTATGATGCTTAAATGAGTAGACATTTTACTTCTGGAAAGCGTCATCTTTTTGTAATTTTTTTTCTTTGCTTAGCATTGAGGTTTAATTTGTCTGTTGTTTAGAAGTGAAATGAGCAATTCGGTAATTAACTTTTGTGTTTTTAGATGTATGAACCTTAATTAGATTTCATTATAAACAAACAAATGTCAACCACAATTATAAGGCCCTTGCTTTACCCTCACATTATCCCTTTTCAAACAAACTTGATGTCACACAAATTATAATCAAGCGGACAGCAATTCAGAGTTGAATTCTACATGATTTGCCAGTAACCTGATTACCTTAACTTCAATATCATTACAGGAAAAGTATTTTAAGATAAATAATTACCAGAATTCCAACAGGAGACAAGCTTAATTGTATTGATTCAGGAGAACCAGGCATAGTGGGAGAGAGCTGACGGAATAATGTTATCTTAAATCTACCCTTTCTATTAAAATGATATTGCCTGGCAGGAAAAAGGTAATCTGAGATAGGTGTATGAAAAATCAGATACAGAGCTCAAATAATTATTTTACCCAATTATCTCCTACAAGAAGCAACAAAATATCACCGTGGAGCAACCTTATGGAACTGAGTTGTTGGGGCTTTATTAAAGAGTGGTTCATCTGTTATAGGCAAGAAGAAGCAGATCTGCCAGGACATAATGGAGGTGAATGATTAGTCGTGTAGCACTGTGAGTGAACTTCTCCTCAATGCAATAAGAGTTAATTAAAGTTTACCACCAAACATCAACCAAAGTAGGATGTTGATCGTGTTTCACCATTAAGTGCAAGCAGACAATGGTTGGCAGCAATTAGAACAGCTATCAAATGACCTGCAATGATAATTATACATTCAAAACAGCTAAAAGAGCTGAAAAAAACTAATCAGCTTTCTTTTCTCTCTCTCTCTCTGCAACGACAATTCGAAGGGCAGGAAGCAGGTATCAGATTATTTCAGTTTAACACTGTAAATCAATAGAATTAAACAAGCAGGAGTTGTCTGAGTACATTATCTAGCAAAGAACAATTTACTGTACCTGATGGACGAGATCCTGAACCCATTCACTGAATGAGCACAAAAAGGCAAAGTGGATATGTTTCAATAAAATGTACTGTAAGCCTGCTGATTACAAGAATGGCTATTTAGGCCATATATTTTTTTCTGCCCCCCCCCCCTTCATATTTAAAGCATTCCTTGCTGAATGTTAAAGCATTCGTCTCCGACAGTAAAAATGGCAACATTTTCTATTATTTATTTGGTTTAATACCGAATATTTTAAATGCTAGCATTTTATTATGTTATGTGTTCATTAAACAGAAATAATTTACATAAGAAAGGACATTTTATATTACTAGAAATTCTACCTCCTGGCGTCTCTGTACTAAACCTTTCTGTTTAATGTATGCAAGATAGCATCAGTGAAAATTATTTTCATAAAATGGCTCACTGCTTTGCATAGTTATTGGGCTGCAGCCTAAAGCTATTTTACAGATTTTATTTTCTACCCTTCCTAACAAACCTGATTTTCCCAACTAATACTGTTATGCTAGGGATTTGAACACAAAGTTGGCTAATCCCAGTATTTCCCTAGAGCTGTATTTAAATCATGGCCCACTCCCAGTACAAAAGTGTCTCCAAAAGCCCTTCTGCCCCCTTCAGCAGTCCTACGCTCATTGTTCCTGACATTTTCACTTCAGACTTGACAAATGAGCCGATGGCTGTGATCAGATTGTGCTTTATCTAAGATATATCATTAACTCTCATCACTATCTCCTAATGTAGCTTCCCTCATTGCACAAGTTCCTGCGTCTGTTTGATACACAGTTAAATAATGTTAGATATCAAAGAGAGAAATGTAATAGGTGGGACGGTTTCAAATGGTCCACCAATAAATAAAAAAGAGTATTAATTTTCAAAGGCATCTGTAATTCTAACCTATTTCAGGTTGCTGCATGGTATAAGAGGAGTTCCTACAGATGAAGCAAGCAACCTTACATACAACGCTCTACTGTATTGACAATTGTACCATGACGAACCATGCTATCTATGTAGCATGCCATTTTAATAGACTGGTACGCTACATAAATAAATCAGAGCCTATTGGTTTAGTGTGAGTGTTAAGGAGCTCATTATCACTTGGAGAAGTTACCTTCCATTTATCTCAAGTTCTCAACCCTAAACCATCATGAGTCAACAGTGGGAATGGACGTCATTGGCTTTGAACTAAAGTGCTATTCACTTTTGGGCTCGGTAAGATGCTTCCAACGTTTATTCTTATTGGCAGGATCCCACCCCTATCTCCAAGGGAAGAATAAAGCCAAGTGCCTACATGAGGTTATTGAAGAAATCAGATCTGAGCCACTTTAGATACTACACATGATGTCCTTGTTGACAGTAGGCACTTAAACAGGATCCTAGGCTTTACAACTAGTGGCAAACATATCATGAGCTGTATCTTAAGCTTGCCAAAGACATAATGATTATCATTAGTGATGCAAATGATTTTTACAGTCGTTAATGATCATCATTTATGTCTATCATAGCAGAAATGAGCTGTGGTGGTTGAAAATCCACTCCATCAGTCGAAACACTCATAGTGATAAACGCTATAATCGTACAGTTTACTTTGCTATCATCCAAGACAACTACATGTAAAGGCACATTATTTCTCAGGACACAAATAGTGGTTATTACATGAAATGTCTGATTGTCTATGCCCCTTTGTCAACTCTCTTTTCAGTCAAAAGTTAGAAACGCGGTGTTTGAAGAAAATCTTTACGTCTTTAGTTTTATCCATGATCACTGGCTGGAAGAGTTGCCCACATCATTTTATTGGCCTTAATGTCTGAGACTCTAAAGAGGTTGGATCACTTTTTAGATATTCCATGATGTGACTCCTAAACTAGTAACCTCATTAAACATCTATTACTAGTGGTTAAAGATACCAATGCCCTTAGTAACTTAAAGGGTTTCAAAGGCTTAATATAGAATAAAGTTATTTTAATTAGTGTTGGGATCTTATCAATTTTGTGAAACATCGGCATCATATTCACCAATGAGTCTAGCAAACATACAAAAGTCAAAGTGACCCAACATTTCCTTACAAAATACAAAATAGGAATTCACTTTCATGGTCTGACCTTGACCAAATCCATCATCTCTAACTGCTGTAAGTTTTCCTTTTCCTAGTAAATAAGTAGATAACCCATAGTGTTCTGAGTCACTAGTACAATCCCAAGAGCCCATATATCAGATTGGGTACTTTCAATATGGCTGCCTATAGTAAACAAAACAAAAAACTAACCACTATCCAATATCTATTTGATCTATCTCTACAATAATTTCATGTTGAGATTTACCACAATCTAAAAAAATAGAATTTGAATGGTTTGTCTCCTTAATCATACAGAATTTCTGCTCGGTTCAGACAGAATGAACTGCTCACCCTATCTCTGCAAAGGCAGATTAGCATGAAGCTAAGGAAATGCAATATCTAATCCACTTAGCATGTATAATTAAGAAAAAAGATTTGTACAACACTTCTCTATTTGTCTGACATGTTGCAACAGGCCTTCACTAGGCCATGCGGTACATTTCTACTAGTGCTCAAAAGCTTTGTGGGGATGATGTATTAATCAGAATATTTTATGTGTATTAGCTGTTATTAGTGAGCTGTGCAGGTTTCCGAGCCAGTCGTAGAAATATGATCATACAAGGAATTCACAGCTTTTAGAGCTAGATAGAAGCCATCAAAGTGAGAAGTACTGTCCTACAGGATAAGGCTTCATATAGTTTAGTGACAGATGACCCTATAGGAGCTGCACATGCAGAAGTATTATCTATAGTTGACCAGGCCTAACGGGAATGGAGGACTCTCTCTAGGATGATACTGCTCTCAAGTAAAGTAGATAACTGATGACTTTTCCATATCCCAATCCTTTAAACATGTACTAGTATAAAAAAAAAACACGTACCCCAATATTGTGTTTTATTGTGGAAACCATGCTACAAGGAGTTGTGGCTATATCATCTTACTTCTACTGAGATTCTCATGTAACTTCATTCCTGGAATTGAAAGGATTTAACTGTTTTAGGTCTAGAGGGCTTTAGAATGCACTGAAATTCCAGAAAAGATTAACAGCCACAGGTCCAACGCAAGTAACATCATAGGAAAGCCATGTAATATTTCTGTACACTGCTGCACAGGCTAAAACTGTACTATGCTCTGGGCCTTTGCCCACTCAGTAAGAATGCAGACAGCACATAAGCTACCATTAGCCCATGTGTTATCCAATTCTCCAGCGCTTGGAGACGTGCCAGTGACAACACATGCTGCTTGCTTAACCATGTTTTAAAACAGAAATTAGATTTAAAAAAAAAAAAGAAGGTATATTTTCCTTAAAGAAATCCAGCTTTTGCAAGAACATTCTTAAGCTCTCCCAGAAAGTTTGTTTTCTACTTGTAATGAAAAATTATACCAGAATAGGGAAGAAGAATACACATGTGGAGCCCCCATTCCAGAGATACTTTAAACAGTTAGTGACACAAAGAACATGCCGACCTGGTCAGAAGTTTTGAAAAAGGACGACATCTAGTTGGGGAAATGCCCTATTTTCTAGATAATACATTATACTCGAAGCACAGACTGATAAACCACAAAGTACAGTAACGACACGCTCTTGACTTTTGGCAGCTAATTTAGCGAGTGGGATCTACAATATAAAACAAAAACACACAAAAATGCAACAAATGTTAAAATGCTCTTAAAAAGCAGCTACAACTTTTTTTTTCTGTCTCTCTCTTTTTAAACACGCACCAGACTCCAAATCCCCAGTGAACTGACAGCATGTGTTAGGCAACTTCTGGGAGTTAGCAATAAACAAATCAGGTCAGCATCTGGCAGAATCTGCCAACACTTGTCTTTGGTGGCACTAAATTGATAATTATGGTGACCTGACACCAAGAAAGATGGCGCTTAATGTACATACAGATAAATAATTATCCCCACTGTATTTCATTTACAGATGTGCAAAAAGGACCAGTTCCCACCTTCAAAAGTGTCTCGACACCTAGGGTATTTTAACTGCTCTAATTACTGTTGAGAGCACATAATTAGAAGCACTGATCACACTGTCAACAGCTAGCCAGCCACAGCATAGCTTCAACTTACTAAGAAAAATATCAAAACACCATCCAAATGCAAATCATGTTCCTAACACAGGAAAGGGAACATGATACACGTTACCACTGAGGGCAGATTAAAATGTTTCCATGCAGACCAAGGGACCAAGGCAAATGTAGTAAAAGTAGCAACATATATGTTTAACAACACATGAAATCTATGACAATAGATAGTTGTTGAGAAACAAGATATAAACTGACAATAGACAGAAGATGAGAAGGTACATAGTAGATAGATACTAGATAGATAGATAGATAGATAGATAGATAGATAGATAGATAGATAGATAGGATAGATAGATAATAGATAGAAAGATAGAGACATAGACAGAGAGATACATGATATATAAATAGGAAATAGATAGATAGATAGATAGATAGATAGATAGATAGATAGATAGATAGATATTGATACACAACATATAGATATAACATAGATATATATGATATATATAGATAGATATCAGACAGACATAGAGGCAGACAGATAAATATATAGATAGATATCAAATATATAGATATGCAGATTATAGATATACAGTCCAAAGATATTTAAGTATAGATAATATGGGCAATGATATGAGTATAACAGATATAACAAACAGATACAAATGCAGATAGATAGTTTAATAGATATACAAGGTGTATATTAATTAATGGCATAGACATGGGTAGATAGATAGATAGATAGATAGATAGATAGATAGATTAGGTTATCATACACAGATGTGCTGTATTTCCATATTTATATAAATTTCCATACATAGATCTATCTATTGAACATAATAATTATCATGTGACACGTAATCAATGGTCAGACCAGCGTGTGTTGACTGAGCTACGACTGTGTGGTCATGTTGCACAACTACCAGCAATACACACAAACCTGTATTTTCCATTCTTCGACAGATTTGTATCACATGTATCGCTTCACGTGATGGTGAAAACTGAGGACATCTATAAAGATGCTGAAATCTGAGCCTCTACTTGTACTCCAATGTCTTGGACAAATATAACTTTAGGGAGAGCTAAGAAGAAGAAGAATGAAAAGAAGGCCTTGCATTTTCATCTTGCTTTCATCTCGGTCATTCATTCAACCATTCAGTGCCCTATTCAGCCGAGCTTTTCATTATGCAAAAAAATGCTAATCCTTTTCCGATGCTTTCACACTTGTATAAACCACCATTCCTCCAACAGAAAAGTAATTATATCAGTTTACCTTCCTGTCAAAAACAGGATTAATATTCTGATAGCAGAATTTTTGACTCAATTTTTTTTCTTTGCAGTAGGAAGCTGAAGATTACTAGGTAAGGTATTAGTGGGAGCATTTTCTTCTTCCTTGTGTATGAATGGGCTAGCCAAGGCAAGAGGATAAAAAAAAATCACTTCTTCAGCTGCTGAGGGAAGTCTTTTCAGTCCCAGAACTGACCTTCCCTTTGCAGGGGCCCGAGCAGAATCAGCCTCATTCGGGTCTATTAATCAGAGACAAATTATGAAAGAATGTGGCTGGACTGGTTGACACTGTCCTATCTTGGAAGACTCGGTAACAGCGTTGTAACAATGTCCTCTTCATGGGTAATGAACAGCCATGACAAATAGAGCAGAGCAACTATTTATTTGCATATGCAAATTCCCCCCACAAGGGAAACATGTACAAACAAGTGTCATTGTGGGGTGGATTAGGCAAACAACATTTTCTTCTGCAACCCTAGAACATTAGTCAGCACAATTAAACCAGTCTCCATGACGACTAATGAAATTTTACCATGGTATGAGTTAAATTAGATAGCTAGTTATGTCTCCACAAGCCAACTTGAAACTCATTATGACTGTGGGACAATGCAGCGTTTATGCTTGGCTGATCCTTGGCAGCTCGACAAGCCTCGAAAAGTTGACAATTTGCATATGTTAATATAATTAAGCACTAATTACATGAAACTTGTCCATATTCACAAGCACCTTGCCTCGGCATTTTATTGGGCTTTGAACGTTGGCCAAACCCTTAACCCTCTGAATGGTCTGGAGCAAAGGAGCTCTGCCTTTGGGTGCAGCCCCAAGGCAGACTCAGAAAGGCTCTTCTTCTGTAAACACTGAGCTCAACCTGGCCTCTCACATTTCCTGCAACACAGTGAACGTCGTCTATATACCTACACGCAACGTATAGAGACCCACAGGCGTCAAGTATAATCATGAATCCAAAAATAGGTAAAAAAAATGCCAAAAACCAACACAACATGGCTATAAAGACCCATGTGAATGCCTAGGTCTATCTGGGCCTGCTCTTTCTATGAGTTTATACAATAAAACTAACAATGGTATTCTGCTGTCATTCTGATATGGAATATATGACTGAGAAAACAAGGAAAACGTAGGGAAAAAAAAGAGCAAGCAGTAACTAATGATCTAAGCTTCAATATATGCAGAGGCAATTAAGCAATGTTAATTACTATGACAGCAGTTAATTGAATATAATTAGATATTTTAAGCCACTGAATAAAGCAGAGTTAAGATTAATTTTATTGAGATTAATTGTAAATAGGAATTGATTAACTGAGTGTTTTGACATGCATAGAAAATGGCTGAGAGAATGAATCCAGCCTAGCAGAGGCAGGAGAAGAAGAGAAAATAAATTCCTATATTATTCCAATGTCACACCTCAGATTCATCTCCTGAATAAACACTACATTTCGAAACGAAATAGACAGGAATCTTTACTAAAAACAAACAGCTTGTCGAGATTAAAGCTCCTTTTGTCCTTTTTCATGGGCATTTCTTTTTTACCAGACTAAATTAAGCGAGTCTGCAGTACGTTTTTTTCGGAAGGAACATTTCACACTGAATGGAAAAAAAATGTTCTATCACATATGAAATTCATGCAGCTGTGCGGAACTTAGTCCAGCTGGAGAAAGACTAGAAAACCTCAGACACTGATAGGGTATTGGCCTTGGCTGCATTTTTTTTTCTTAATGAATTTGTGTTTGAAAATATTTTTTAATTTTTGAACTAGGATGAGTACTAAAAAAATGATCTTCCATAAAAATATTTAGCGTATGTAATGTATTCAGTAGAAGCTTGGCTTGGATGGTGGTATAGGCCCACCAAAAATGACAAGAATCCAGTGTAAACATGGCTTACTACTGCTAGTCTAATGCTTCGGCCTGTCACCAGTGGCAAATCGATCAGTCCATTCAAGATATGATTATCTAACCTTCTCACTGCTTTAATCCTTAGCAGAAAACCCAGGGCCTCCACACTCTCGAAGCCGGGTGCAGGCATGTTTAGTACAGTTTAATAAAATTAAGGAGACCAGCCATGACTGCTGAAGGGAACTGAGCTAGTGAGGGTGCTTCCATTGATCTCAAAATAAATCAATAGGCGATTAACACAATATATTTTTAAAGCCACAAAGGGAAGCTATAGTATGTAAACAAGTGTATTACATTTCCAATATCAAGCCATTCCTTACTGTACAGGGATGTCTGTGACAGCGATGCTCCTCATCGATGCTCCTCATCGATAGGGCTCTTTATTTTCCTGATCAAATTCCAAAATCCCGGCAATAAGGCTACAACCGAGCCATTCCGCATTGTAAGATTTTAAATCATCCAACCTCTTCTAATAGACTTGAGAATTATTGAGGTAGAAACCATAAAAAATGAAGAAGGGAAATTTAATCCCTGAAATATTGATTTGCACATTAATATCATATAGGCAGAGGGCAATTTGGCTTCATGGAAATGACACATTGTCGACCCTTGGTGAAGTCAGAGCCAATTTAACTGCTGAACATGTCTGAATCTCAAGAGTTATTAAGGGCTTCCCTCCTTGCCTTTATGACATTTCTTCAGCCTAGCAATGCAATCTTAAATGTATTATCTTTAAGAAATAATTGTAAAACCTCAGGGGTTTTCCTGTTAATGGAAGGGAGTCTAAACCACATAAGATTCTGAAATGCAACATTAAACCCTTGCAATCAACAAAACCACCTCAATTCTCATCCATCCAGCGTAGGATCTAATATTGTTATTAGAGATAATTAAATTTGATTGTGTAAATTTAGGCTCGTGGATTGAAGCAGTAAATTCTGCTATATTAATGTGATTTCACAACAACCTTGTGCTAAAAGTTGCTGGTGCAGCATCTGCATCTTCTACAAGGCAATCCTAATTGTGCAAATGCTCTCCAAGAGGCAGAAATGATATTGAACTCACCATCAGCTGAGGTCTTCTATGTTTTGAGCAATGCCTAATTGATAACTGCAATTTAAAGGGCGTAATTAGCCAGGGACACTGCATAAGGCAACAGCAGGTATTATGTCTGCTTTACAGATGGTCCACCTGACCTCTTTGTTTCTTGGCCACAGATTTCATCTTTCACATTTTTGTGACTTTTGCATCTTTCCTTCATGACATATGTGTATTGTAGTAAACAAGGCAACACAATCAGAATCTGTGTAAGGTGGAAACAATGCAAAGATGCTCAAATATGTTGCATTATAGGCCAGTTTCCCACCGGTGGGACAAGGTATAAAAATATGTAACACGAGGTCAACGTAAAATATATAATCTTTGTACACCATTGTTCTTAACCTTAGTGCGCAAACAGTTGCCTTGCCCCTTTAGATGCCTAAGCTTCCCTACGAAGGGGATGACAATCATATAGAAAATAAAAAAGATCAATAGTTTTATATCAGCACATAGTTATGATGGCTATTATTATATCTATTGCTTTTGCTTAATCTACCATGACCCTCAAGCTGTTGTCTAGGTAGAAAGAAAAACAATAAAAATGAAGATGCAGATTTTACATCTCTAGTATGGTAAAGCTTTCCAAATATCAGTTCTTTCTATACTCTGCAAAGAATGGCTCCTATACTGGGAAAAAAAGCTGACCCAAAGCCCAATAGGTTCCTGTCAGAATCATCTGTAAACAGAAAGTAGAACAAGTGCTGATGGCATTGAGAGTGTTACATACCCAGGCTGTGTTTTTGCATTGCTCTCAATGGAAGCGATCGATGCCCATGTCACTGTCGTGTCCCAATCGCAGCCAAGTCTTTACCTCAATCTAAGCAGCAGCCCCACAGGCTGGGCTGCATATTTCACTGCCTCTGCTTCCACAATACCACAAATATTACATTTTCTGGGCTTTCAAGCAGCGACTTCTCGCAAGGAACAAGCCAGGGAAAATCCACGAGCAGAAGAAGAAGCAAAAAAATGCATAACCTCCTTTGCCTTCCATCTACATGAGCCTTCATTAAAAAGGGAGAAGGGTTAATACAAAAAAAAGAGGAAAATGGAATGGAGCAGAGGAAATGCAACTGTCAGACAACGGGATGACCAGACTTCCGTCACAGCAGCCTGTTTGGATAAATATTAGCCACCATCTTCAACATGAAGTTGGCTTTGTTTTACTCTCATCAAGTCTCCCCCCCACCTCCCTCCCTTTTGTTACTGTATTTTTTAATTTTTTTTCTTCCTGGGGTGAGCCTGATCACTTATCCTGTTCATTTCAAAGAAACGTTGGGAGAAAACAGCGAAAGAGCCGCAAGGGTTAAAAGGAATGAAGGAGCCTGCTCTTGCCTGCCTTACTGCTCTTGTCTCGGCAGAAGCAGATAAACCCCCAGCACAACTCGCAGGTAACACAATAAGCTTGTCTGCTACACTACCAACTTCCCTGTGACTGCAAGCCTGGCTTCAAAATCAGATTAAGGTAGACTGAAATAGGAGAAAGAATGCGGAGTGGGTAAAAATAAAGGAGCAGATCATAGAAGTAGAGTTGCCTAGACAGAAGTCTTTACGAGGAATGCTGCATTTTTTTTACATTTTTTATTTTTTTAGCATGGGGTCTTGTACATAACATGTCATAGAGATAAAGGATGTTTCTATGAAGAGAACTTGTGGGATAGTTTTTATTTTCTGCCTGCTATTGTGAGAAGGCTGTGACTTGTATGTCAGCTTCATTGTGTGCACAGAGTCAGGGAGGCTGTTAGCTGGGAGTGGAGGGATGAGTTATGCTTGCCCCTGAAGCACACAGCCAGCACAGGACAAGGAATCTCCAGGAGACGGTCTAAAAAACCATCCCCCAAGGCCATTCTTCGCCAGCCACCCCCAGCAAGGTCATCTAAACCTAGCAGACCGTACCAGTAAGCTAAAGAAGAAAGCAGATCTGCATATTCTATTGTAAAATACAATAAAATAATACAAGGTTTACAGCGTTGTACAGAAACGGTGACAACCATGACGGGAAGCGTGCTTTAAAGCAAGAGTAACTTTTTTTTTTTTTTTTTTTTTACTGCTGCCCATAGTAGGAGTTGGAGCACTAATATTGCCTTACGAGCCAAGCACGTACCTGCAGCCTTAAAACGCCTGAAATAAATGCAGATCATTGTGCGAACCGAGAGGAAAAGCTAGAGTGGAAAAAATAAGGCTTCAGAATTTTTATTTATCTTTACAGGGGAAATGCAGCTTTCAGACATCCCTGGCTGAGAGATGTGGGGCACTCTTATTTTTGACAGCCGGGCTTCTTGCTGTCTGACAGATTTTTTTTTTTTTGCTCCTTCCCTGCGTTGAGATGTCTAATCCAAGTTGCAACAGAGTAAAAACCGGAGGGGGGGGAAAGAGAAAAGAAAAAGAGAAAAAGCGAACGGACACCCAGCAGCAATCAGTGCGGACGGCTCCCTGGTATGTCAGTTCGGAGGAAAGAAAAGGAAGGAAGGGGGAGTTAGCCGGGATCTGTGCAGATGGGGAATGTGTGTGTGTATGTGTGTGTGTATGTGAGAGAAACAAAGTGAGCCTCTGAGCGAGGAGAGAGAGAGAGAGAGAGAGAGAGAGAGAGTGGGAGAGCGAGCGAAATATCAAAGATTGTGCAAGATCAGCCTGGAAAGATAATCAATACCCGACCTAAATTTAACACAAACTGCTCAATAAAAGTTAAGGAAAAAAACTTACTTTCCATTTCCCCCTCGTAGTTTTCACTCGTTCTTCTTATACAGACTGTGTGTGTGTATCTCTCTCTTCAGCTTATTCACAACAACTGATCCCATCCAATACAAGGAGAATGTTCATCAAGAGGAAAAAAAAAATCAGAATAAAAAAAGGACAAACGTACAAAAAAAAAAAGGGATAATAATCCTGGAACTTTTTTTGCAGGAGTGCAGATACGAGGAACAGAGCGAAGAAGGGGCTCTGCTTGTTGTTCTGGGTCCGCTGGGTGTGAAAGCATGTGCCATCCGCTGCCTCGCTGTTTGCTTGTGAAGGGCTTGGGAAAAGGAGGAAAGGAAATGAATGTCTTTATTCTGCTAATTATTATCGTTTTAGCCCTGTTTAAAAAAATGGCTGATTAAGTTGAGTGCGCATGTCTTTGTGTGTCTGTTCCTGATATGCACTCTGGGAATGAGAGAGAGCGAGCGAGAAAGAGAGAGAGAGAGAGAGGAGAGGAGAGAGAGGGGGAGGTGTAATTAGTGAGGTGATCAACAGTCTCCAGATTGCAAATGACGTGCAGCCCGGACTTAGAGCCGCTCGCTGGGGCTGCAGAAACCACAACAATAATCAGAAGCAGGATCACAGAGCAGACCATCCACTCCTGGCTGAAGACTTAATTACTAACACACACATGTATACAAACTATAGGGCTTGGGAGAATGAACAGAATCACAAAGATAATCACATACCAGAAGAGTAAAAAAAATAAAATAAAAAATCTTCCCTTAAATTTACCTTGCAAGGCATTTAAAGGTAGGAGCATTTCTACACCACGTCTTTACTACGCGCACAAGAGTCAAAAAGACAATAAAAATTCAAATAATACCTGGAAACTGTCATCTAAAAGTCTGAAGGAATTTGCTTTTACATTTTTCTTAAATTTATATTCATTTTTCCAAAATAATAATAATAATTTTGAAAATTGAATCTAATATTTATGCATTACAGTTAGATAATCCTATATATACTATTGTTATAAAACTGATACCGACTACCATAATTCCACTGTCGATCCGTACGTCTTTAATATGGGACAATCCCCGGAGCATTTCTTTTGCGCCGAGGGAAAAAATTGGCCATGAAGGACATTTTCTAGAAATTTCAAATATACATTACATATGTTTTTGAATGAACGGTGGTCAGGATCAATACTATAAAATCTAGGTGACCATAGCTACCCATATAGATATATATATTTCAATTTATCATGCAAAATTGAAAAGATACCCTACGCTTGGTGTACATGGCACCTACAGAAGTATTTTTTGCTTAATCACACTCTTTTAAGAACAGGGGTTCCACAAAAGCAAAAGTAAAGGCAAGTCTAGAGCAAAGGATGTTTACAATGTCAAAAGCCTAAGCAGGTGAACCATAACCTCATGCTGGAACTGATGTGCCTTTTAAGTCCAGGATTCCTGGGCTGCACGTCAAAAACTTGTCTTAGGCCTTAAGTACCAAGACTGCCAAATGCCAACGGAAAGGGTTAGCACCATTAAAGCTCTCGGGCTATTTCAGAGGAATAAAAAAAAAACATACAAGACACAGACGAGAATTATGGCGAACGACAGGGTCAGCAATAGAAACGCTATACTAGAAGACAATTTTGCCAATTCCTGTAAGTGATAACATTTGAAAGCATCTATGTTTGCAAATTGAAAACACTTGCCATGCTAAAGGGTGCAGAATTCTACTTATTAAAAGCAGAAAGGCAGCGTGGTAAGATTTTGTCGGAAATAAAAATCTAAGAGAAGATTCCGCATGATGGTTCTACCAGACCAAGTGTACCTTAATAGCCAAGAAGACGAGAGGCGAAACTGCACTGCATAGCTGTAAAATCGCTCCTAATCTTCCCAAGTATATTCCTGTGAAAATCTCAAGTGGACTCTAGATTTCTCTTTATTATCTTTACACACACCTACACGCAACAATTACACAGCAATACAAGATGGGTGTGCATATATAATGCAGTCACCAAATAGGTGTGCGAGTGTGCGAAAGTGGATATCTGTGTATTCTAATCCTCTAAATGCATATGTATACACATACCGTATACGTGTATTTATGTATGGGATATATATATATATATATATATATATATATATATATAGACAATTTCACAATAAAAATACGATCACAACTAAGAGTCAAAGACAGAGCCTATTCAGAAAGTATTTTTTTCCAATTTATATTTTATCACATTTTTCTTTTTTACATTTTATATATACAAAAAAAGCACTGTGGCTATACAAAGGATATATCAGCCCTGTCCTTCTTACTGTTGTGGATTTCTTCTTTATATCTTTGTAAGTATGGTTTTGAGTGTTACTGAATTACAGCTAAATGGACAAAAGGGAAGGCAGGGAATGTGAAGAGGTGAGTTCCCATTTTCATTCTTTCCCCTGTGAATGTTTACTGCCCCTCCTAACCCTTTTATTCTCTGCCCTCTCCCTCTCTCTCTCTCTCTCTCTCTTCCTAAAAATAGTAGCTCTGGGGAAAAAAAAAAAAAGATACTACGGGAAGTTCAGTTAGTAGAAAATCAGGGATGGCCAGGGATCTAGGAAAAATCGAAGAAGGTTAAAGCGGAGAGAGAGAGCCAGGTTGGCAGATGTGAAGGGGACGATACGAAGAGTGCAAGAGAAAGGACAGAGAGGAGGCAGCAGCAACCCGGGAGAGGAGAAAGGAGGGGAGGGAAGGATGGATGAAAGCGAGCAAGGGACGAAGCAAGGAGGCAGGCAGCGTTAGGCAGATCCATTCAGGTTTGTTTTATTAACCTCTGTCATGGTTATTATTTATATCTTCTTTTACTTTGATTTCTCACTCTTTTTCTTTTTATTTCTTTTCATTATTTCTATTTTTATGACTCTTCACTCCAAAGATTGTGTAAGATCCATGCTTCTACTGTCCACACACCCCTCCTACCCCCAGCTTCTTCCTTCCTCAATTTCCTAAGTTCATCAAGTTCATTCATTATTCTGTGAGCATGATTGTCTCAGGAGCTGTTCTAGCTGCAGCATGAGTTAAAAAGCTACTTCTCAGTACATGCAACACCTCTCTCGTATTCTTACTGTTTCTTCATGTTTGCAAATAATCTCTGGTATGCATCCTCTTTGTGGTCTTTGGTCATATGAAAATACTCTTCAGTCATGAGGAGCTCTCCTATGCTTGAATTAACATTTATTTTCCCCCCTAAAAAAAATCATTTATTTCACTAATCGCCTCTGCGTCTTCACTCCCCTTTTCTTCTGCTCCTTTTCCTGTCATTCCCACCCTTCTGTCTTATGATCTTACACAAATGCCTCACACACAACCTCTGATCTCTCCTCTTATCGATATCCCATCCTAACAGTTAACATTGACATCAGTTCGAGGCACAAACTGTACAACAAGCACCATATGAACAGCAAAAGCAAACACTGTCGCTCTCTAAACCTTTCTGTGCTGTGTCCAGGGCCTAAGGGGTTAAACAATCAACATTCCTTGTATAACTAGGACACTACTGCTCTTTTTATGGGATGTGTGGTCACTTTGCCATTTAAAAAAAAAAATAATAAAAAAAATATTTGGTCAGCAAACTGATCCCAGCAAACAAGTTCAAGAAAAAAAAAATCCATAGCAAGGACATGCTAAAACCTGTAATTACATAGCATCTCCCTTTTAATAGACGTCCCATCACTAATAACTGTCCCAATTCCCTCCCACCGACCCCCCAGCCCAAGAGAAAGCGAATCCATGTCTTTTGACGATGTTCACTAAGTCTATAGACCAGCTCAGTTTGAAACGAGGTATTACAAGATTTCAGTGTTAGAGACCCTTTGTCTGAGCTGGAGACACTTTCAGATCCCCAGCCCCCAATTTCTATGGCTTTTCTTGTTGCCTCTCTTCCTCCCGGGGGCTATTTGACAGTGCAGCGTGTTAACTAACCTTTACCAAATAAATAATAAAAAAAATTGAATGCAAAAAAAAAGCAAAAAACAAACCCCCCCCCAAAAAAAAAGCCTTGCCTATCCATCAACTTCTTTTTCATATCAGACGTCAATGCCATAGCAATCTGTCCCACATTTGTTCAGATAATGTTGATATTTTTGGCAAACTACATAATTAATTCTAATTGCCTGCAACATACGCACATCATTAGCACCCACTGACATGTACATATGTAAATGTGTTGTAAATACAGTTGCCCCCACTGTCAATTACTGCCCCCTTTTTAAGTGTCAGCTGATCCAAACAAAACAAACAATTAAGACAAACTTATGGTTGAGGACAATCACTCACTTGGGTTCTCTAGCTGACTTTTGATTGGAAACAAAATGATCTCAAGAGAAAGGAAAACACTTGGCTAGAGAGATTTGGAGAGTGCAGGTCCCGGAGAGCCTTTCTCTCAGTTTAATTTTACTCTTAAAGTGCCAGCAGAAAGCTTGTTTGTCTGAGTAGGATACTATCACCATGTAACTTTCATGCTACTTTTATCACCCACTGGTGCCTAGGGCAACATTGACGGTGCAGAGGGTTAGGCAAAAATAGAAAGAGGATTAAAAAAAAATAAAGGAGGAAGATTTTTTTTTTAAATAAAATAAGTGACAGAATAAAATCAGAATGCATGTAAAAGATGTGATAGTGAGGAAACATTGAAAGAGGGGAAAAAAGAGCAAAGGTCGCCTGGAAGGAAGCAAGAAAAGCAGAATTATGAACAAAGACACAGAGCACTGGAATAAAAAGGGAAAAAAAGATGACACAGAAGGGAGAAGGGAAGGTAGAAAGAGCCAGGGCGCAGACAGGGTTATGGGTTCAGGAGCCCTCTGGGCTTTAAGAGGTCAAAGCTCTCTGACAGCCTCCCCCCCTATTCTAGGCAACCATCCAGTGTTTATAAACAGATCACATCACTGTAGTCCTAGAAGAAAAGCATCCTACTATCTCCAAAGCTCTCGTATGACCCCCCGACACCAAACCAGCAAAAGAAATCATTGACCTCACTCCAAAAATTAAACACTTCCTAAATCCTTCAAATAAAAATAATTCAAAAATATTCTGGAATGCATAGTGCACACAATTACTGTGATGATATAAGTTTATCCCCCCCTCCCCAATGGTTTACAAAGTAGGACAATTCCAAGATCTTCTAAAAAACACACCATAATCATACCATTATAAACAAATAATAGTAACCTCCAAATCTATAACATACAGATGAAAAGAGTGCATTATTAAACCCGCTTTAACTTAAGAATTTTTTCTATCAAAAGCCTTGAGACAAAAGTGTAACAAAGAAAACTATCAGGAGAAAAAACACTAAAATACTCGCTAAAAACAGTAGCAAAGTTAACATAAAACAGATTGAACTGCAAGAAAAAAACACCACAAACTAAACGGATCAATTGATTCTACCGAGATACTGATCCATACAGCATGCAGCATTGTCCCTTCAGACATCCCAAAAATTTGCTTAAAATATGAAGAAATTGTAATGGCATCCAAAAAGTCTTTCAAATTTCACATTTATTTTGTTTTTCCAAGAAAAAACGAAAGATGAAAGGAAACTATACCTCAGGAGAAAAAAGCTCATCTTCTGTCCTTTGTCTATCAGCCTCCTGTTAAAGCATATGGAAAATGTTTTCAAAATGCAGAGATTTGGCACATTGTCATTGCAAAGAGAGGAGCGCAGTGATGCTGTTATAGAAAATGGGAAATAAATTCAGGATTGGGTGCTGCCTCCTTCAATGCGGATTTATCTAAGTTTAATTTAATATTCTGCAATCACTGTATGATCACATATAATTCACCTGGATTTTTTAAGGGCTTCTTCCTAAGTATGTTGACCAAGACAGAGCAGCCCTTGGATAAATCAATTTGTTACTTTATTTGCGTCACGTTTGTCAATTTTAAACCTTTATTAGCATTTGAAAAACTTACATGAAAAACACGTCAGCATGCAAAAGACATAACGTGATGCAAGGGATCCTATAAATCTTACAGAAAAACACCCTAAAAATACAAAAAACCCAAAATCCATCAAGAGGCTTGCTTGTTAAACCCTAAATCTTTAATCAAATTATTGGCATTTCAATTGATTAGATAAACTAAAATCTATAACAGACTACAAGTCCTTTCAAATATTTATCTACCTCATTTTCAAACAAACCACCCCAAACCCCCTCCCCAAAAAAATGATTATCAGAAGGCAAATGAAGCATTCTTAAGATATTGAATTACGATAATAAAATTATTTCCACCTGGAAAGGTCTAATAATATAATAAGGACAATGATGATAGTAATTATAATAATGAATAATTCAACAACCCTTTGACATACCTAAGAGAACATAGTTCAAAAGACAGCATTTTAAGGACATTTTAATACCTTTCTTTTTGGATTTGGAAATCACGATTTTAATAAAGATCATTGAAAGGAATGGCTGTGACCTATATCAGTGAGAGGCTGCTGAAAAACAGTATAATAAATAGATTTAGCGGGAACACATGTTGGAAATTAACCATTGATAAGGACCTTTATGATATCTATCTGCGTAGCTTTACACATTAATGTGTATTTTATATTATTTTAAACTTTGACTGTCTTAACCTACTTGCTGCTCTGAAGGTCATAATAAAATCTTCTTTGCAGTTATTGTATTTTTATGGCTATTTTTATTTTTTTATTTTTTGCTACATGATACCATTTATTTGGAAGGTAGGAATCTGCAAAGTGGAGAAATGCAGGCTGCATGCTTGTGGCATTTTGACTGCGAGAAGAGGAAGTGTTGCTGTAACGGGTATTATGTTTATTTGATAAAGAAAATCAATGGAAGTGGCTGTAAAGTAGTTAGTGAGGCGTGTGTTTGGGACTCGGGTTGAATAGTGACTCCGACGGGCTGGTCGATCAGCTATAAGAGCTTTGGAAATCTAACCTAACCCTCAGACCATGCTACTTCTTACTCACTGCAACACATGCTCCAATCTGTCTCTTCCCCTCCTGCTTCCTCTGTTAACCCTTTCTCCCGGAGACATGTCATTCATATCATTCCCCTGCTTCATTTTTTTCATTCGCTCGCTTCTGATTCCACGTTAATGTATAGATATGTTTAGGTAGAATATCATCAGCTTACACGTTCTAAACTTATTTAAATTATTTTAGGATTTTTTTCTGCTGGATTTATGTTGAAATGTTGTCATTCTTTTACTTTTAGCTACATGTTAGTCTGATTTTTCCAGTTCGTAATTAATTGTTACATTAATGATAATAATAAGATTATTTCATCTACTTGATGCTTTTTACTATTGTCATATATTGCTTCTGCCACCTACAATGCCCCTGTCACTAAGCGGTGCCCATCCAACACATGGCTTACCTGCTTGTTCTGTCCACTTTTTGCTTACCTTCCCTTGTTATTGTCTGGAGGGTTACCTCAACGCACACATAGGAGCAACAATACCTAGAGAATTGCTTACCTCTGCCTCAGACTCTCGCTGGCTTCTGCATGTAGACAAAATTATAGCTTTTATTTTTGCACTGCAGATATTTTCATCTGCGAAAGGTAACCAACGACTCACGTTTTTTTTACGCCCTTTTTTTTCATCCCCCCCAACAACTAATGCATGTTCTTTGAAATATCTCTGTCATATTCATGATTTGTCACTATGCATTGTTTTCTTTGACTTGATGTCTTTAGCTGCAGAAATATCTCACCCTAATAAATTTGTATTGCTGAGAACCAACCGTAGAAAAGCCCCATGTTAGACTGTTTGTTCACCTTTATTTTTTTCTGATAAAAATGATTTATCTAGAAAAATTTCAATTTTAACCGTTGCAGTGCTAGACTATTTCTATTTTGCATTATATTCCCCTATTATTTATGCTCTATATTAAGGATTTGATTATTTATTTAATGTTTTGTTATAATGAAAAAATAATGCAGTAAATAATACAGCACTTAATTGGGACATAATGCTGCAATATTTGTTTCTGAATTTAGCATATGTCACTTTTTTTGTACATTTTTGGACCCTCAGTTCCCAGATTTCAAGATTTGATTTGCATGGGCTTTTGAAAAATGCCCTTTTCATTCTACAGTGCAGGTTGGGAGTAAAACGTACTGATATTACTGCACCTCGTGTATTTGAGGAAGGGGCAATCGTTATTAATACACAGCACGTAAATCACTGCAAAATTCCGCAATCTGATCAAATGATTTTCTCTTCTATATAGCTTCATAAGATCAGACATTTTTTTATTAACCTCTTCACTATAAGATGAAGGTTAATTTGAAATAAAGAACATTATATAAAATATGGTGTGAAAGTGTATTTTGTCCAAAATCCTTGGTGTATTTCATGTTAATAATGGATCTGGAATAAAATAATATCCAATATATAACTGGTAGGATCATTGGAATCCTAAACTAGATCTTTCTTTTTGTGGAATTGGGTTTTTGGCCTAGTATTCAGGAGTGTTTGGTAACAGTATCAGGTGTTTAAAGGGTAAAGGCTACATAGCATATTCTCACATGGTCTATGGAAAGATTGTATAAAACCTCCATTTCAATTGTATTTTGTTGTAAATGTAAAAAAAAACACATTTGTTTTTCATTTTAATTTTTTTTATCCTAGGAAACAAAGCACATTTCAGGTTCACCTACCATGACTGTCCAGCTATTTTATTCATGCTTAGAAGTAATAACATGACTCTTCTTCCTCATAGTTCTAGAACGTTATTGATGAACATTAGGCCCAAAATGTGTCTAGAACCAGAAGAAAATCTAATAGAAAGTGTTAATATTGTAGACTGACACAGGGGCGTAACTAAAATGAATAGGGCCCTTAATACCTGGTGTACGAACATTAAAACAACATCAGTATCAATAACTAAAGTTATGGATAATAACACAATATATCAGAATTCCCACAAAAAGGTGCAATATTCTTGCACCTTATTGTTGCCCCCCCCCTCCTGAAACTCTGAGCCCCATATTAAGTGCTATGGCTGCTGTGGCTATAGTTACACCCATGGACCCAAATAACGGTAAAAAAAAATAGGCGTATAGAATACAGTACATACAATGATATAAAATCCAGCTCTGGAAATAAGCCATTGAAGTCTACGGAGCCCGCTAGTTGTATAGCATTTGGAATATTGTTTACGTTGCCAGTTCTTAACTTAAGCCCTAAGGCTGACTATTACCATTATTTTTGGAACGCTTTACTACAGTTGTAAGCAGTCGTGACATTTTTGCAACTTCTAGCAAAAACAAATTGAAATGGTAATGGTTGGTATAAAAGTAGCGCCAAAAGGTCATTAGTTAAAAAAAAAAGAAATTCCGAAGGACCGCATTAGTCCCCAGGTCCTAGGGTGTAGTATAGACAAGTGGCAAAATGACTACACGTTTATTTGTGTGACTTATGGGTAGCAGTAGAAATTCTCTTTTTTATAGAGTTACCCTAGATCTTCTCCACCAATGCAATCACTGCAAATCAAAATTAGACTAATCCCTGCCATGTCTTGACAACTTGTAAAGATGATCTTCTTCTTGCTTCTCTTAAGTCCTGGTAATAAGAAAATCCTCAGCGGTTATCTCTTGGAAAGTGTTAAAAAAAATGTTCCTTGAAGTCTTTTTCTTAACCCTGTTTCTGCTAGATCCTCCTCGCCGATGACTGGGCGTGTTCAGTCAGGTAGGACATGGGGCTCGTCCAATTAAACCGCTCAATTGTCGTTATCAGTTTAATCCTGGAGAAATAAAAGTCATCCCATTCTGTTTGAGTGAGTTCAGGACATATCTAAAGCTTTGGAGAACATTACGCTTTTAAAGTTACACATCTGTCCAACATCAGTGGGTAGAACTTTGCCTGATAATCCAGGCATGGAACATTCATATTGCCGTCTTGTTCTTACTATTATGATGAAACTTCAAACTTACTGCCATGGGCCTGCAACCTCTAGTCATGATCAATACAGTGGAGAGAGTGGCTCGCCTAGCACATCAAAGTGGAGCTATTGTAGAGAGGCACCAAGACAGAAGGATGAAGTGTTGAGGATTATAGTGCATGAAATCATTTTCCTGCAGCAGCTACTACTACATTAAGTGGTGTATTCACCAAGCCCCGTAAAAGCAAATTGCATAGTGATCAGACCAAAATTCCTCTGACTTTGTGTGTGATATAGGATGAATGGAACAATAAGACTCTTCCATTTCATGAGTAAGTGCAGCACTTGTGCCAGTGACATCTTATTGAAATGTAAATACTTGCTGCACATATTGCACAATTGGAGACCAAAATGGCACAATTGAAAGCGGAATGAAATAAAAAAAAGGATACTTTATTGACAATACATTGCATTTCGCAGTTCAGCGATCCTTTATGTTATGAATACAAACTTCTCTTTGACTTTGTGTCATAGCAACAAATCCGTATCTCCAATTATTTATCTTATGAGAAGTGATACATTGCTAGGAACATATAGCACTGGAAACCAATGAAACGCCTCTTAAGGGGACATCCACAGCGGGCATAAATTCGGCATAAAATCTGCAACATCCTCAATGAATTGTTGCCAATATCTATCTATCTATCTATCTATCTATCTATCTATCTATCTATCTATCTATCTATCTATCTCATATCTATTATCTATCTATCGATCTATCTATAGATGCAGCTGAGCTAAACTTGATGGTTAAAACTCATTCACACAACCGTATCCTTGCTTAACCATGAAAAGGTGGTCAGTGATGCCTCTGTGAAGATATATGTGATGGATCCATTTTGGGTCCGTATGTCCGTATTTTGCTGTCCATGTGTCATCCATGTTTCACTCACACTGCACAGCTGTAAAATAATTTCAAAGCATCTCTTCCTAATGATCCATAATGGCATCCATGCAGCATCCATGGTTTTCACTGACCCACGGACTATATAAAAAAAACTGATGTCTGAATACACACATTAAAATGAATGGGGAAGTTTGCCGTCCGTGGAGAACACGTACAGCTCACGTACGTGGAACACTGATGTGTGAATGAGGCTTAACATGTTAATTAAAAAATGGCACAAAAAAGTTAACTATCTCTTTCAATGTACTGTATATCAATGGTTTTTGACACAAGATGGCAGGAGATAACATTGTGACGTGTTATCATAGTTATCAGAATACATTTTAGCTTGGCTACATATCTATCTTTCTATCTATCTATCTATCTATCTATCTATCTATCTATCTATGTTTCTCTATCCACTATCTATCTGCAAACACAAGATGCAACAGCATCTGCAAACATTGAATATATGGATTATAAATTGTACTAATTCTGTAATTACTATATAAATGAATGAGGTACTTAGCAAATATTTTGAAAAAAAAAATGAGCCCATCTGCCCAAGAACACTAAAATGACTCACCTGTCTTTACGTTTAGGCCTCTAAATAAACTCAGAAAAAGAAGAATACAGCTATATTCTGCTCTGATTAAAGACAGCCCTGGACAGGGCTATTTATCTACTCTATCTATCTATCTATCTATCTATCTATCTATCTATCTATCTATCTCCTATCTATCTATCTATCTATCTATCTATCTCCTATCTATCTATCTATCTATCTATCTATCTATCTATCTATTATCTATCTATCTATCTATCTATCTCATATCTATCTATCTATCTATCTATCTATCTATCTATCTATCTATCTAAAGCAAAAAAAACAAGTCTCAGCAGCACTGAATGAGGAAAAACGAGGTGCACGCCAAACAGACCAGACCAAGGTCCCAGCATATAAAAAAGAAAAAAGAGGCAGCACTCTCCAGTAAAAAAGTGAAAAAAATGAAAATATTTACCCATGTGGGATTGCAACGTTTCGGCCCAGACTGAGAAAGGCAATCCCACATGGGTAAATAAAGATTTTCATTTTTTTCACGCTTTTACTGGAGAGTGCTGCCTCTTTTTTCTTTTATCTATCTATCTATCTATCTATCTATCTATCTATCTATCTATCTCATATCTATCTATCTATCTATCTATCTATCTATCTATCTATCTATCTATCTATCTATCTATCTCATTCTGCAGGCTGTCTATCACTAGTCACAAAACTGCAAGGAGACATATTCCATTTGATCTCATAGTCTATACACAATAATGTAACTTAATTGAGAGATATGTTTAAGTATAATTATCTCTGGAATTAAATCCCAGAAGGCTTTGTTCATACAATTATGCTTTTCCATAAGCTTACCTCATTTAAAGAAAAGTATGCAGCCTCAGGTAACCTCTGAATACCAGCAATTATGACATTATGACCCACTATATCAAAGTGTAGTAAGGTTTACAACAGATGAAGACATGGTTTGCAAAAACCTAAGTCAGTTGTAATTAATAAAGAGCAAGGCTTAACCTACCCTTTACACAAGCTCCGTATTTAGTGAAATTGTAATATTCTGATATCAGGTTATTACCGTTTATGTTCACATTCACATGATTGCTCCATAATTAACACAAAGTCTTCATTGGATGACAGTGTGAGTGTCTTTGAAGGGAAGTAGTTGATTCGTCTGTGATAAATACTAATGAAGAAGCTTTAAAAATAATTACATCATTTCTGCAACAATGTAAAGACAACAAAGACAACTGACCGTACAAATTAGACCACAGTTTATGAAATCAGATGATTTGGGCATTTTTTTGCAACAATTTAATATATGGAGTCTCTTCTAGGGTGTTCTTCAATGTCAAATTTCATGATAAAGAAGGATCGGACATGTTGTATTTCAGTATTCAATATGCCCTATGATCCTTTCTTGTCACAAATGAGCCTCTTGAACTTATCTAAAATATATGGATAGCTTAAAGGTGTTGTAAAAGAATGGGGGCGGGGTACTTTAGCAATACCCGCCTAGACACCCTCCCATTAGTCAGGACCTGTAAAGTGAAAATAAGTTACCTACTTCTCAGCACTGGATCCTCCTACCTTCTTCTGCTGATCTGTGATGCTCCACTGGGCTACCTTGATGTCAACATCCAATTTGACATCACTGCAGTCAATGGCGACAGCTCCCTTTATGTCATGACAAATAGTCACATGACACAATGGGATCTGGTTTTCGCCATGGCCAATAACTAGCTGCGGCAATGTCAAACCAGATGTTGACATCAAGGGAGCCCAGCGGAGCATTACAGGCCTGCAGGAGAAGGAGCGGGATCTGGTGCCGGGAATCAGGTAGGTAAAGTTCACTTTACAGGTCCTGACCAATTGAGGGTTTTCCAACACCCCCATTCTTGCACAAACCTTTTAAAGGGGTTCTCGGGGAATAATGAGTTTTTCAAAAATGCCAGCAGCCTGCCCCTCTTTACAGAAGATTCATACTTACCTGCAGCCATGCATTCCGGTCCTCCACACTGCCTCCAATGTTTCCATTTTCCAGTCCCCACAGTGTTTACATCTGATCACATGCTCCTCTCCAGCCAATGACTAGTTGAGTGATGTGTGTAGCTCGTGGCCACATCACTGCTGAAGCCAGCTATTGCCTAGAGTGGGGCATGTGACCATGACCATGTTACGCCAGATGTAAACACTGCGGGGACCGGAACATGTAGACAGCACAGTGGACTGGAGAGGCGAGGAGCAAGTAAGTTGCCAAGTTCTGTTGCAATGAGCAGAACCTCCAAAATATATTAGAACTCCTAAACAAGGGTTTAAAAGGATTTTTTGGTACCCAATGAAACGTACTACTCTCCTTGGTGCCCAAAGTTTAGCATGATAGTTGTCAGGTAATCAATCATTCAGTTACTTCCCTCTTGTTGCCCTTTTTCCTACCAACTCCTATTGTTCCTATTTATACAAAAAATGTAAAAGTATAGTATTGTTTTTTTTTTAATCCATAAATTGTGATCCTCTTTGTGCTGCTGCTCCTTCTTGAATATAGGTACAGCCAATTCTGATCTGATTTCATTGTAGCGTCAAAGTTGTTGTGAGTCTTCATGTTGCATTGGACCTTCAACTTTATATTTAATTTCAGACCTGTTTTGGAATAATGAACCAGTGCAAGATTTTTAAAATATTATTTTATTCATTTATACAGTGTGTACAGAGATTCTCGTCACTCATATCAGTCCCTCTTCCCACAGAAAATCACATGTAACACTGCCAGTTTCTAAGGGGGGCTGGTCACTTGGCAATGGCGTTGAGAGTGAACATTTTAGGTTGCATGTATACTTTATATCATTTTTTAAATGTAAAACAAAAAAGACTTCAGATTTGTCAGTGACTATAAAACAGATGTTCCCAATTTAGGTGCTAACTCAAACTAGCCACAGAAAGAAGGTTTTTTTGAACAAGTCTCATGAGTTCACAATGACTGAAGCTCAAAAAAAGGTTAATCATGTATCAGTAGTTGACGTTTGCGAAATACAAGGGGTTTCACTGATAAAACTTTTTTTGTTGCCTTAAAGAGGACCTTTCATGAGTTTTTGTATCACTAACTAGTATGCTTACCAGATAGCGCAGCCCCTGCAGATTCAAAACACTTTTTATTTTTCAAAAATACCCCTCTGTTCCACTGCTGTGCCCTGCCCCACTGTTTTTGGTGCACTATATGCTAATTCGAACCATCAGTACAAGGAGGAGAAAACATCTGATTTCTTCAGTGGGCATCTCCTTCTCCTCGGCTGTGACGCCGTCCAATTGCAGTGGACTGTGTCACAACCAACTAGAGTACGCGACTATAGTACTTTCTTTACTCACGTACATAACCTGTTCTCTCAAGAAAAGCTCACCTTCTCCCTGGCTGTGACGCGTTCCACTGCTCCTTCTCCCCGTATTGATGGTCTGAATTAGCATATGGTGCGCCAATAAGTTTGAGGGAACACAGTGGTGGAGTGGACGGGTATTTTTTTTTTAAAAAGGGGTTTGCATCTGGTAAGCATGCCAGTATGAGATACAAAAACCCATGAAAGATCCTCTTTAAATGTAACGTAGGAACATGCCCCTAGTGATCGGTACACATGTGTCTATGCAGCCGAGATCCACATCAGCATACACCCACTACAATGGAAGATATACAGCAGATTGAGGAGTTTTGGCGGTATGGATGGTTAGGGGTTTGGGCTGTGTGGACAGATGAAAGGGTGCTGCACTGAAGAGAAGTATATGAGGAAAAAAACCTGCTGTGACATACAAGGTATAATCAAACCTGCCCATTAGTCTTAAAATGAGGAATGGACTGCCAAGGTCATATGACTGGCGAAGGAGCAAGCAGAATAACACATCTGGATACTAGACCATCCATGTACATGGAAGCCATCACCCACATTATACTTAAGGTCGCAAAAACTGTTTGTTTTTTATTCAGAAACTCCTTTGATTACAGACTTTATTTGCTGTTATAAGTTGTAACATTTTCATCTCATATGCTTCTACGTATGAGGAATTTCAAGTCAACATGGGGTTACATATGATGGTAAGTAAAAAACTACTTTATAGTTTTTTACTTTATACCTTGTTTCTAACTGGTGTTTTAGCAGTTTTTGTTTTTAAAATCATTCTGCTCTTGCTCTCCTGGAAATTAGCTCTCCATGCATTGACTTCCTTGTGAGCTTGTGATACACTTATGTTTACAAGTAGCAGCCAGTTTGAAATGGAAAATCTAATGTGGGGAGGAACAAAGCAGGATCCTGAACCAATGATAAGACTGGAGGTGGGATTTTAGACAGATTTTACCAAACTCCAAGCATAGATTCCAATTCTGTTGTAAGGACTTAATTTCACACTATTTTTCAGCATTTTTTAACACTGTGAATTATAATCATAACCAGAGCAAGCCAAAGGCAGGAATTTATACATTAAGGAAAAACCCATCCTTTAGACTTCCCTAGTCTATATCATCTGCTCCAAAAAAGGCATCAAAACCTGCACCAATTTTTACTGTTTGCATTACTTTGATTTAAAAGATTACAATTGTCTCGTTTAAATGTGGTAGATATTAGAAATAAAAAAATTTGGCAAAAAGCATGACTTGTGTTTGCATTCCATAAAAAAACGACCTAAACATCATGTAAAGAATAACATAAAGTTCTGCTACTGTCTTCACTAAAAAAATAGGTCTGCTTGATGTATTGTACAAAAGTACAGTGCAACCTCTCCAGAACACCACCTCTTTGAGAAGTTCACCCCTTTATCCAGACAAGATTTCCTTTTACTGATCTGCAGTTCAGTATATATTATTCTGTACATACTGGTCATCTTCTTTGAGAAGACCACTAGTCTTGAACGAGCATGCTCGGCCGAACTTGCTGTTTGGCTGAACACCGAGTGTACTCGAGCGCAATGCTCGATTCTCTTTCCCGCATGTTTGTTCGGTGCTATGCAGCGAATAGACATGCGGGAGAGTACTGGCATTCACTGTAATGTTGATTTGTACGCTAATGCTACGCATTGTATGCTAATGCATACGAATTTGTATGCTAATGCTACGCATTGTACGCTAATGCATACAAATTTGTATGCTAATGCTGCGCATTGTACGCTAATGCGTACAAATTTGTATGCTAATGCTACACATTGTGCGCTAATGCGTATGAATTTGTATGCTAATGCTACGTATTGTGCGCTAATGCGTACAAATTCAGTTAATTAGCATACTTTTACGAGTGAGGAGTAAAAGAGGAGAAGTCGCGATTCTGACCTTTTTCTATTAACCAGACACCCTCTTCTCTTCCGAGCGGGGGGTGCCTGGTTTAGTCCCATTGACTAACATTATGCTCGGGTGCTCGGCCGAGCACTCGAGCACCCCCTAGTGCTTGGCCATAGCACCCAAGGATACGAGCACAGAGGTGCTCACTCAACACTAAAGATAACCCCACACTAGAACAATACAATTCTGGATGGCTGTCTCAAAGTAGTTTTACTGTTTCTGCCAAATGATGCATTTTGGCAAACACCAGATGTACAAAAGTATTGGGACACACCTCTTAATCATTGAATTAAGACGCTTTATTTGGTCCTATTGCCACAGGTGTGTAAAATCCAGCACCTAGCCTTGCAGTCTGCCTTTACAAATATTTGTGAAAGAACGGGATACTCTAAAGAGCTCACTGAATTCCAGCATGATACTGTGATAGGATGCTATTGTTGTAAGTGAGTTCATGAAATTTCCTCCCTCCTAGATATTCCATCAACTGCAAATGATATTATTGCAAAGTGATAGCATTTAAGGTACCAAATGACAGACCACATAAAGTTACAGAGCAGGGTTGCTGAGAGCTGAGGTGCACAGTACATTAAAGTTGCTAATGCTCTGTAGCCTCAATAACTGTTCCAAAGAGTTATGTGGTATGAACATCAGCACAAAAACTGTTCACCGGGATCTTCATGGCATGGGTTTCCATGACCGAACGGCTGCATACAAGCCTTATATCATCATGCACAATGCCAAGTGTAGGATGGAGTGGTGTAAAGAAAGCCACTGAATTCTGGAGCAGTGGAACTGTGTTCTGTGGAGTGATGAATCTTGCTTCTTTAATTGGCAGTCTGATAGACAACATAAATTTCTCAAAAACGTTGGGGGTCATTTACTATCTAGAAATACTCCTATACTCCGTATTTCTGGAGCAGATTGTGGCGCAAATTTTCCCCACTCAAGCCAGATCTAAAAAGCGAGCATGTTGTGAGCCCGGGAAGGGGACCAGCAGGTCTGTCTCATTCATCATTTTCTACATCTGTTTTAGGGATAGAAAATGGTCTAAATCTAAACCAGCAAGGAAGCCGTCTTACATTTAGAACTGGCACTGGATATGCCAGCACCTTTTCATAACTTTGGCAGATCCACCACCAGCTATAGGGGTTATTAAGACTGGTGTCTAAAACAAATTTGTTCAGACCACATTGAATCTGATGGCTGATTCAATCAAATTGGACCTCGAAGGAATTTTGGGAAATTCGCTCATCTCTAATAGGTAGGATTACAATGACAGGCAATACCTCTGTATAGCTAAAACAGGATCCACCATTCACCATAGGTGATGATCACAGCTTATTAACTCCCCTCCCTGCACAATGACACTTGTACAGTTCACATAGTATGTCTACAAAACTTACCTAAACAAGTGAATAACAATCTCTAGTATATAGCGGGCTCTGGTCCATGTGACTGCTGTAAAGCATATCTCTTAATGCTCTTAACTGCAGCTGAGGTAAGATAAGATGGCTTCCCCCGCAATCATGCATTTAAAACAGAATAAAAAAATCTTCAATCAGACAATAAAAACAGATTTGAAGAGCAGAATATTTCACTATCTTGATTTCATTAGTTAAAAAAAGTATAGTTGATACACTCCCTTTTAAAGGGGTTGTCCGGGTTCACAGCTGAACCCGGACATACCCCTAATTTCACCCAGGCAGCCCGCTGGATTGCGCTGGGCAAGGGTTTTTTCTTTACATCATACACACTGCCGGGCTGTAATGGGCCGGCCTTAGCACTGCCCTAGCCGTTTTACTGGCTAGGGCCGCGGTAAAGCCCGCCCATCAGCGCCGGTGACGTCACCGGACTCACTGCTGGGTGGAAGCCTCCACCCAGCAGAGCCCGGTTCGTCACCGGAACCCGGCTAAATGCCTTTGCCCTGCGCTAATTAGATGCTCCGATGCCCTAGTAAAGCGGGCTGCCTGGGTGAAAGTAAGGGTAGGTCCGGGTTCAGCTCTGAACCCGGACAACCCCTTTAAGCTGGTCGTAGATATTATCTTTATGTTGAAGGTTCCCTTTGATTTGGTATAATCAGTAAACAATTTCATGGCTTTCATGACGGGCAGTACCCCAAAATTATGGTAGCTGAGTAGGAGTATCTTCACTGAAATTCTTTCCTTTCTTTGCCATGCTGGATATGCATGTTACTGGACTTCCAGGACTGGTAGCTGTTCACTGAACAATAACTCAATAGAATGAATAAAATGAAAAACCTTCTAATAAGATTTAATTTCAGTTCCTGCAAAATTTACTGTTTCCAAAATGTGATGTTTGCATTGTATGTTATTTAATAAAAGCATGGGACTCCCCTGTCTTGGAATCTCTGCCAATACAGTAAGTTTATTGTCTAAGTATTGAAAAGTGGGGGCAATTCACATCCAAGGAGTGTTGTGTCCGGTTGTCCTTTCAGGTCTTGAAATTGAAACACCATAGTTCGTTGCTCCTTGTCTCAGCTGTCAACACAGGGCAGGGAATAACTTAGGCCCCTTTCACACAAATGAGTTTTCCAGACGGGTGCAATGCGTGACTTGAACGCATTGCACCCGTACTGAATCCTGAATCATTCATTTCTATGGGTCTGTGTTCATGAGCGTCGTTTTTCTCGCATAGTCTCTACATTACGTGAAAATCGTAGCATGTTGTATATTCTGCGTTTTTCACGCAGTCCTGGTCCCAGGCTTCAGTGAAAAACCGCATTACATCCGGATTCAATCCGCATGCAGTCCGGATGCTATGCGTATTTCACTGACCGTTGCCATGAGATGTTGTTTGTAATTTTTAATTTTTTAAACCACTGAACGCAATTGCAGAAAAAACTGACCACACTTGCATGCAAAAGCATCACTTTTTTCCTGAACAGATCCGGACACAATCCGTATTGTTCGTGTTAAAGATGCTTTAAAGCTGGTAAAGGTGCTTTCTACCAAACTAGAGGACATCCCCAAAATGAAATCCTTCTTGTTCCTACTTGTAAGGCTCCATTCACACGTCCTGTTTTTCTTTCCTGACTCGATCCTGATCTGGATCCATTCATTTCAATGGGTCCTGAAAAAATCAGGATCGAATCAGGAAAGAAAAACAGGACGTGTGAATGGAGCCTAAGGATGAAGATTGCTGTGTAATGCATCTAGTTCTAATAGAAATTCAAGGAAAAGTCCAAATGGATCAAACTTTTGACCTATAGATTTCCCTAGTAACTTCTATTTTGGTACTCTGTTGGCCCCAGGACTAATCTGGGCTGTGATTTCCCCAGACTCATTTCAAGAACAACTTAAGGGTACATTCACATGACAATGAAAAAACTGGCTGCTAAAAATGGATACACTGTCAGTTTTTTCATGACCATTTGCATCTGCGTGCATGTATTTTCTATCCATTTTTAACAGGCGGTTTGCATCCATTTTGCATACATTTTTAATTTCTGTTAAAAAATAGTCATTATAAAACAATTTAGTTCATTATTTTGTTTTTTAAATCTAACCCCTGCAGTGCCTTCAGTATACATCATGCCCTCCACAGTGCTCTATAGATATCCAATGGCCCTCCCATAGTGCCCCAGTATAAGTATGTGCCCCTCATAGTGCCCCAGTGTATATAAGTATACCACTTGGTGCCCCGGTATATATAATGCTCACCCAAGTCCTGATGACAGATCCTCACCTCAAGACTTGAACACGTGGGAACTCTCAGCAGGACCTGATGATCCCAGCGTGATCATATGACATCACAACGCTAGGAGTGTAAGGTCCCCCTTCCCCTTATGGAGCCAGTGCTCCCTCACATGGAAATGGTGATTTTTTTTTACCCCTGAAAGTCCCTTTTTATAACTGTTAGATGGGTGCACTCTTGTGTAAATGGCTGTTAAATACGTGCCCATTAATTTCAATTGGGTCCATCTGGCCATGAAAATGTGCAAAAATAGGACGCCTCAGTTTTTGATGGCCGCTACTCACTGGCTGTTAAAAAATGGCCATCTGAATAGCCAAATAGACTTTAATTAGTTTAATTGGTCCGGTCATGTGAATGTACCCTATAGCTTAAAGAATATGATTACTCACAAGAGCCCTGGGCAATAGGGTATGATAGAAGAAGATGGTCAAGCAATGTAAAGGCAAGATCAAAATTGGGAAATTAGTTGGCAACATTTAGCATGGTCCAAAACACAAGCACAATGAAATCCAGGTATAGAGGCAAAAATGGTCATAGAAGATACCAGGAATGAGACAGTCCAAGCAGATCTGGTCAGAATCTGTGGTCTAAAGGTAAGGAGAGACAAAACAAACCAAAAACCTGGTGTCAAATAAGGACCCATTGTACATGGAGTACATTGGCAATCAATTTGTACAAAAAACAAAACACTAAAATTAGAGGACATGCCTTGCACCAGATTTATTTTGTACTTTGGACAATATTTGTGCCTTACTAAACAGTTTTAAAAAGTGTCTGCAAAAGGGGACACATTATAAAAAAAAGGGGGTGTGGTTTAAAATGTGCCAAACTGCAACAAAATTTTGGTCTCATTTAAGAGGTGGAGTAAAGGAAGAGAAAGTGTCTAATATGTTTAGCAAAATGCACTAATCTAGCATATATGAGTCACGGTGATAAATCTAGTGGAAATTCTACCTGCCTGGTCTGATTTTAAACATGTTAACCCTTTCAGGACACAGCATATTTTAGCTTTTAGGACGCACCACCATCTTTCAATTTTTTCTATATATTTTACTCATTTATATAGAGCTGACATATTTCACAGCTCTTTACAGGCATTATAATTGCTCCATTTGGGCTCACAATCTAAGTTCCCTATCAGTATGTCTTTGGAGTGTGGGAGGAAACCGGAGAACCCAGAGGAAACCCACGCAAACATGGGGAGAACATACAAACTCCATGCAGATGTTGTCCTTGGTCAGATTCGAAACCAGGACCCCAGCGCTGCAAGGCACCAGTACTAACCACTGAGTCACTGTACTTGTTTTATGTGGTAATAACCTTGGAACACTTTTATGAATCCAAGTGATCTTGTATTTACTTTTTTATGACACATTGTACTTCATGTTAGTGGTAAATTTGGGTTTAATTAAAAAAAAACACCAACTTAGCAGAAAATTTGGAAAATGTTCCAAAATTATATAGGTATTTACAGCACATGAAATACTTAGTAATTAACATTTACCATAATATCATTTGCCATTCCTTTTATTTTTTAAAACTTATAAGACATACCGTATATTTAGCAGTATTTTTTCTAATGTTCAAGAATATTCCTAATGTTCTGAATTGGCCTTGAGAGGCCTATCTAATAGAAACAGCTCACAAATCACCCAATTTTTAAAAACTGAACTCCTCACAGTATTCAAAATTTAGGAAATTGTTAACCCTTTAGGTGTTTCACAAGATTTAATGGCACCTAGAGAAGAAAAGTAAAAAATTACTTTTTTTGTGTAGATTTACAGATTTAATCCTTTTTTTATGTAACACAGACAAACAAAACCCTGGTTCTTCAATTTATAGCAATATAAATAATGGCCCTAAAGTGCATTATGACTCAATTAACGGAGCACCTTACAGATTTTAGGGCCTACTTTTTATTAGGATATTTTTAAGACACCATTTCAGACCCCGTTTTGGAAACAACACCCCTCAAGGAATTTATCTAGGGGTGTTGTGACCACTTTGACTTCACAGGTGTTTCATAGAATTTAATAGAATTGGGCTACAAAAAAATTGAAAAATCATTTTTTCAAATTTGCATTGTTTTGCGTTTTCATGACGGGTCATACAAGAAAAAGTACCCCTCAATTTTTTTAATAATTTCTCTCAGATATGACAATGCCCCATATGTGGTCATTAGTATTGAGCAAATCGAAGCCAAAAGAATTGACTTCGACCTGAATTTCAGGAAAAATGTGATTCGCCGCAAATCCAAATTTCCTCGTGCTTCATGGTAACAAATCAACATTACCCAAAATTGCTGAAAAAAAAAATACACACACACCTCATTCATTTTCGCACGAAGAGGCTGCCATGGCCATTTTGTTTGAAGATACTGTATGAAATCTCGCTCTCGCACTCAGCCTCTATGTGATCAAATTGATAAGGTGAGTATTTTTACATTTATTAACGGATAAACCCCTGAAAACCCTCAATGTTCATCCATGATCAGCCATGAATGCAGAATCTGAGGGGTTCAATAACAGCGGGAGGGGGGCAGCACGATCGCCATTGCCCGTTATTGTGCCCACTACATATTTAGCCACAAAGTAACTTTGTGAAGTAGAAAAATCTAATTTTTGTAAACGTCGCTCAACACTAATGGTCATAAGTTTCTATTATGGCACAAGACAGGGCTCAGCAGGGAAGCAGTACTATTTAGAGTACAGATTTTGCTGGAATGGTTTTTATGCAGTGTGTCACATTTGCAGAACCCCTAATGTACTAGGACAGTGGAAACCACCCTCAAGTGACCCCAATTTGGAAATTACACCCCCAAATAATTTATTTAGCTGTGTAATTACTTCGAGCCTATAGTATTTATGCATCATTTTATGGAAAACCGGAGTAAAAAAACATCCTTTAATTTTTTCGGACACAGGGCAAAAAACTGGAAAAAATCCTCAAAATTTTTTTCAGTCTTTCTCCGGACTTGATAAATACCCACAAAATATCTCAAATCTGCTGCCTGGACACTTGGCAGGACTTGTAAGGGAACAAACACCACAAGGAGATTTAGGTGTATAAGGATGTGTAAAATTACGTTGACATTTACACAGGTTCTGACTCTGTTTTGAAAACTACACCCCTTACGGTAATTTTCTTGAGGTTTAGCAAGTATGGTGATGGCAGAGGTCTATTATTTTTAATGAATTAATGGGGTGAATATCAGAAAAAGTAACATTTAATTGTTCTCCTCAGAAATATTCCTATAAATTATTTTTAGACGCAGAGAATGAAAGTGGAGAAAAGCACCCGGACATTTATTGAACTATTTCTCCTGAGGTCACAAATACCACAAAGTGACCCAAATTTGCTGTTTGGAAACATGACAGGGCTGAGGGATTTTGAGTTCAGAAATACCCCCCAAAGTGGCCCAAATCTGCTGCATCGGACACATGGAGGAGCATGGAAGTGAAGGAGTTTTCATGGCCCAATTGTTTCCGTGGCTAGTTCTACAACTTCATTTGATGCTTGAAGAGCCATGGAAAACCACCAAAAGTGACACCATTTTGGACATTACCACCCTCAAATAATTTATTTAGGTATGTGATCAAATTTTCGATCCCATAGTATTTATGCAGCATTTTGTGGAAAGTAAGTAAAAAGAAGTGAGTAAAAAAGATACATTTTAATTTTTTTCATAAATGTGCCATTTTTAGTTTGTATTTTTCAGACACAGAGAATTAAAGTGGAGAAAAGCACCTCAATATGTATTGAGCTATTTCCGCTGAGTTCAGAAATACCACAAAGTGGCCCAAATTTACTGTTTGGAAACATGGCAGGGCTGATCCAGAGGGAGCACCAGAGGGATTTTGAGGTTATATGTAGAGTTGAGTGAACGTGCTCGTAACGAGCACTGTACTGCTCGGATCCCCTGCGCTCGCAGGGGCTACGCGCACGTTCGCTGAACTCTAGTTATATGTTTACTTAGATGATTTTAAGCACCACTGCATGCTTGCATAGGGCTAAAAATTTTGCAGACATTACACAATTATTAGTTGTTCATCTAGGGCCATAATGAGAAGGTTTAGTTTTCGGTAAACATTTTAAATGAGCAAAATGATAAATTAAAAGTTTTTTCAAAACTTTAATAGCAATGAGATAGGTCATGAGTATCTCATTGGTGCGGGTCCGACACCCGGGACCCCCGCTGATGTTTGAGAAGGCACCGGTTCTCCTGTGAGCGCTGTGGCCTTCTCCGTACTTATCAAGGACAGTACTGTACATTCCCATTCACTTCTATGGGGCTGAGCTGCGGCTAAACCATTTGTCGTCACTGGCCTAGGAAGAGCTGAGAGAAGGCCACAGCACTACTGCAAGCAGAGTCCTGGTTTGGAGGGACTGTTACTGCACTGGTATATGGTATATTTCCGTATACCCCGTTTTGACTATATGTAACAACTTTTTTGGACTCTGTGTTTTCTTTCCATGGTTGTTACTTCAGCCAGAAAGTGCTTCTCTGGAACAATTCTAAGGGACATCACTGGAAGAAGCTGCCTCTTCTCCAAAACATCATCGCCGATCCCGGTCTTTGTGACCGGGTGCCTGCTGTATTATACAGTCAGCACCCACCATATATGGAGCATGCTCAGTGCAGCACCCCACTCCATACATTCCGTCTTCCACAATGACGTACAGCTATGGCATTGTGGTTAAAGGGGTTCAATTAACATCACCATGATGTATAGTTATGGCATGGTGCCTGGAAGGGTTAATCGGCTGCTTGATTTTATGGGTCAATTATCGGGCAGGAGCGTTCGTAACCCTGACCAACTAGCCCAAAATCGTGCAGTCTAATAGGGCCTTAAGGGTTTATAGAGAACACACACATAGGTTTTTATTAGCATTTTTGTGCACCTGATTTTTTTGGTGCTTTTTTTGTTAAAATGTCAGCTCTAGCTGTTACCTGAAGGTCGATGGGAAACATGAAGCAAAGGATACACAAGCCTTTTTTTGCTCTGGTGTTGTTGACAATTACTTTTTGTGTTGTTTTTGATTTTTTGGCTTCTATTCAAAAAGCAGGATGCTGGAGGTCTAGGCATTTTCAGATGACCTTATCTATTGGAAAAAAACAACACTAAGTAAACACAATTGTTTAAATGCAGGGTTTACAAAAATGCCTGGAAAACTGCTCCAAAAATGGCAAGAAAATAATGCAAGTACCCGAAGACATGTTTTTTTTGGCATTTTTACAACCCCAAAAAATGCCAGCGTAAATTTGTTTATTTATGGACCCTTACACTAGTTTGAATAAACAGTCTTTGGCCATTTTTTGGGAGGTTGTAAGTGAATAGATATCCCCTAGAAGAGGATAAGGCATAGGTCATGCTTCAAGGTCTGTTTAAAATGTCGAGCATTATAGGACAGCTACCGTACCCTGTATATTCCCTATACAGTTTTCAGACTATTTGATCAGGAATGCATATTGGCACTACCTTTTAACAGTGATGTCATAGGGTGACACCTTCACAGGGATTGCAAATTTGCAAATAACCAAGTTTGGATATTGTTTTTCTGGTCTTTGTATCTGAGGTAGAAATGAAAGGCATTGAGGCAAATACCTGAGTGGACTTGTACCCCAGTGACATTTTTTCTTTAGAATTCTGTCCTACTAATTTTTGTTCATATCCAATATGGCATACAATTTTGTAATTTAGCAAGATGATTGAAATAAACCTCTTCTGGAAGGAATGCTGCAGGTAATTATATACCCTACAGTCTGAGCTATATTTGAATTCTTTTACTGTACTTCTTTTGTTATATTTGTTTTAATTTCTCCCAGCCTTATAAATGTACACTTCTCACAACAGGAACGCATTTGTAGTCAATGTTTTTCATTAGAAAGGGGGAAATTAAAATAGAATGTGCTATGTTAACATTTATTGTTTAATATAATTAACACAGAGAACATTGTAGATGTTTTATTTTATTTCTTGAAATTTAAATAATAAATGATGTAACGTTAAATGAAATGTGCTACATAATTGTTGTTAAACTTTCAACGTTAGTAAAAAAACATATTTACCAAAACTGTCATGTGAATAATGGTTACCAGATCTATAACAGAAGGAATAATTAGAGATGAGCTAATTTCTTTAAAGCGGTTCTCTGGGAATGATTTAAAATGTCCACCAGCAGACTGTGAGCAGGACTGGTTGCCTCAACTTGCAGATCTGCCTATGGGAGGAGGGGGTGGGGCCTTGCTACACATCACACCCTGCTACTTCTATATACTACATATTGGTGAGTTTTCCTGTCAGGCAGCTCAACCATGATGGCATATCACAGGTAGAATCACATCATTACCATCTTTTATAGAGCAGTGCAGTGTATAGTGAGGCCCCGCCCCCTCCCTCCTTAAGCAGCTCTGCAAGTGGCGGCGATGAGTCCTCCTTACATACTAGGACAGGTTGCTGATGGCCATCTTAAATCATTCCCCTTTAACTTAGTTTCAGTTCTGATTTAACTCCAAATCTTAAAGTGCTCAGACTGCCCTGAAAAGTTGTGTATGATACTCTGAGATCTCTTAGGACTAGAGATAGAACTACTATAAACCGCAACATACATGGCTATGGGTAAATGGATGGTAGTTGGTGGTAACAAAAAGTCTGTTTAAAAACACAGCAAAAATGATCCCTACTTTGGGGGCAGATGCTTGCTAGTGTTTACACACAGATAGTAGTATTGGAAAAAGCAATGGCTTGTTCTGAACAAGCAGTACAAAAATGATCCTTTGTTTGGGAGTAGCAATAGCTTTGGTTTTATATTAAAGGGGTTATCCCATGAATAATTTAAAAAGTGAAAATTAGACATCATATAGTACCTGGCAGTCTCTTTCTAGAAAACTTACAACCAGCCCTGTATTTCACATGGATCCAGAGATCTTGCCATTCATTGCTGCAATTTCTCTGCTAGATTCACCTTAAGCTGGCAGCTCAGGGTCGTGCAATTTTTCAGAGGGTATGCCCTTTTCGCTGCAGGTGGTGGCAGTTAAATGATGAAATTGAGCTTGTATGTCAACTCAGTGAGCTGCACAGAGAATTAAAAAAATAACAAACAGCAGATGGCACTAAACAGATAGTTTTCAGTGAATAATTCAGTGATTATAAAAAATGTAATTACATACAATTTCAAAAGTAAATAGATAAGGTGCTGGTTTAAAATATGTAATAGTAGTGGTAGCAGTAACAGTATCAAAATAATCCCAAAACAAAACCCCCAAATGGGGAATCCTCAGGGCGAATAATATCAGAATATCCAATTAACCCTAATGGGTTAACAAAAAAGCTCTTTTAGGGATCCCCAGTAGTTAAAACTTAACTTTTATTTATTTACAATAGAATGCTTGTTTTAATTTTTAACTCAAAAAATGATGAAAAATATTAAAACTATCAGTCAGTGTCTCTTTACTTATTGTGCTTGGTTTGTTACTTTTTAACTAACTATTTATCAATGAGTGGATATTTTGTAGCCTGTCATACTTTGCTGCACACTGTGTTATAATTTTGCTACTAAGTAGCACTACCGCAACTAGGTGTGGGATATCTCCCTGGGGTCCTGCGGCTTGGCCTCCCTTTCTGGCCAGTAGCAGGATCCCCAGCACACACTGACTCCCACCGCTGCGCTGCGTGGGGTATACTGTGTGCACCACTTCAATGCCCGGTTTAAAGTACCAGGCAACGATCAGGCACGTGAGCACACATGGGGGATCTACAATGTGCCCCAACCCCTGTATTAATTTTATGGGGATATAATGTCTGCGCTACTTTCGTGCCCGGTCTGAGACGCCGGATACAGATGGGGCACGTGAGCGCAGCTGCAAGGTCCTCAATACACACTATCCCCGTCTAGTATATGCGGGGATACAGTGTATGCGCTACTCCGTTGCTCGGCTTCTCAGGCCGGGCACGTGAGCGCGCGAGGTTTCCCTGTGCTCCGATGCTTTCGGGTGCACGTTTCCCTCTTGCGGTATTGTTGTACTGCCGTTACTCAACCTTGTAAGTGCCTAATGACAGGTTATATACACTCACGCTCATGAATCTATTACTGCACTTAGAGGTCACTGACTGCCTAAAAACTGTATATACTATCCCTACATGTTTCACCGCTCATGCGGCTTCATCAGGAGATTGGTATATCATACGTGAGACTGTGTATAGCTAGTAGTATTGACATCAGTGGCAATATCAGCTGCAGCAGTAGCACAGTATGGAACTTGATGAACAAGTCAAGATATGTGAGACTGTGTAGGAGTAATAGTAGTGGTAGCAGTGACAGTATCAGCTGCAGCAATAGTACAGTATGGAACCTGACAGACAAGACAGCACATGTGAGGCTGTGTAGGGGTAATCAAAGTGGTAGCATTGGCAGTATCAGCTGCAGCAGTAATACAATATGGAACCTGATGGACAAGGCAGGATGTTTGAGACTGTGTAGGGTTAGTAGTAGTGACATCAGTGGAAGTATCAGCTGCAGCAGTAGCACAGTATAGAACCTGGTGAACAAGGCAAAATATGTGAGGCTGTGTAGGGGTAGTAGTAGTGACCGCAATGCAGTATTTAACATGATAGACAAGGCAGGAGATGTGTGGTTGGGAAAGGGTGGTGGTAGTAGCAGCAGAAGCAGTAGTAGTTGCAGCAGTACAGTAAGGGGCATTATGAGTAGGCAGACAGTGATAGTAGAATCATTGAGTCAGCAATAAATAGTCATTAGTACACAATGCTCTCCTTGTCCCTGACATTAAACTAGCTGTCTTTATTGAAAGATTTGTTTTCTCTCTTTATTAGCAATCCTATCACACCAATTTATTTCTTGTGAATAAAGGCAGAATATTGGTGGGCAGGGCTTGATACAGTACTGTGCAAATGTTTTAGGTAGACAAGGGTAAAATGCTGCAAAGTAAGAATCCTTTCAAAGATAGAAGTGTTAATAGTTTATTTTTACCACATTAACAAAAAGCAAAGTGAAAAGTAAATAAGAGATACATCCAAATCAGATAAATATTTAGTGTGACCACCCTTTGCTTTCAAAACAGCATCAGTTCTTCTAGGTATATTTACGCACAGGTTTTAACCCCTTGTACCCCGGGCCTGTTTTCACCTTCCTGCCCAGGCCATTTTTTGCAAATCTGACATGTGTCACTTTATGTGGTAATAACTTTGGAACGCTCTTACTTATCCAGGCCATTCTGAGATTGTTTTCTCGTCACATATTGTGCTTCATGACAGTAGTAAATTTGTGGCAAAATATTTCATTTTTAGTTATAAAAAAATACCAAATTTAGCAAAGATTTGGAAAAATTAGCAAATTTCCAAATGTCAATTTCTCTACTTTCAAAATACATAGTAATACCTCCAAAAATAGTTATTATTTTACATTCCCCATATGTCTACTTTATGTTGACATCAGTTTATAAATGTAATTTTACTTTTTTAGGACGTTAAAAGGCTTAGAAGTTTAGAAGCCATTTTTTCAAATTTTCAACAAAATTTCCAAAACCGTATTTTTGAGCACCAATTCAGATATAAAGTGATTTTGAGGAGCTTACATAATGGAAACCACACATAAATGACCCCAATTTTAGAAACTACACCCCTCAAATTATAAAAAACTGATGTTACAAACTTTGTTAACCCTTGAGGCCACAAGAATTAAAGGAAAATGTAGATGAAATTTCAAAATTTCACTTTTTTGGTAGATTATTCATGTTAATATTTTTTTTCTTGCAACACAGCAAGGGTTAACAACAAACTAAACCTCAATATACATTGCTCTGATTCTGCAGTTTACAGAAATACCCCATATGTTATGGTAAACGTCTCTATGGGTTTGTGGCAGTGGTCAGAAGGAAAGGAGCGCCATACAAATTTTGGAGGCAGATTTTGCTAGAATGTTTTTAGGCACCATTTTGTAATTGAGAGACCCTGACGTACCCCTACAGTGGAAACCCTCAAAAAGTGACCCCATTTTGGAAACTACACCCTTTAAAGAATATACTAAGAGTGGTACTGACCACTTTGACCCCCTAAGCGTTTTACGAAATTTGGAAACACTTGGTTGTGAAAATGAAAAGTTTCTTTTCTTCCAATAAAATGTTGCTTTAGCCCCAAATTTTTCATTTTCACAAGGGGTAACAGGAGAAAAGCACCCCATAATTTGTTCCCCATTATCTCCTGAATATGGCAACACCCCATATGTGGTGGTAAACTGGGGGCACATGGCAGGAGTCAGAACAGAAGGAGCGCCATATGGATTTTGGAGCACAGATTTTGATGGATTGGTTTGTGGGAGCCATTGATTTTTATTTTTTTGAGTTATTGTCTTATGTGGGGGCTCATTTTTTGCGGGATGAGGTGACGTTTTCATTGTACCATTTTGGGGTAGACTTTTTGATCGCTTGGTATTACACTTTTTGTGAGTCAAGGTGAAAAAATAGCTGTTTTGGCATAGTTTTTAAAAAAAAAACTTTTTACAGCATTCATCTGATATTTTTATAGAGCAGGTTGTTACGGATGTGGCGATACCCAATATGTCTAACATTTTTAATTTTGGAAAGTTTTACACATTAGATGCATTTTTTAACAAAATAAAATCTGTTTTTTTTGTGTTGCCATTTTCTGAGAGCCATTTTTTTTTACATTTTTCTGGCGATTGTCTTAGGTAGGGTCTCATTTTTTGCGGGACAAGATGATGGTTTGATTGGTACCATTTTGGGGTACATACGCTTTTTTGATCGCCTACTATTGCACTTTTTGTAAGGGAAGGTGACCAAAAAATGGCTGTTTTGCCACTGTTTTTTTTTTTTTTTTAACTGCGTTCACCTGGCGGGGTGGATCATGTGATATTTTTTATAGAGCCGGTCAATGCGGACGCGGCGATATCTAATATGTCTATTTTTCTTTTTTCTCTATTTTTTAAAAAAATTTTTACTTTATTTTGTGAAAAGGATGCTTTTTTTAACTCAAAACTTTTTTAAACTATTTTTTTCACTTTTTTAACTTTCTTTTTTTACACTTAAATTTTGGGGGTCTGACCCCTTTTACAATGCATTACAATACTTCTGTATTGTAATGCATTGGCTGTAAGTGTATTACTCAGTGTAATACACTTACAGCCTTCTGCCTGTGAGATCCAGGGGGCTGGATCTCACATGCTTCCGTAGATGGCAGCCGGATGCCTAAGGAAGGCATCCAGCTGCCATCTAAGCCATCGGGTCCCCGTCACAGCAACCCGATGGACACCCCGTCCTACCGCCCGCATCGCATGTGCCATGGTCAGCGTTGACCGCAGCACATGAAAGGTTAATGCACCGGCATCGGTGTTTTCACCGACGCCGGTGCATATAGCTGGGGTCCGGCTACTGGGCAGCTCCTGCACCCACCCGATCAGCGCGCCGTAGCACTAAACCGCTGGTCAGGAAGTCACTCCCCGGTCGGGAAGGGGTTAAAGGAAGGCTGCTCCAAACATCTTGGAGAGATAAATACAGATCATGTGTGGATGCAGACTTGCTCAAATCCTTCTGTCTCTTCATGTAATCCCACAGATTGAATGATGCTGAGGAAAGTTATTACATAGGTTCACAAGTCCATGACACAAAGTCCCACAACAGGAGCGTCCAGAATTGCCCTAAGGATGGATTCACACATAGGTTTTTATTGCCAATTTTGTGAACCTGATTTTTTGTGCCTCTTTTTGTAAAAATGCCAGCTCCAGATGTCACTTGAAGGTTGATGGGAAATATGAAACAAAGGATACACAAGTGTTTTTTTTTTTGCTCCTGGTGTTTTTGTTAATCACCATAGGTGGTGTTTTTGTCTTTTTAGCTTCTACTCAAAAAGCAGGATGCTGGGGGTCTTGGTGTGTCACTAACTAGATTTACTGAAATATTAAAATCTGTAATTTTTTATATTGACCACAAGGCCTAAAATAGATCAAGACCTTTTCTTTCAGGGCAGCCACATGGGCTATAAACACAATGGACAGCAGGGGGCTCATCTGTGGAAGAGTTTTCTAGACATGCTCTGTGACCTGTGTAGAGGTGAGGAGGGAGTAGATAAGCTGTAATATCACCTATTATTAATGGTGGATGCTGTGTTGTCATTACACATGTGATATCTGTCATTGTAATCTTACCTGTGATGATAATGAGATAACTTCTGAAAGGTTACCTGTACAGAACAGGAAGTCATACTATTAGACCTAGTGGCCAATTGAAAAACTGCACTATTTTAGATTTTTTTTTTCAATATAGCTAGTGATAGGATTTTTTTTTAATCACACCTAAAAAATTTACATAATAATTTAACATAAATTTAACATAAAAACATGATTTAAATAATAGGTCATTTTCTCATGACACATTCCCTTGCTCCCTATGTTTTTGAAGCCCAAATCATGTATAGATCATAAAAGGTGAGGAAATAATAATGACAGATGCTAATTCTCTTTTTTCTTTTTTTTTTAAATGGATTTGGCTTCAAACGCTCCATCAAAAAGACTGGAATATGTGGCAGGACCCTAAGTAATGTAATAGTTAAAGGGCTTATCCAGGAATTTGATATTGATGGCCTATCCTCATGATAGGTCATAAATATCAGATTGAAGGGGGTCTGACTCCTGGCACCCCCTCCCATCAGCGAGGCTTTGGTGAGTGCTGCCGTCTCTTTACAGCTCACCAAGCACAGTGCTGTACATACTATGGGGGCTGTGCTTGGTATTGCAGCTCAGTCCCATTCAAGTGACCGATGCACAGTGACTTCATTCACCTAGGAAGAGGCCTAAATGCCCACAGAGCACTGCAGCCTCTTCTAACAGCTGATTGGCTGGGGTGCTGGGGATTGGCATATAACAATAAATGTGCCAAAATGAGGGAGAACACAATCAAAGCCTCTCAACCTCCGTACTCGCCACAGAAGCCACAATATATCAAAAAGAGGGGCAGTACCATTATCTAAAATATAACTTTTAATAATCGCATTAAAATAAAGAAAAACCTCTCAAAACACCATAAATGTTTTAAAAACATTCCAGTCTTACCCGATTCTAGCCGCTTGTGACAGTTTGTGTCAAATTAAAGAGCAATTGCCCTTTAATTTGACACAAACTGTCACAAGCGGCTAGAATCGGGTAAGACTGGAATGTTTTTATAACATTTATGGTGTTTTGAGAGGTTTTTCTTTATTTTAATGCGATTATTAAAAGTTATATTTTAGATAATGGTACTGCCCCTCTTTTTGATATATTGGTGCTGGGGATTGGACCTCCACTGATATCAATGACCTATCCTGACCATAAGTCATCAATATCAAATTTCTGGATAACTCCTTTAATTATTATATTACTTTGGGTGCTGCCACACATTCCAGTCTTTTTGACGGAGCGTTTGAAGCCAAATCCATGAAAAGATTCAAAAAAAGAGAATTAGCATCTGTCATTATTATTTCCTCAGCTTTTATGATCCATACATAATATGGGCTTCAAGAACAAATAAATAAATAAAAAAACTCAGCATGTGATACCTTAAGACACATGAATAGAGCCTTATGTATTCATGTAGAAAGTGGGGCAAATAACTGTAGCAGATCCAATCACTTGATGTCACTACAAGAATATTAATATGATTGATTGTTATTTCTCCAATTTCTGCATCATATATGAGACCTATTTATCCAAATAACCAGGGACATTGAACGTAGAATGGCTGGTACTTGAGCAGCAAAGGAAAATATAATCATGACTGGTAAAAATCTATGTAAATGTCGGTTGTTCTCTATTGGTTTCCAAGGGTTTATAAATGCTCCATGTGCACAGTTGATCTCTGTTGCCGAAGAGCCATGATTTTTCTGGCACCAAAACTGTTAACAGTGTTGAAAAACCCAGAGCTTTGTAAATCTAATTTGATCTGAGACTAGACCAGATCCATCTGACCCACAAACATGTGCATTCCATCTTGCACATAGCCACAAGCCAATCATTACACAAAGCTAACATGCACATTGGCCACTGTGAATTATATTTCCTACTTCCGAGCAGTTCCACAGTTGCTGTATGGGAATAAGCATGTTTATAATTAATGATGAGAAACACAGAACTTAATAGTTTAATCTACAAATATTTACTCCATTTTAAGTCTTGAAGGAAATAGACAATTAAATACTACCCAGTCTTAATAAACGATCTAAGATGTCAATTAAATAAAAATATTTTAATGGTTCTCTCCCTAATATTCTGTAAATAATGACGGAATTAACTTCATTTCTATCATGAGTAGTTGGTAACTTTACAGCACTGTTCATACTCTGTTTCTACAGAACAGCAATCTCATGCCTGAAGCTCTCTGGCTGTTGTTAAACCACAACGGCCAGTATGCCCAGATAGCACGTTGGGAGTTGTACTTTCTGAGCCACAGGGTTTTAGACCACAGCTATAGAGAATGAGCTCTACAGAACTGTCAAAATTACTTACATTTGTCAGTAAAAGAGAATGGATACTGTGCATCACAATGGAAATATATCATTTAGGGTCTGTAGAAAGCTGGATTGTCACCACTGATGGAGATGCTTTAGTGACCGTCACCCATGGAACTCAAAACAGCTGAACAGTGGACATCACAAGTATTTATATTCCAGATATTTTTTCTTTAGTGGGAAAAGTCATCTTTAAAATATAGCTTGAAAATATACATAAAAATGTACTTCTATTTAACATATGAAAACCCTGTTGAGGTGGGTGTCAAACATCATGCCCAAAAATTCTACTCTCTGGCTGGGTACAAGAGAAGACTTGGTGTGGTTCATGATCAAACGTGGAGAGAAGTTCTAGAGTGATATGGAGGCTGGTCAGGTTGTTCTTCTTGGATGAGGCTTTCACCAGGAGATCGTCCGGTTATGGGATCACAGGTACTCCCCTTGTGGGGAGGAGAGGTATAACAGAAGACAAGACCTTTGTGAAGGTCTTGTAAATGATTGTCTCTTTTTAACAATTGATAGCATATAGCTAGAATATGCCATCAATGTCAGATAGGTGTGGGTACCAGGAGAGTGAACTAAGCGTGCATGCACGGCCACTCTATTTACCGCTATGGGAGTTCTGAAAATAGCCCAGCACTGGCTTAGCTATTTCTGACAGTCCCATAGAAGTGAATGGAGAGAGGCCTATGTTTGCGTGGTGTGCTCTCCATTTGCTGCTATAGGATTTCTGAATGTAGCTGAGCGGGCTCACTTGGCCATTTTCGCTTGTATGCTCTCCTTCATTTTGGCGGCCTCGTTCTGGATGTATGTTCTGGTGAGTGCCAGAGGTGGGACCTGTACCTATCTAACACTGATGGCATATCCTAGCGATATTCCATAAATGTATGAGATGAGCCAACCCATTTAAGATCAGTGCCAGTGACTATCTTGTTTGCAGCTGCTTTGGGGCTCAAAAACGAAGGGGCCCATCTTCATTCACTTAGTGACATCTGTAGATGATGGAAGGCAAGAGTGGAATCATTAATTCAGATCACTAAAAGACCCAAGAAAGGAGGAGCAGAAACTGGGTAGAAACTGGGTAGAAAGTCTTTCATGCCCTGTCTTGAAGAGGACCCATTCCAAGTTCTGGTATGGAGACCAATGATTACTTAAAGGAATTATCCCATGATTGATGTAAAAAAAATGAAAATCAGATATCGTACAGTACATGACAACCTCTTTCTAACAAAGCTAGAACCAACCCTGTACCGGATATGTATACAGAGATCACCACGTTCATAGCAATTCTTCTGCTAGATTAGTTTCAAGCTGTCAGCTCAGGAGGCGCGTCCATTCTCAGTCTGCTGCAGCTGTTGACAGTTGAAGGATGGAACTGGGTATGTGCTTCCACCTCAGTGAGCAGGACAGAGGAATTAGAAAAAGAGCAAACAGCAGGTGGCGCTATACAGATAGATTTAATTGAATAGCTCAGTAGCTATAATACATTTTTAATTACATGCAATTATAAAAGTTTTCCTATCAAGGTGCTGGTTTGAAAACTATTATTTATGGGATAACCCCTTTAATATTGACAAGATCCTCTAGAAGAAGCTACAATAGTGAAAGGAATATTGGGATGGCAGCTCCAGTATTGGACAGTATCCTCGTTTGATTTGCAGAATTGGCATCTGCATATGCTTTGGAATTGCTTTGGACCTTTTTATGGATTCACCAGGTAATAGGTACTGTATCTGTGTAGATAATATATGTTTTGTATATAATGATATCAAGTTTAGTGGGCGGTAATACTTTTAACAATGCATTATTGGACAATATTGTACTGTAGCTGCTTTTATTGGAGTCCACCATTTTATATACGTCATGTCTATAAAAATTTTAAAACCATACTAATAAATGAATTGTATTGATATCCTGTATGTTCTGTTTGATTGTTTTTATAGCAGTTATATGTGTTCATCTCACAGTTGAACTGCTGTTAACCATTTGCTGCCTATGATTTCTTTCCATGTATTATTCAAAATACAGTGGTTGGAAAATGATAATCCTACAGAGGTGAAACTTGAAAGTCCTGGGCCCGAGGGCGCCCACTATCTGTTAAGTACCAATTAACACTGCTGTGACGCTAAACTTTTGAGTCCACTCAAATATTAGGGCTAAGCTACATTCAGGGGCATAGCTATAGGAGGTGCAGAGGTAGCAGTCACTACTAGGCCCAGGAGCCTGGGGGGGGGCAAAGACCCTTGTGGTGCATAAGAAGACACTGGAATTATAGAAAGTGCATGCAAGTTACAGCTCTGGCTGGAGGGAAGGGGTTAGGTCAAGAATGCGGCATGGGTGGGGGGTGCCATGTCAATTTTTGCCTCAGGCAGCATGAAGGCAATGTGCTTCCCTGCCCCTGGCCACAAAGCACTGATGGAAGGGGACCATCCATCTACCTATGAGCCTTTAGCTATCTCCTTGGTTACATCCCTTGTATTCTAGCTCTTTCAGAAGTTATTGCTATGACTGCTATACTTATGCATGAGATACCAGTGTACTTACAGTGCCTTGCGAAAGTATTTGGCCCCCTGGAACTTTTCAACCTTTTGCCACATTTCAGGCTTCAAACAAAAAAATATAACATTTTAAATTTTTGGTGAAGAATCAACAACAAGTGGGTCACAATTGTGAAGTGGAACGAAATTTATTGGATCATTTAAACTTTTTTGGTAATAATCAAACTAAAAAGTTGGGCGTGCAAAATTATTCGGCCCATTTACTTTCAGTTCAGAAAACTCACTCCAGAAGTTCATTGAGGATCTCTGAAGGATCCAATGTTGTCCTAAATGACTGATGAAGATAAATAGAATCCACCTGTATGTAATCAAGTCTCCGTATAAATGCACCTGCTCTGTGATAGTCTCAGGGTTCTGTTTAAAGCACAAAGAGCATCATGAAGACCAAGGAACACACCAGGCAGGTCCGTGATACAGTTGTGAAGAAGTTTAAAGCCGGATTTGGATACCAAAAGATTTCCCAAGCTTTAAACATCCCAAGGAGCACTGTGCAAGCGATCATATTGAAATGGAAGGAGTATCAGACCACTGCAAATCTACCAAGACCCGGCCGTCCCTCTAAACTTTCATCTCAAACAAGGAGAAGACTGATCAGAGATGCAGCTAAGAGGCCCATGATCACTCTGGATGAACTGCAGAGATCTACAGCTGAGGTGGGAGAGTCTGTCCATAGGACAACAATCAGTCGAACACTTCACAAATCTGGCCTTCATGGAAGAGTGGCAAGAAGAAAGCCATTTCTCAAAGATATGCATAAAAAGTCTTGTTTACAGTATGCCACAAGCCACCTGGGAGACACACCAAACATGTGGAAGAAGGTGCTCTGGTCAGATAAAACCAAAATTGCCAAGAACTTTTTGGAAACAATGCAAAACGATATGTTTGGCGTAAAAGCAACACAGCTCATCACCATGAACACACCATCCCCACTGTCAAACATGGTGGTGGCAGCATCATGGTTTGGGCCTGCTTTTCATCAGCAGGGACAGGGAAGATGGTTAAAATTGATGGGAAGATGGATGGAGCCAAATACAGGAACATTCTGGATGAAAACCTGTTGGAGCCTGCAAAAGACCTGAGACTAGAACGGAGATTTATCTTCCAACAAGACAATGATCCCAAACATAAAGCAAAATCTACAATTGAATGGTTCAAAAATAAACGTATCCAGGTCTTAGAATGGCCAAGTCAAAGTCCAGACTTGAATCCAATTGAGAATATTTGGAAAGAGCTGAAAACTGCTGTTCATAAATGCTCTCCAACCTCAAAGAGCTCAAGCTGTTTTGCAAGGAAGAATGGGCAAGAATTTCAGTCTCTAGATGTGCAAAACTGATAGAGAAATACCCCAAGCGACTTGCAGCTGTAATCGCAGCAAAAGGTGGCGCAATAAAGTGTTAATGCAAGGGGGCCGAATAATTTTGGACGCCCCACTTTTTAGTTTTATTATTACAAAAAAAGTTTAAATGATCCAATAAATTTCGCTCCACTTCACAATTGTGACCCACTTGTTGTAGATTCTTCACCAAAAATTTAAAATGTTATATCTTTTTGTTTGAAGTCTGAAATGTGGCAAAAGGTTGAAAAGTTCAAGGGGGCCGAATACTTTTGCAAGGCACTGTATATAAAGCAAGCCATAGAAACACCATAGTATTAACAATATCAAAGTAAATGATTGTATTTTTGCAGAAAAGAAAAATATATCAAACATGTTTTTAACCCTCATTAATCCTACTCACATTAATTCCGGTTTGCTTCAATGGAGGGTGGTCACTTCTCACTGGTGGGCAGCACTGGCTTCAGCTCATTCTTCAGATTGTTGAGGTTGCCAGCTGTCGGACCCCTACAATTTAGACTTTTATGACATTTCTAATAAGCATGTCGAAGAAGGGCTTCTGAGGACAACCAATTTAATGAGACTTTTCTGTGAAGTGCATTTTACACGCTGGCATCAGGTTCTAACATAATGTCAAAAACGAATTCTCCCTACAGCCAAATTATGAGGGTCCATGCAAAATGTTTGAAAAGTGGAATCATAAAATCCAGCATTCAAAAAGATAGACAAAGACTTACATCAAATATTACTTTAGTGTGAAAATTAGTTTATTGTTTTTTTTTAATATATTTTAGAATCAATGGATTTTTTTTTTCATTTTGTTGGATGATTTGCTATAGATTAGCCAAAAATATTACTTAGCAACAGACACCACAGGTAGCGGGTGACATGGTCTCTCACTGCTCATGAGCAGGACTGTTGGCCTGTGCAGCACTTCCAATCATAACAATAACGATATAGAAGATATTCAGGCCCAGGGGCGGACTGGCCATAGACCTTACAGGGAAATTTCCTGTTGGGCCGATGACCAGGGGGCCGCCTGAGCTCTACTTACGACCAGTGGAAGTTTTTGGGGATGTATTTTGTGCTGCTGGCAGTATTTTATAATGGACTGTGGTATTTGGTTCTTTTGGGCTGGTATAATGTGCCACACTATGGTATTGCTGGCCCTGCCTTCAATCAATTTCAACTACAAAACGGGGCCACTTTTAATAATTTTTTCCAGGGCTATTTTAAGTTCCCAGTCCGTCCCTGTTCAGGCCTCTTAATTATTTGCAGGAGACTCAAAGGGCACTTGATATCAACTTGGCAGAATTCCTGCTGCATGATCTGATTATGAATAATTTGGACACTCTTCCTAATTCTTCCCCAAAACCAGCATTGGACTGAAGTCCCCTGGGCCCACCAGAGGAAATGCTTCTGAGGGCCCAGAGTCTCTGTATATAGGACATGTTTTACTAGGGGTCCATCATTATCAGAGCCCGGGCCCACCAGAGCATCCTCTGGTACCCTGGTGGACCAGTCCAAACCCTGCCCAAAATGTGTGTTTGTACAGTCTTTAAATGCAGGAAGCTATAGCTGCTGTTCTCAACCTGTGGGAGGATCAGCTTGATTGGTGACATGTTTCTTTTTCCACACTGTTAAGTAATATCTCCAGAATCCTTTTACTCACAAACTGATCAAAGGGGATGCCGAGAGTCAGAAAGCTGATCAGAGAGATGCTGGGAGTCGGCCCCCCACCAATCAGATATTTTGATGACCTATGCTGAGGATAGGTCATCAATATAAAACACCAGCAAAATTCCTATAACCACTGAGCTACTTGGCTGCCTTGTTATTAAAAGTTATTCAAGGACAAAAAATTGAAAATTTACTGGTTCCATAACTGGATATATTTATTATTGCTTCAGAATATATGTTTGGCAGGGATTAAAATGTCTGACTGATCTGAGATGAAGATGGTACATCTGGGTGTTTTCACATGTAGCTATCATTATGGAGATATCTGCTCACATACTACAACAGATCATACCTTCATATCTCAAAATTTGTATAACCCATATGGTTTATGCTTAACGATACAAACAGTTAATGAACTAGACTGTATATTTGTGACAGCCTTGCTCAGAGCTAATAATCTTTCAGCACATGGGGAGATAAATATTTAGAGATCGCCTCTTAGTACTTTGGCAAATTCTGAACAGGGAGAGACCAAGGTTCAAGTTTAAATTCCACTTAACGTTCAAACATTAAATTCTAGGAAAAAAATGGTATTTTATTGATCTTTCCTGAGTTATAATACAGTACAAGGTTGTATAACGCAGTTATTCTCTCCGTGCTGAATGTATTTTCTTTATCTGAAAAATCCTTAATCCGAGAATCTATATAGAATAAAACATCTAGTGTATATGGGCTAATAACCTGTTTTAGGTATTTTTAACACAGCATCGTATTTAGTAGCAAATGTGTACTGTTAATATTATAATCTATACTGCATTTTCTCATCAGAAGTTTCTCTTCAGAATCTATAAATCTTTTGTCTTCTTTTTGATTATAATCTCTCTATGCAAGCAATTTTAACTAAAATAATACATTTTTACAAAATATCAAGATATTTTAATTCAAACCCTCATACCCAGGCACTGTCCTATAATCACTTAAACTGATTGTGTTATCTGAAAATTACGTATTGGTTAGATCAAGTTTTTTATGGTAAAAATAAGGTTAACACTGGTGCCTTGCAGCGCTGGGGTCCTGGGTTTGAATCCACTTCTGCATAACGTGCTTGTGTGGGTTTCCGCCAGGTACTCTGGTTTTCTTCCACACTCCAGAAGCATGCAGCATCCTGCACCTGAGTCGTAGTACACTGCAAAGTGCAAAATAAAGGTTAACAAAATGTATATGCTTTGATATGTATATTATTTTTACTGTATGTATCTGCATAAGGCATTAATAGGCCAAATCCACAGCCACTACTAGTCTGAAAATGACTTATAGGCTTTATGCACATGGGTCCAGGATTTAGCATCCAGTGTCTGGATATGCATTTAAGCAGATTGATAAGAATCCTCACGTTCTAAGGTGGATTTTGTGTATGTGTACTGTAAATACAGCAACCTGTTCAAAAAAGGTTCAGAGGAGACCACCATTTGGTTGTATTGTCTAAAATATACACCTCACATCTGGATGCTTATGTTAAAGTCAGCTACCGGGACCCTGCTCGCACCACAAAACCTGAGAGAGAATACTCTTTTTCATTATGCAGAGTGCCTAATAAGCATAGTATGTGTACAGAATATTATAGACCAGGCAATGTCCCTCATGGTTTCCAGGAAAAATATTTAAAAAACCTTTCCTGAGCCTATCTGATGCCAACAGATGTAAAATGTGCTAATTTTCATATATTTTTCCCTGAAACCCAGAGAAACATTGATTGGGTTACTGACTACTCATGCATACTCAGCACCCTTCATAAGAAGAAATAGTATCCCAACCAAGGCCTATCAGGTAGCAAAGCAAAGTATCTTTGCTTAGCTATTTTAAAGGGTAGTTACCCAGAAAGAGTGAGATTCCTGGTATGAGACTATTTTCCTTTTGTAAAGGAGTCAAGTGTGCAGGTCTCTTTTCCAGAGAAATTATGTGGAGATGCACAGCAACAGCATAAAAATTATATTATGAAAAGGCACTGTATATTGTACCAGGACTGTTTGAAAAAGGAAGTAAGAGGCAGGTATTTAAATGCTTTTTGCCACCAGAAAAACTGAATAAAAATGAATAAAAAGTGTTATGTACCCCAAAATGATACCACTGAAAACTACAAGCGGCTCTGCAAAAATCAGGCCCTCACATAGCTCCTTAGAAAGAAAAATAAAAATGTTATGGGTCTTGGAATGCTGTGATACAAAAACATTTTCTTCTTTCTTAACAAGGGTTTTTATTGTGCAAAAGTAGTAAAACATAAAAAAACTATATGTTTGGTAACTCTGCAAAAGTACTGATTCAGAGAGTAAAGTTATCATGTTATTTATGCCAAAAAATAAATGCCACATTTTTTATAATGTAACAACTCAGTGACAGTATTGTTTTTTTCCCATCCCCAACCAGAAAGAGTTAATAAAAGTTAATCAGTAAGGTTTGGGTAACCCAAAATGGCACCATTAAAAGTTACAACTTGTTCTACAAAAACAGGCCCGCCTACAGCTACACCGACAGAAAATGAAAAAGGTTATAGCTCTTGGAAGGCGATGATGAAAAAATGAAAATAATTGCTTCTTCATTAAAAGGGTTTGATCACTATAACAAGTGGCATATATCATGTAGAGAAAGTTAATACAAGACACTTACTAATGTATTGTGATTGTCCATATTGTCTCCTTTGCTGGCTGGATTCATTTTTCCATGACATTATACATTGCTCGTTTCAGGGGTTACGGCCACTGCTGCAGTGCAGATACGAAGTGGCCCAGACAGAAGTTGTTGCGAATATGTACCTATACATGCTCCCACAATCCTGGCCACCAGAGAGGATGGCGCTTTTTCCTATACTATTCAAGCATTGCCACCATTGCTGGATTGAAGGGTAGTTGTAACCCCTGGATGTGAGAAGTGTATAATGTGATTGAAAACTGAATCAAGTCAGCAAAGGAGACAATATGGACAATCACAATACATTAGCAAGTGCCTTGTGTTAACTTTCTCTACATGATAAATACCACTTGTTATAGTGATCAAACTCTTTTAATGAAGAAGCAATTATTTTCATTTTTTGACTACATGATACATGCCACTTGCTGAAGTGAGACAACCCCTTTAAGGGCCAAAACAGGCTGACTACTAAAGGGATAATACATGTTTGGAGGGCGATTTGTCGTAAATAAAGATAAGACAGGATCCAGGTGATTGTCAAAGCTTATCTATTCTTTCCTTGTACAATGATTGCTGCACAGGTCACAGAACATGCCTAGAAAACTCTCCAATACAAGTCATGAACATCTCCAGTCCATTGTGTCTATGGTCCAGGTGGTTGCTGTAAAGTGTGTTTCTAAATGCTGTAAATAACAGGCAAGATGGCTGCCCCCTATAATCATGTGCAGATAAAAGAATTTAAAAAATCTACAATCAGGAAATAAAAGTAGATTACTAGAAAGTATATGTGTCGCTATCTGGTTTTAACGGGCTTAAAAATTTATAGGTGACACATTCCCTTTAAGTGTTCATTAGTTGGGTAATAATTTTACATAATAATAAAACTATTATTAAATACATAGTAATACATAAGGGGCAGGGTTCAGCACCATTTCACTGCCTTGCTGTACTGAGGTTGAATCTGACCAAGGACAACATCTGCATGGAGTTTGTATGTTCTCTCCGTGTTTGTGTGGGTTTCCTCGGGTACTTTAGTTTCTTCCCACATGCCAAAGACATACTGATAGAGAACTTAGATTGTGAGCTCCAACGGAGACAGTGTGATGATAATGTCTGTAAAGCACTGCAGAATATGTCAGAGCTATATTAATGCGTAAAATAAATAAATACATAAATAAATAAATAAATAAAAATAAATAACTATTTTCTTCACCATTGGATTTCACAATTCCCAATGCAGAAGACACCATGAGAAGAGCTGCAAGGTTTGACGACATGTAAATGGACATGTCGACCATATGACTTATACTGCTTATCCCATTTCCAATTTCTCTTCTCCCGACCTACGTCGTATCTACTAAACAAGATTCACACTTTCCTATGAAGGGAGACAAACAAGCCTCCTCTTTTATTGTTTTCTCATTTTTAATATCAAAGCAATATGTTGCAAGAAAAAAATTAATATTCCCCTTTTTTTAATATCCCTTTTAATATCCCTTTGTTTTCCTTTTTCTTTTTAATATCCCTCCCTGGAATGTTTAGAAAAGTAATATACAAAGCCTGAAATGCAGGCTGTTGACATATACAGTGAGCCGTTCAGCTAATATTATGGGATTTTAGCGTAGCTCTAGTATCAGGGGAAAGCAATGAACATAACAAACATGTGTTTCACTGTTTAATACTCTAGTACTAATCTCCTTAAAACAGTAATTCCACAGTGATTATCTAAGGAAAATTAGGTAGATCTAAATGCTTTAGAATCCATTAAATCCAGCACTGTTTTAAGTTAACCCACTTAATGCTGAGCATTTACAAAGCATCGGATGCATCATTTCATAGAGACAAATCATAACACGCCAAGGTATTCACTGACGGAGAGAAATGGAGGTAATGTAGATGTAGATACTGGGGTGGCAATCATTTTTCTGATGGTAAATTTATTAAAGATACGCAGCAGATTATAGATGCCACCATCTTCGAATTAGTGATTCAAGTGCATTGCATAAATTAGGAATGCAAATCGGACTTTTCACCCTGTTTGTTTGACCCCTTGGACCTTTCTAAATGAGCACATGTGCTCTTTCTGATGTTACTTAGCATCAAGATAATGATTAAACAATATTAAAAATCTGGCGGGGGTTTCCAAGACCCTTGTATGAATCTGTGGAGCCTTTTATTGTATTAAAAAGCCAAGCTAAGACCTTTTTTTTTTAAAAGGGAGACACCAGGGTAGGATTTATTACATACATTTCACCTAATTATATTTAGCACAGAAATGTTCAATAGGATTTTGGATGATTTCTATCAATACAATGCAAATAATAATAATAATAATAATAATAATAATAATAATAATAATAATAATAATAATAATAATAATAATCATAATAACACTAATAATAATAATAATATACATTATTGGTGGTATATCTTCTCTCAATATAGTCATATCTATATATACAGATTATAACTTCAGATTGCACTCATTTGGGGAGATTTATCAAAAAAGGAAAACTCGCTTTGTGGCCAATAGAAACAAATCAGATTGATCCTTTTATTTTTCAAAGGAGCTCTGAAAAATGAAAGGTGGAATCTGATTGGTTGTTAAGCCAGTTTTCCTTTGCACCAGTTTTTAAAAATCTCCCCAAATGCGTGCAATCTGAAGTTATAAACTATAGTTATAAACTCTCTATATTTGGAGCAGTGCTGATGACTTGCCATGGACTGTCATCATATCACAACTGTTATCTGTGGTCTTCCTTAGGCTATATTCACTTGCCAGAAATCCACAGCAGATTCCATCACGAAAACAACCGTTTTCCACAGGGTAATCTGTGATCAGAATGTAAACAGCTTTCCATTGATTCAATGTGGAAAACGCCATCATGTTACATTATATACTGTGTGGGGCGGGGATATATTGTCTGTTCCTCACACAATCGTGTATAAGGTTTCTCCGTTACTCTGGAACACAATACCCCTGCACATCACACTCTCCCCCAACATCAAAACCTTCAAAAGCAACCTGAAAACCCACCTCTTCAGGAAAGCCTACCACATGCAATAAGCATGCTGGCATCACATAGCCAGATGAGCAGCTTTTACCCTCGCCTACTGCGTGTTTCCCATTTCCTTGTAGATTAAAAGCCATTGTGGCCAGGGTCCTCTCCCCTCTGTACCAGTTGTTTAGTGTTTTCATGCACATTGTTTGTTTTTGTACTTACGTTTTTTTCATTTTGCCATTTATTTTCAAACAAAAGATATTTTTTTTTTTTTTTTTTTTTTGTTTTCTTTTTTTTTTTTTTTTTTTTTTTTTTTTTTTTTTTTTTTTTTTTTTTTTTAATATTTATTTTTTTTTTTTTTTTTTGTTTTCCTGCATCATGAAGACCAAGGAACAACCAGGCAGGTCCGTGATACTGTTGTGGAAAGTTTAATGCCCCTTTTCACATGAGGCGGGAGACTCGCACATCTCCGCAACGCATCTACAGGGCTGGACTCTGGCACTGACAGGGATCGCATAGCATTATATGTGATCCCAGTCAGTGCCGAGTCCAGCTGTAGATGCGTTGCAGCAGGACATGCTAGTCTCCCGCTCGTGTGAAAGGGGCATAAAGCCGGTTTGGATACAAAAGATTTCCCAAGCTTTACTGTGCAAGTATTACAATCAAGAGATGCAGCCAAGATTTTCACTCTGGTGCAGCTGGTGGGAGGTCTTCATAGGACAAACACTTCACAATTGGCCATGGAGTGGCACCATTTCAAGATTCCATAAAAAGTTTACAAGAGACACAAAATGTGGATGCTTGGTCATGAAACATCCAACGTTTTGGAAACAATACAAAACGATTGTTTGAGAAACTGAACAACAAGTGGATCACAATTTTGAAGAACCCGAATCAATCTTGAGAATCTATCAAGCTAAGCTTCTGATAGGAAAATTTTGCTGAAATGATCCAATAAATTTCGTTGGGTTTTGTTGTTGATCTGTTATACACTTTTGTTTGAGGAAATGTGGGGGTGAAAAGTTCAAAATTTTATCATCAGTCAAGTTTGTAAGTCCCACCTGTTCAAGTTCATTTCAAATTTAAATCAGGCATCAAAGCCAAGTCAAGAAGCTCACTGAAGTGATCTCTCCAACAATGAAAAAATCTTGATCTAAACAGTTTTGATTCTTTGTCACTGATAGATCAAGACTGACTGGGATAGTGAATGGGAGTCACTGTTAACAATGTCTGAAAGGAGCAATGCCAATGCTCTGCTGTGTACAGTGTTTGAAACCAAATCTTGCTGATTCCAACGATACTGTTCATAAAACAGCGCAACGTATGTCAAAAGCTCAACCCCAGCTCATACATGTTTGATTACTGTACATGAATGACCAGCACACACCAATCATCAGCGCAGGTGCACCCTCATGCAGTGACAGTCCTTAATGTTGCACTGGTGGGACATGTCATCAGCACTGGACATTTTCTCACTTTTTTTGTAATAATAAAACTGAAAAAGTTGGAAAAAAATTTCGGCCCATTACTTTTAGTTCCGATTCCAGAACATTAATATCTTGTGTCAAATGTGATGAAATATCCACCTGGGTATCTATAAATGCACCTGTCTGGAGCATCTGACAACAGGCAGATGATACTGTTGTGGAGAAACAAGGAGAAGATGATCAGAGATGCCAGCCAAGAGGCCCATGATCACTCTGGATGAACTGCAGAGATCTACAGCTGAGGTGGGAGAGTCTGTCCATAGGACAACAATCAGTCGAACACTTCACAAATCTGGCCTTCATGGAAGAGTGGCAAGAAGAAAGCCATTTCTCAAGATATCCATAAAAAGTCTTGTTTACAGTTTGCCACAAGCCACCTGGGAGACACACCAAACATGTGGAAGAAGGTGCTCTGGTCAGATGAAACCAAAATCCAACGTTTTGGAAACAATACAAAACGATATGTTTGGCGTAAAAGCACCACAGCTCATCACCATGAACACACCATCCCCACTGTCAAACATGGTGGTGGCAGCATCATGGTTTGGGTCTGCTTTTCATCAGCAGGGACAGGGAAGATGGTTAAAATTGATGGGAAGATGGATGGAGCCAAATACAGGAACATTCTGGATGAAAACCTGTTGGAGTCTGCAAAAGACCTGAGACTAGGATGGAGATTTATCTTCCAACAAGACAATGATCCCAAACATAAAGCAAAATCTACAATGGAACGGTTCAAAAATAAACGTATCCAGGTCTTAGAATGGCCAAACCTGAATCCAATTGAGAATATGTGGAAAGATATGAAAACTGCTGTTCACAAACGCTCTCCATCCAACCTCAAAGAGCTCGAGCTGTTTTGCAAGGAAGAATGAGCAAGAATCTCAGTCTCTAGATGTGCAAAACTGATAGAGACATACCCCAAGCGACTTGCAGCTGTAATCGCAGCAAAAGGTGGCGCAACTAAGTATTAATGCAAGGGGGCTGAATAATTTTGCACGCCCCACTTTTCAGTTTTATTATTACAAAAAAGTTTAAATGATCCAATAAATTTCGTTCCACTTCACAATTGTGACCCACTTGTTGTTGATTCTTCACCAAAAATTTAAAATGTTATACACTTTTGTTTGAAGCCTGAAATGTGGCAAAAGGTTGAAAAGTTTCAGGGGGCTGAATACTTTTGCAAGGCACTGTATATCATGTATGTATACCCCCTCTTAAATATACATAGTAACACAGTTTGTAAGGTCGAAAAAAAGACATCTGTCCATCCACTTCGGCCTGTTATCCTGCAAGTTCATCCAGAACAAAAGCAAAAGACCCCTATGAGGTAGGAGCCAATTTACCTCATTTTAGTGGAACAAAATCCTTCCCGACTCCAATCAGGCAATCAGAATTACTCCCTGGATCAACAACCCATCTCTAGTAGCTATAACCTGTAATATTATTACCCTCCAGAAATACATCCAGGCCCCTCTTGAACTCTTTTAGTGAACTTACCATCACCACCTCCTCAGGCAGAGAGTTCCATAGTCTCACTGCCCTTACAGTAAAGAATCTTCTTCTATGTTTGTACAAACCTTCTTTCCTCCAGACGCAGAGGATGTCCCCTTGTCACAGTCACAGTCCTGGGGATAAATAGATCATAGGAGAGATCTCTGTACCCCTTATATATTTATACATAGTTATTAGATCTCCCCTCAGTCATCTCTCCCCTCAGTCATCTTTTTTCTAAAGTGAATAACCCTAATTTTGATAATCTTTCTGGGTACTGTAGTCCACCCATTCCAGTTATGACTTTAGTTGCCCTCCTCTGAACCCTCTCCAGCTCTGCTATGTCTGACTTGTTCACAGGAGCCCAGAACTGTACAAAGTACTCCATGTGTGGTCTGACTAGTGATTTGTAAAGTCCAATGGGTGCTGCTAGTGTCACACTGTGCAGGGACACACCTCCAACTGGAAACAACCATCTGTACCTTTACTGCTGGCAGTTCATTCATACGCTTCTAGTAGAAATAACAAAGGAATGATACAACACAGTCATAAAAACAGAATTGTTATTACATGGGGAATACAAGTAGTTACTACAACAGATATGTCAGGAGAGGGGATGGCTCCTCTTTAACTTATAGTCCTACACCCTTAGCTAGGTTCATACTATGTTTGGGCATTATACTTAGTACAAATATACCACAAACCACTCCTGATGGATCCTCTAATGTGACCATAGGTTATCATAGCCAGAATAATGCTGAAACATTGTCCTTTTATTTTCAAATATAGCTAATTACACTTTACAATGTGTGTGTGTATGTGCGTGTGTATGTGTGTGTGTGTATATATATATATTCAGTCCAAATTCATGGCAGCTCAGCAGCAGACCTCTAAGTAGAGCAGCAGATGTTACAGCACTAATATATGTATGGGGGATGGTCACTGGTCAGCAATATCATCCCATCTCACTGAGGACTGTTTATAATAATCTCAATACCTGGACCCTGATTAAAATACACACAGATCTGAGACAGTATGAATTGGTCACAGATCATGTCAAAAATAATGATAAAATTATCTGTTGTTGGCTTATTATTTTTTCAGGGGCCATTATTAAGGAGATTGGGGATAGATATATGTATTTTATCTTTTCCTAAATAAATTTACATTAATCTTTCATTTTTTTCCGCATTACAATTTGACTTCAAGTTTAGTGTAGCATTTAAGTGATATCTGTGCAGGTACTGTATCAAAGTATACATACGGTATATCAAGGCCGGGGAAACCTTAGCCAGGTAATAAAAGACTGCTCCAAATGACAGGACCAATCCAAATGAATCTATCTATCTATCTATCTATTAGAGATAAGCAAATCATGCAAAAAGTTTATTCGCTGAATATTCACCAAACTTTTCCTAAGATTCGTATATTCGACGAATAGATTAGTTGAATTTGCATACAAAATATACGTAATTATATGGCTTTTAGCGAACATTCACGCACTAATAACGAACGTTCAGGTAAAAAGGTACGCAACCTCTTTGAACACGTACGCATAAGCGAACACAAAATGACGGGCTTTGCTGGAGAGGAATGGTGGAGCAGGAGGAACGCTCTGAGTCTGACCCCTGGCTTCATATGGATACTGTATCCGCAGATGACAGCAGATCATCCGACTGAGACTGAGATGAGCGTGCCATCCACTCCACTACCTCATCCACTTTCAATTCACTCTGTGGCCCTGCTGCTGGTCTTTGTCCCTGTATCTCCCTGTCTCTCCCTATCTTTCCCTGTCTCTCTCTCCCTGCCTGATTAATTACTTGCCCAGCACTGGCCCTCCACTTGCCCTGCAGTATCCCTGATATATGAAATATGGATTCCCAGTGCAATTACGCCCCAATTTTCACAAAACAGGTCTCAGAGTCAGAACTTCACAGTGCTTCTGCTCATCTCAGCAGTCGCAGCAGAAGTGATGCGTCACTGGCTTACCGAGCCTAAGCCAATCAAGCCCTGCCCACTAGGTCAGGTGACCGATTTCTTCCCGGGCTTTTGCGCACGATAAACGAACAGTAAAAGTTCGCTATTGAGTTGAATTCGTACGCAATAGCGTATAATTTATAGGGCAACTACTTAGCGAATGCGTACAAAGCCGAAGCAAATCACCTAATATTCGGATTCGCTTCGCAGCTGAAAATTTCCAAGATTCGATACGAATCAACGAATCGACGAATAGATTCACTTATCTCTACTATCTATCTATCTAAAATAGAAGAATGAGGCAGCCAGGGGTGCACCACCAATGAGGCCAGGTGAGGCAATCGCCTCAGGTAGCACCAGGTAAGGGCAAGAGAGAGGCAGCAAAGGTCCATGGGCTGAAGGTAAGGGGTTAGGTTAAGAAATTGTCATTCCTCTTCAGGCACATTTTTCCCCAGCGGATATTGGGGAAACCACCCTGTTCTATAAATAAGCTGCAGCCTGTACTAGGCTTCCAGGCTTATTGTTGGTATATCCCAGTTCAGGCCACTAGATGGCAGCACTGAACTGTGATATAGTGATTTCTATACAGACTAAGAGCAAATTACTGATGATTGTAAGTTGTGGTCCACTTGGGGGAAAGTTTTGAAAACACCTTAAAAATTAAAATCACCCCATTCCCCAAAACAAAAACAAAAAAAAAACACAAAATAAAAATAGCATTATGGGTATCGCCACATGCGAAATTCACGTTTTTTTCATCACTTTATCTCCCAAGAAAATTTAGTAAAAAGTGTTCAAGTCATACACACCCCAAAATGGTACTGTCAAAAATGACAGATCGTCCCGCAAAAAATGAGCCCCCAGACATCTCCATAGAAATAACTATAAAAAAGTTATGAGGGTCAAAATATCGTGATAATTTTTTACAAAGTGAGTCCTACACTAAAGGCAAGAACCTTAACCACTGGGCTATAGAGCTCAATGCTAAATCAGTGCTGAAAAAACTCATAGAGGTTTCTCTTGTATTAAAAACCTCATAGAAGTTTCTATGGTATTATAGAACGGAAACTTCTATGAGGTTTTTCACCACTTGCTTAACACTGAGCTCTATAGCTAGAGTTCTATGTAGAGTTCAAATCCCCACAGAAACAGTTTAAAAATAGAGTCAAAATTAGATTTAAGTATACATAAGGTGTCCCCAAGCATAGTGACCATGCTTGGAAACACCCCCTTTCATGTTGGTAACACTAACTCCATATATGGACACATCCATATATGAAGTCAGAGCAGGGAAATTCCCCACTCCTGCCTGTTCAAACATCTGTGATCTGAAGCAGGGTGCCCCTTAGAGGATCGGGGCCCTGGGCAATCCAGCAGAAAGGCTCGGTGCACCTCTAGAGAGAACACTCAAAAATAAGGTGAATATGGTGTTGGACCCAGTTTATTTTTCACCAATTTTGGAGTGCTGCCTAGTTGTTCTATTTTGATCTATCAATCAAAATTCTATCTATCAATCAATATACTATCTATCTATCTCTCTATTATCTACCAATCAATATACTATCTATCTGTTTATCATCTATCTGGCTTACAGTGGATGCAGCAAAATTATGCACTGAAGAAACCGTTTCACATAAAATATAATAATACAAGCATTTCTAGGGATTGTAAGTGCTCAACCCGCGGCCCTCCAGCTGTTGTAAAACTACAACTCCCACCTTGCCCTGCTGTAGGCTATCTGGGCATGCTGGGAATTGTAATTTTGCAACAGCTGGAGGGTTGCAGGTTGGCCAATCCTGCTTTAGTACTATTAAGTAATATGTGTAATTTTTTTTTTAGTTTTCTCTGCATAAATGCTTTCTTTATTACTTTCACTGTGGTGTGGACGACATAACGAGAAGTCTATGCTATTCTCAAATTTTCACTGTGGTGGGGTTGAATGGATTTGGAAGACGTACTGTACTGTTCCCGCTGTATAATGATGTAAAACTGCCAGCATTCAGGTCACAATGAGCCCAATGCTACATTAGGGCCTGGACAGCTGCAGGGCGCAGTCTGTGTCATGTAAAACATACACATACGTGTCACCTTTCTTCTGACATATCAAGTTCATGGTTTAGACTCAAAGCCATAGATGTCAGGAAGACACGAGCTTGGACAAATCTGACATCATAGTCAAATGGCAAACATTTTCTGCTGTACTAGACAATGTCCCCCTGTGAAATTATGCAAATCATTGCCAAAAATAAAATATGGTGACTTAAAGGGGAACCTGGGACTGAGGGCAGCATAGTCATAGTGATTTCAGCGAGCTGTCACTCCTGGCCAACTATTCAGTACTTTTAAACTACTGACAAAGAAAACCAGGCAATGCGCACCAGTGCTAAGAGAGATGAGTCCTATGAGACATATGGTCCCGCCTCCTGCGCTTGATTGGCAGATTTCTTTCATTTTAGGCATAGGAAATAAACTTACCATTCATGGTGTCTCATCTCTCTCACAGTGCTGGTGCTGGTTTACACTGTCAGTATTGTAAAAATCCCAAATACTAACCCAGAACCGTCTGTACTCCGAGGGTCTCTATATTATGTTTCTCTCACCGATGGCATCATAGCAGAGGTGACAGGTTCCAGTTCGGCCGAACACCGAGTATACTCGAGCGCAATGCTCGAGTCTCTTCCCCGCACTGTAATGTTGATTTGTACGCTAATGCGTACGCATTTGTATGTTAATGCGTATGCATTGTGCGCTAATGCGTACAAATTCAGTTAATTAGCATACAAGAGGAGAAGTTGCGATTCTGACCTTTTTCTATTAACCAGACACCCTCCCCTCTTCCGAGCGGGGGGTGCCTGGTTTAGTCCCATTGACTAACATTATGCTCGGGTGCTCGGCCGAGCACTTGAGCAACCCCTAGTGCTCAGCCAGAGCACCCGAGCATACAAGCACAGAGGTGCTCGATCAACACTAATTCTTACTGCAGAAACAGAAATTAATGTATACGATGGCACCAACTCAGTGCATATACACATAGTTTAATATGGTCAAATATTGTATACCTGGCCAACATATTTCGATGATTTGTGACATTGTGTGTTTTTTAATCATGGGTCCACTGTCATCTGTCCTTATTTATGGATACGTATCGCACCCTTCAGTTACTCATAGAGCGGTTCATATTATGAACAAGTGCTGTGAGTTTGTGTCACATTTAAAAAAAAATGGTTAAGGACTCCAATTTCTCACAAGAGAAATTCACTGCAGTATTGCAACATGCTAGATGACAGACTGCAATTCACATCACAACCACTGGGTGGCCACACAGACTCATATAGCATTGACATCTCAGGACAGAATATTGTGTTTTTAAAGCCTGTAAAGCAAGCACAGGTAAAGGAGGGACACACCTGCTATAGCTGTCCACTACCTTTAGCTGTCTAAGGTATTGTGGATACAAATCTTTTATTGGTTGTTTGAATATACATGCACATTTAGGGGGTCATTTATCAAACTGGTGTAAAGTAGAACTTACTTAGTTGCCCATAGCAACCAATCAGATTCTTCCTTTCATTTTGGACAGCTCCTTTGGAAAATGAAAGTTGGAGTCTGATTAGTTGCTGGCAACTAACCCAGTTCTACTTTACACCAGTTTGATAAATTATTCCCTTACTTTTCTACTTGTATGCTTGCCCACAATTTTTTCTATTCTTAGCTTCTTTAGCTCAAATGTCCATTACTTCTATTCTGTTATATACCGATATGCTTGGTCGCGGAATGGAAACCGTTTGCTGTCAGCATCTTTGGTATCCCCATTGCAATGAATAGGTCCACATCCAATCCGCAAAATTGAGGATCGGATGCGGAAAAAAAATACGGTCGTGTGAATGGGTCCTTACTCTGCGATTTATGTGTCTGCACATGGCAGTGTGTAGTCCTGGTTTGCTTTTACATTGCAGCCATGGTAGTGTGCATCTGAATCCATTCATTTATATTTTTTGGAGAAGCTGGGCTAACTTTGTTTTCAATGACCCTTCTCCAGAAATGTAATAAATATAGCCTATAATATTATTACACTCCAGAAATACATCCAGGCCCCTGGAACTCTTTTAGTGAGCTTACCATCACCACCTCCTCAGGCAGAGAGTTCCATAGTCTCACTGCTCTTACAGTAAAAAATCCTTTTCTATGTCTTCTCTTCTCTGGATGTAGATGATGTATCTATATATACTCTGGAGCTGACAGGTGATTTTTAGGTCACTTACCACTCATCTAAAATCTTTGAAAATGACTTGGTATTTCAGATAAAGATGATATACCCATTTGTGAACAGATGTCATGTCAATTATCGAGATTCAGGAACATTCCTATGAACGTTGGTTCCTGATAATTTACCAGATTATCATGCAGTCTAAAAGGGGCTTTACAGAGCCACCATACATTGCCATATCCAGTACTCCAGGGTCTGTAATGTGGACTTTGTGTGCCACCACACAGGCTTTCAGGCATACAGGGCTTGAACTCTTAACTCCATGATGTATATGGTTCCAACTATTAATTGTCTCGAAATACAGTCACACATGCTTTTGCTTGGTAACTAAACAAGAACCCTAAAGATGCCTGTTGAAGTCCATAAGACCAAGTATAAACCCAGGGTAATAATTCAATTACTGTTACCCAGTTGCTAGAAAATAATCCAGTATTTTTGAGTGCAGTCAAGAAAACAGATGATTTTGTTACTGGATGAATTGATAGCTCTGAACTACAACAGGAAACTTCATGTAAAGCACGTTTAAATATAGTATATATGTGTATGTTGATCTTACAAATATTTTCTTAAATCCTAACCATAATATGGAACCACACCTATGATCAGAGAGAAGTGAATGGAGTCTAAACTAATTGAATTTTTATTGAATGTATTCGAAGCTTCTGTTTCCAATTAATATGATTTGTGGGGGGAATCCTTCTGCATGAATTAAATGGAGGCTACTTTTTACAGTTCAGAAGACAGAGAAGAAGGCATCTTCCACCAAGAAGGGACACTTTTTTATGGAATAAATAAATAAATAAATAAATAAATAAAATAAATAAAAATCAGACCATGCACTGTGTTACTAAACTGATTGTTTGTTACCACTGGTTCCCACCCATTTACGTCATTGTCACTTTGACATTACCATTGCTGTCTTGACATTAAAGAAGTTGAACGGGGCTAGATTCAGTCCTAGAAGACTTTGGAGTGTTAGACACAACTTTTTAGGGCAATTGAGGCACTTTTGATTTAGGCCAAATGTATTCTGTCCAAATCCAATCTGATGGCCGTTTTTACACAATCTTACAAGAAACTCATTCTGGGAGATTCGCTCATCTCTATTTATGATATTTTATGTCATGAGCTCTGATATGTCACAAAGTGTATTTTCCAGGCTTATTTTTCCTTTTTCCTTACTTTAAATGATATCATTACCATCTCGCTCCCATCCTAACTTCCTCCCTCTTCCACCGCCTTTCCCTTCCCCAATAAACTTGTCACAAAGTACCATTAGTTAAAGATACATTACTAAACATAAGAAACTTTCCGCCAGTAATTTGCCAATCTGCCTCTAATCACACTTTACCTAGTACCAGATATTCTCCAGCTAACCCAATTGATTGTTTCTAGACGCTAGCTATGACCTTACCTGAGTTCTTTAACTTAAAGTATGAGATGCACCTAAAGGGGTGATACATTGAGTTTAATAGGAAGACAGTTAATAACCTTTTTTATCCTCATGCACTATCAATCATGGCTGTCACCAGTCTGCTGAATCAAAGCAAAAGTGTTCTTCACAGATGACTGATTAGAAACGCAAAATCACAAGATCCATCTTCATGGTCACTTTTATTACAGTCATTTTTAAACTGACAGCAACCTGCTCAGTTTCAGCACACTAGGCTTCACAAATAGTGTCAGTCAGCCCAGCTGAGCATGTGAAGATACTGCTTGGATTGTACTTAAAAATAATTAGGCCAAAAGCCTATTGTCAACTCTGGATGGCCCATTTTCTCGATCTCCTCTCATTTTTGTATATAGGCTACTAAAAAAATATATATATCTTTTTTTTTTTCATTACGACTCTCTGCAACATTTAGTAACTATGTAGAATTCCCTGAAAGTTGATGGTCTGCTGATATCTATTTTCTACAAAAGTAAACTGGCAAAACTATGCCTAACCCCATGACTTTACATAAACAATATAAAATATACATCCCCCCCTTCTATTCCTTAACTTCAATTTATGGGTATATTTCTCTTTCCTGTGTTCTGTACGTGTCAAAATTACTTAGAAAGAGTAGCTGTGGGCAGCACTGTAATCACACCAATTACATTATATGATGTGGTGACTAAGTTTGCTTATCCTTAAAAAGAAACTAAATTATGCCTCCGGCCAATTTGCCAAAAAAGCTAAGAAATTTAACCCTTTCTCGCTTAGGAACAGTGTATTCTATGTATCCTCTGATATATTATGTTTTTACTTTCTGCGGGTAAAGGGTTACAGTTTGGCTGGGAAGTAATCAAACTGAAAAAAAAAATCTCTGTTCTGCAATCAAGGAATGTCAATGGATATCAAGGACATAAGAATCTGACTTTAGTTATTATAAGAATAAAACAAGGAATTTTGATGGTTGAAACACTCTATGTACTCGGACTATTTTTAAACACACACATATATGTACGTAAAATGTTATTGTAAATGTTAGTGTATATACATATATACACACACACTATATATATATATATATATATATACACACACATTTACAATGTTAATTACTCAGTTTAATGATTGTTTTAATGATGAATAAATAATATTCGGTATGCAAAATCAGTTGTTCGTCCTGTATTTATCTGTAAACTGATTATCTCATTTGCTTTCCAAGTGACCTAGAATACAAGAAGTGGTTAAAGATAGGTCATTTTAACCTTTACAATACTTGCCAGTCAGGATTGTTCTGGCCAGCTTTGATAAAACAGATAGCAAAAAATGTACACTGCAACATCAATAACCTTAAAAATGAAAAATAATAAATACATAAAAAATAATAAGTAAATAAAAAAAATCCTTAAATAGCATGTCCACCATTTGAAATGAAAAGTAAAAGACTTATAACATTTTGTAGCATAGACCTTGGAGATTCAAATAATTAGCTGGATGGGTAGGATCACACGCCTGTGAAAAATTGGTGCTCTAATGCTGAGTGACATTTGTCAAAAGAAAGCACAATCTTGGTTACATGTCCAAGATTATGTGTCGAGCATTACGGTGGCAAACCTAGCATTAGAGCTGAAGAAGATTGGCAATAACATTTTTTATCAATTCATTATCAGCAGACGGAATTAAACTGTAGTTAATCCAGAAACATTAACTTTTCTGCAATGCCATAAAATTTTCACAGAAATAATATTACCTACGAATATAACAAGGCTCCAGACATAAATGAAAGAAGCACATTACATTGGCAGTATATATATATATATATATATATATATATATATATATACACACACATACGCAATAGAACATTATACAAACAAAAAGATATAATGTCATACAAAAGTCATATAATGAAAGGTGGTGTCATTTATTGAGCACACAATGCAAGGAAGAACAGCCTCTAAAATTACATAAAGGTACATCTGGGTCTGCATTAAAAAAATATAAAATTTTAGCGTATAAAAAGGATAAACTAAATAAATTAAAAAAAAAATACAAGAAAATATATAATATTCAAATTACATGGGCTCTGTAGTACAAGGCCAAACGTGATCACGCTCTGCAGGTGGTGAGACAGGCATCATACATTAACCTAAATCTACTTAAGAAAGAAGAGAAAACCTACAGCAGACATGATGGTTAGTTGTTGTGGCTTTTACTTACAGTCATAAGCAAACATATTTTAGGTCCACAGTCTAATGACCTCCACCCCTCTCCACAGCAAACAAACAGCATCAGACAATACAAACACTAGGAATTCCCACACCACACCTGTCTTTGTGCAGCTTGAATGTGCAGTTATTTCTGTCCTCGCTGCTTATGTTTTTTTTTTTTTTTTTGTTCCCCTCTCCACTGGATTCTTGAATTGTTCCCTGTAGAATCTTACTGGGAGAAAATACTGCTCTATAAGCGTCAGGAGGAGATAAATGTGAGGGAAGATGTATATCGAGGGCTAGGCTGGTCATCTTTCAGTGTCTTTTTCTACCAGGGGTTCAAAAACCTTCGCTCCCTTCACTGATCTTTAAAAAAAAAATACATATAAACAGCAACTTGGTTGATAAGAAACAGACCGGGGAGGCTCAGAGATTCTGGAAAAAAATGGAGTCTTTGCTTATTTATCTTTTGAGATCTTCATTAATGATATACAGTGTAATTAGTATAATTAATTAGCCTGAAGAAGTATTTAGATGAAGGGTAAACAGAGCCCAATTTAACTGATTATTCACTTTTTTTTTGTTTCTTAATTCTTCGTTAATACATTAAATCAGAAAGAATCACCTCTGGCTCCAAAGGAATATACTCAGGAGGTCCGGTGGGTCAGATCCTGGGGCATCCTCTACGCTTTCATTAAAGATGGAGTTTTGTCATTAATTATAATTAGGTCTATAAAGCACTTAATGATTCTTGCTTGTCTAGCAAAGCAATGGTATCAGGGTATAGTCTAAAAAATACCATCAATCCATATTTGTGGAAAGTAACCCTTTCCTGATTAAATGTGTTGGACTATTGACTTATTTACTGTTTCTTCTATCACGCCTACCTATACTGTGGAGCTGTATAGAGACTGGCATCACTCACACCGTAGGATTCTGGTCATTCTTCTCCATCTTGAGATACTGTCACCCAAATGTTCCCACAAGACCAACAAAAAGTAGTATCAAGTCTTGACGAGCAAAACTGTGGATCAAAAATGCTGTAAAGAAATGCTCCATTAATAAACAGATATTGATTGCTCATCTATGTCTATGCTTGAAAACTATGCTTGTTATATGTCTTACCTAAATACTTTACCCGCACTTCTACTTCCATATTACAAAGCTCACATTTACCTGGCCAGCTCCTTTGACTATTGCAGTACTGTCCACAGGGGCTGACTGGGAACTTAAAGTGACCCTGGAAAAAAATACTAAAAGTGTGGCCCCACTTTGTAGTCAGGTCTAAATTGATGGAAGTCAGGGCCAACACAAGTAAGTGGGGCCCACAATACCATATTGTGGCACATTATAACACCCCAACAATGCCAAATACCACAGTCCATCACAAAATACTGCCAGCAGCACAAAATATATCCCCGAGAATGTCCACTGGCTGGCCATGAGGAGAGCTCAGGTGGCCCCCTTGGGCATCAGCCCACTGGGAAATTTCCCTGTAAGGTCTATGGCCAATCCACCTCTTATTGCCCATTCACCTTTTCAATATTCTTGGTAATGGGGATGCCCAGTTACCGTTCTTGGTAGTACATTGATCATGCATGGTAGCTCTCCATTAAGTAAATTGTCATGCACTGCTGTTTCAGGCTTTAATAGTGACCACACATAGGTGATTTGTCTAGTGGGATCAGGGCCCAGCAACCCCACTGGCAGATATGCAAAGATCTCACTTAAAATATCTACCTGATCTGTCAGGTATATTTTTCATATATTTTTCAATAAAGACCTGCCTCTTCTCTTAGTAGATAAATGTATATCCCATAATATAGCAATTCAGAGCATCATCCAATCAGTGCTGTCAATATCCGACTGTTTAGGGACTCGTTAACAAGGGGAATGGTAACACCCAATTGTCAATTTATTCATACATTAATAAAAGGAATACCAGAGGAATGGCACAATACAGAGTATTAAAAAAAAGATTCTCCTGAATTGCACAACTCTTCACCAAAATAGACACATCAGAAGTGGTGACAGGTTCTGCTTCTGCAATGGGCTTGTCCTGTACCACTGAATAGGGGTAACAAGCATAGTCTTGAGTTTTGCTATGCTCTACTCATATTATGACCCCAATAGTCTACAATTCTATACTTATTATATGACTTGACTACTTAAAAATGAATTGCATCCAATGCTAGTGCTCTCATTTTGCGTTTTGATAGACGTTTTCAGATTCTTTCAATTTTTTCACATTTTGATATGTTGCGATCTTGTGCTAAAATGTAAAAAAATCCCATGTTCCCCCATCATGCTACACTCAATCCCCCATAATGACAAAGTGAGAACAGAATGATCAAAATCTTTGCTGATTTATTCAAAGGGAAAAAAAAACTAAAATCTTGAATTGACATAAGTATTCACACCCTTTACTCAAGACTTAGTTGAAGCACCGTTGGTAGTGATTACAGCCTCCCATCTTCTTGGGTATGATGACAAAAGTTATGGGGATTTTCTGGGAATTTTTCTCTGCGGATCCTTTAAAACTCAGGTTAGATGGGGGCCATTGGTTGACGGCCATTTTCAGCTCTCTCCAAAGATTTTCAACTGGGTTCAAGTTAGGGCTCTGGCTGGGCCACTCAAGGACATTCACAGAGCTGTGCATAAGCCACTACTGTGTTGTCTTGGCTGTGTGCTCATTGTCTTGTAGGAAAGTGAACTTTTGGCCCAGTCTAAGGTATAGAGGACTCTGGATCAGGTTTTCATTTAGAATATCTCTTTATCTCTACTTTGTTCCTTTCAGCTTTCCCTCAACCCTGACTAGTCTACCTGCCCCAGACACTGAAAACACCCCACAGTATGATGCTGCCACCAACATGCTTCACTGTAGGGGTAGTATTAGGCAGTGATTGGTTTCCTACAAACATGACACTTGGAGGCCAAAAAGTTGAATCTTGCTTTCATCAGACCAGAAAATCTTGTTTCTCACAGTCCTTAGGTGTTTTTTTTTTTTTGCAAATTTCAGGCGGGCATTCATCTGTCTTTTACTGAGGAGTGGCTTCTTTCTGGCCACTCTGCCATAAAGCATTGAGTGTTTCAGTGATAATTGCCCTTCTAGAAATTTCTTCCATCTGCATACTGGATCTTTGTAACTCAGCCAGAGTGACCATTGGGTTCCTGGTCACCTCTATTACTAAGACTCTTCTTCTACTTAGAAAGATTCAAAGTTCTTTCAAACTTGGGCAATTGAGAACCAGTGCAGCAGAATCTTTGTACCCTTCTCCAGATCTGTGCCTCTACACAATCATGTCTCTGAGCTCTACAGACAGTTCTCTCCTCCTCATGGCTTGGTTTTTGCTCTGATATGCATGGTCAGCTGTGAGATCTTATATAGAAAGGGGGTTGTCTTTCAAAATCACGTCTAATCAAGTGAATTTACAACAGGTAGACTCCAATCAAGGTGTAGAAACATCTCAAAAATGATCAAGAGAAATGGGAGCTAAATTTCAAGTGTCATAACATAGGGTCTCTGAACGCTTATGCCCATGCAAAATTTAGTTTTTCAATTTTTTATAAATTTGCAAACATTTGTAAAATTCTGTTTTAAGTTTCTCAATATAGATATGAGTGCCGAATGATGGGGAAAACTTGATATTTTTTTATCTTAGCACAAAGCCGCAAGATAACAAAATGTGAAAAACTTGAGTCTGAAGACTTTTCGAAAGCAATGTAAATTTGAAGCAGTAGATGTAGTTTTCACTGCCTGTAAAGTGCTCATAAAGTAGTGCTGGCCACGCTCCTCCGCCATACAGATTGAGTTTGCTGCCAAAACATTATGTATACCAGTTAACAATTTTAAACTTTGTTGTTCATTTTTGCTACTGATGCCAGTGGCACACCCACAAACACACAGAGCACCATTACAGCTGTACCCCTGCATTGGGCAAAAGGCCAAATTTTCTCTGTGCACTGTGAGGCTGTGTACTTTTTGCATTTGACTGGCATTTCACGATATCATAGTAGCAAATGGTGCACTCGTCGAATGTGAAGCGGCATTGCATTCGTTTTTCATGAATTTCTATTTGTTCATTGTAACCCACATCTATTGCTGCTTCTGGTGTTTTTGTAACATTTTTACCCTTAGGGATTACAATAAGTAAAATAAAAAATACAGCCACATGTGCATTTCTCACATTCTTGCATTTTTAAGTAGTCCTAGGGACGCTCTCTTCATTAAAACGCACCATTAGGTCCAGACCTTACTCAAAGCCACCACGACCACATGGCAAAAGCCACTAGAACATCTGTGGCAAAAAAACACATGTTAGTACAAGCAGTTTACTTGTGGTTTTACTCTGGTCCTGGCTGCCCTGTACATTGAACAGGCTTGGGTGGGATGATATATGGCCTGAGTCCCACTGCAATGATTATGGGCACTGGCATTCAGATCTTTAGGATGTTGCAGGGAGGAAAGAATTTTGAAGATGTTAATGTCTAAGAAGGTTAAGTTAAAAATATTATTCAGTATTACCCTTTAAAGAGGACATGTAACCTCTCCTGACATGTTTCAGTAATTACCCCTTGTATTCCCCATGTAATAACAATCCTGGAGTATCTTTCATGTAACTCTATGTTGTGCCATTTCTCTATCGGTCTTTCTAAAAGTTACAAATGAATTAATAGCTGTTTGCAATAAAGGTCCATCTTGGTGTTACCAGTTGGGAGTGTGTCCCTGCACAGTTCAATCGGTGCTGCCAGTGTCAGGAAAAGGGACAGAGTCTTAGGTAGCAAAAAGAAAAGCACTCAATTCTATTTAGTCATGGTGCACATCTAATTTGCAGTGTTTCAGTAAGTCTCTTGTACAAAGATGTAGGGTGTTCCCTATAGGACTGTATTATGCAGATATTTCAGATATGTTCCACAAGATGGTATCTGATGGAACATGCCAGATTCTCTGTGAAACGTTTGTGTGCCTCAGGATACAATTGGAGGCATACAGAATAACAGTAAAGCCTTGAAGGCATCTATAGACACTTAGGGGGAGATTTATGAAACCGGTGAAGAGTGGAACTGGTTTAGTTGCCTATAGCAACCAATCAGATTCCACCTTTCATTTTTGACAGCTCCTTTGGAAAATGAAAGGAGGAATCTGATTGGCTGCTATGGGCAACTAAGCCAGTTCTACTTTACACCAGTTTGATAAATCCCCCCCCCCCTTAATTTTGGCAGAGGTTGCCATAAGCACCATAATATGGAAGTGAGTATGAATTAGATCTTAAAGGGGTTGTCTCACTTCAGCAAATGGCATTTATCATGTAGAGAAAGTTAACACAAGGCACTAACTAATGTATTGTGATTGTCCATATTGCCTCCTTTACTGGCTTGTTTTATTTTTCCACCACATTATACATTGCTCGTTTTGAGATTACGAGCACTGCTGCAGTGCAGATACGAGGTGTGTGTCTATGCATAATCCCACGATCCTGGCCACCAGAGAGGTGAGCGCTTTTTCCTATAGTGTGCAAGCGCGGCCACTGATGCTGGATTGCAAGGTGGTTGCAACTTCTGGATACGAGCAGTGTATGACATGGTGGAAAAATGAATCCAGCGGGCAAAGGAGGCAATATGGACAATCACAGTATATTACACAATTCAAGTGCATTGTATTAAAGGGGTTTTCCGGGTTAAGAGCTGAACTCGGACACAACCCGATCTGCAATCATTCACCATGAATGAGTGGAGAATAGGAGCATTTTATGCTCTGATGCTCCCCCTTGCCCTGCACTGTATCACGCAGGGCAAGGGCTGTTTGTTTACATTTCAACACTACCAGGCAGAGGCTTCCACCTAGCAGTGTTCCCAAGAAGGTCACTGGCTCTAATGGGCGGGCTTTACCGCTGCCCTAGCCTGTGAAAACAGGCTATGGCTGCACTAAAGCCCGCCCATTAGTGCTGGTGACATCACTGGGCTCACTGCTAGGCGAAAGCCTCCCCCTAGCTTACCCATGGAGAGCCCAGTACGCCACAGATCTAAAAAACAAAATTCTCTTTCCTGCGCAATTCAGCGCAGGGCAAGAGTGAGCGCCAGAGCATGAGAAGCTCTGATGCTCCACTCATTCATGGTAAATGAGTGCAGATCGGTTTGCGTCAACCCCTTTAACTTTGTCTACATAATAAATGGTATTTGCTTCAGTGAAACAACCCCTTTAAGACCCCTTGGACGGTTATTAGGCCAATTATTGGGAACAAACACATGCAATCCTGAATTGATGGCCATAGTTAAAAAAAATGATAAACTACATATACGGTATTGCTATTAAAAAATTATGCCAAATCAGAGTTACTTTACAAGAAATGATCCTTTTTAACGATACGTTTTTCTAGTCCCTGGATAGAAAACGCTCCTTATTGTATAATCGCAATGCATATATTATATAGATATTGTGGCCGCCTGAGGTTGCATTTCATCTAAACCTATCAAACATAACAGCAATACAACAGTAAATGTCTTTATGGTAATGGTCAAAATAGTAAAAAAAAAGGACCAGGGATCATCTTTCAAGAATTTGTTTTTTGCTTGAGTTCTACTTGTGGCATTTTTTGCCACCTTGCCACCGCAGCCAGGAAAGCTGACACGTATCACAGGGGAGATATAGAAGTGCTTTACTAGCAGAACCTGATGTTTCACGAGCGCTCAGTCCTTTTGTTGGTTACTGAAAAAGTCTCTGGCCGGCATTGTTCTGCATATGTTGCTATCTGCAGCCTTCCCTTTCAAAAGCATATAACCTCTAATTGATATTGGCATTTGTTCTATATGCATTAGTTTTCTGACTAAATCACCATGTTAGAGGTTTTTTCTTCCTTCCCTTCTCTTTTTCTGCCTTGCTGACCACAGCTCATAGTCATGCATCACCTTCTTGGATATCTTTCCTTCTGCAGTTTTATCATACCACCGCAATGGCTTCTGTGATTTGGGATAATTTTACAAACTTAAACTCGCATATTTTTTTTATCATCTTAGCCAAATAAAAGCCATTTGTCTCCAGCTCTACAACCAGAACCATAAGTGATTTTATTTCAAATCCATAATTTTTTTCTTCTTTTTGTAGACTACAAATGCTGGGTAAACAGTCCTCGTGGGAATTTTTTTTTTCATGAGATTTTCTAATAATTTACAGAATCGAAGTCATAAAAACATGCTTTTGTTCATTCTCCATCTCTTTCTGGTTCTGAAAACCAATCTGAGGTTTTATCATTTGTTTATATGTGACCTTTATTGGGGAAGGGAAAAAAATCCTAGTAAAGTATTCCTTGCATGCATTTTCATCTCTAGCAAGTATACAGTGTCCCCCTCCCTCCTTTTTTTTTGTAAAAAGCCCTGTTTAAACCATATCTTACTTTAATTCGCTCTGGCAAGAGAAACACCCAAGTTCAATCTGTAGACCTCCATTCAACATAATTTAGCTCAAACTTTTCTAAGAAAAAAGGTTTTCTGGTTTTCATTTTCACTTCATATTCCCAAATAAAAGATCCTTTGTTGTCTACCATTTGATTGGACTTAATGAAAAACACTCCATTTTGACTTAACAGTATTTCCCTTTGAATTTATTATATATAAGGACACTGTCAAAACCGTGCATTTAATCTTTCTCCCTTTTTTTTCATGCTTAAGCCAATATTACTATCATATGGTCCATTGAGGTGCTGTAAAAAGAGTATTGGAGAGATGTCAAAAATAAAAGGAAAAGCGAAAGTCTAGTCTCATTTTAATAGGAAACTAAAGACGACGACTAATGTGCAGATTGGGTACGGTACTTGACTTTAAATACTAACATGTGACGGGGTGCCAACAGCTGAATTGTGCCGTATTGACTAAATGAGGTTCACTGATTTCTAGTGGAGCTAATATCTTCTTTAAACAATTCGGTGTAAATTGCGCGTAGAGAGTCGTTTGGGAAGCTATTCCTCAGGACAGCTACCTGCTGGAGTAAGGAGGGCAATCAATAGAGGGAAATGGAGATGAACAGGAGGCTCCGAGACTGCAGAGCTGATACAAGTAATGATGTCAATATTTGGGAATAACGCAGCACTGGGATAATAGACAAAAGGAAAGTGCATATGTTAGAAAGTGTTCAAACAGGGACCGAATTAATGTGTAAGTGGCAGATGTTGCCCCGGGCTGCAAAAGACATTATATATTCTAGGTATTATGTTCCAAATGAATCATATCTGCATAGGCTGTTCTTTAAGATGCAATGCTAAAGGTGCTAAGACATTTTACTATAGGAAAAAAAAATCATAGTTTATATTGCATTTTGTGCAGGCGGGGTGAAGGATGGGGATGGGGGGTTTAGAGGGATTAGGAGACAGAGCATTTGTCAAATGATATGCATAATCCTGTAGAGGCACCAATAATTCAATCTTGTACGTTCATCTACAGCCTAAATTCAGACGTGTGTAACAAGGTCTCATATTAGGAGACAAATAAGGCTATAACAGCACCATGTATCTTATATAAGATTAGCCCTTAAAACATTAATAAGCAACCCCTACATAGGGCAATAATACACAGATTCGTAAATCAACGCAATTTTAATTTCACACCGACATCCGTTGTAGTCCCATAATCTGATTTCTTACAAAAAAAAAATAAAAAATTCTAGTCTCTTTTTTTTTTTTGGTAATTTAATACAGCGACCGGTTTCTCTTTTGCTGTCAGACAATGCAGTTTTGTTCTTCAGTGCTGGTCTTTCGCTTGATGTATTATGACATAGTCTGTCAACATGAACAGATCTGTGAAAAGGTGACTGAGACACACCACCCGAATAGGCCTCATCTTGAATTCTAAGCATGCGCCTATGTAAGAAAGCAAGTATGTACATATTTACCAAGGCTTTTTTCTTTTTTTTTGTTATTAGGATGATGATTCTCATTTCGTTTTAAGAAAAACAGGTGCAAACTCTCAAGGTTGTCAAGCCAGCTCTGGAAGGCATTTATACACACATGTCAGATTAATGCAATTATCTTTCTATCTCTGTATATATTTTTTAAGATTTACATTCTGGAAGTATACACACAAAGAAACTTGCTCAACTACTGACCTTGCTCTTTCAGGCTTTTTTTTCCCCTTTTGTTTAAAGCCAGCACTTCCATTTTCCTTACTGATATTTTTATGATTGTTTCTGCTGGCAGCTGTGTTATGAATAAAATGAGATTATAATGATAGCTCGGAGAGGTCAGAAACCATCATTTTAAATCTATGTAATTCTGGGATAGGAAGACATATATGTTCTATGCCCATATTTGATTGCGTTCTTTCCTGCAATCTATGCTCATGCTGCTCTAGAAAATTAAACAGCTCTGTGGCCTCAAAAATACGCCAAGATCACGTTTACGTAAGACGCGTCTCGACAAATATTTCAATTTTTGATCTGCAACATTTTGCAGCGCCCCTTTATGTGCATACGATCATAGAATATTCCTTCCCTTTTATTCCCCAGCGTGATAAAATAAGTCTTTTTCTTCCCCTTCTTAAAGAAAATGAGCATTTTTGGTTTAGGGACAGAATAAAAAAATTGAAAGATACTTCAAATAATTTCCTAATCTTGAGCCACTTTCAGCATTTGTCACACATATAGACCAAGAAATTGCCTCCATCTCATTCCAGCTCTGTGTTGAATTAAAAACCTCTGCTGCAAAGAAGTGCATGGTGTTGGGAAAGAATAAATTTACTTCTTTCTTTAGTAATGCACATACATTTCCATACATTTCCCATCCTGAGGGAACCTGCAAATGCATTCAATAAACAGAAAACTATAAACTACAGTTCCTGATGAAAAAAGAAAAAAATCAAGTGGCACAATAGTTCCCATTTACTTCAGGTGAAGGGTTAATCGGATTAACAATTTAAGTGCAAGCAACATTAAAGGGAACCTGTCACATTAAACAGCATCTGAGCTACAGTCGGCACATAATAGAGCAGGAGGAGCTGAGCAGATAAAAGTACAGTTTTGAGGGAAAAGATTCAGTAGAGCTTGTATTTCAAATATTTATATTCCTGCCATCCTGACATCAAGGAGGTGGTTCTATCAGTGATTGACATCAAGGAGGTGGTCCTATCAGTGATTGACTTCAAGAATGAGGTCCTGTCAGTGACTGACATCAAGGGGGTGGTCCTATCAGTCATTGACATCAGAAAGGAGGTCCTATCAGTGATTTACATCAAGAAGGAGGTCCTATCAGTGATTGACATCAAGGAGGCAGTCCTATCAGTGATTGACATCAAGGAGATGGTTTTATCAATGATTGACATCAAGGAGGCGGTCCTATCAGTGATTGACATCAAGAATGAGGTCCTGTCAGTGACTGACATCAAGGGGGTGGTCCTATCAGTGATTGACATCAAGGAGGTGGTCCTATCAGTGATTGACATAAAGAAGGCGGTCCTATCAGTGAATGAAATCAAGAAGGAGGTCCTATCAGTGATTGACATCAAGGAGGTGGTCCTATCAGTGATTGACATCAAGGAGGCGGTCCTATAAGTGATTGACATCAAGAAGGCAGTCCAATCACTGACTGACATCAAGGAGGAAGTCCTATCAGTTATTGACAGCCTGCACTCTATGGCAGTTACTGAATGCAGAGCTACCTCAGAAAGAAGGCTTGTATTTTGTGACACACAATTAAAAAGTTCGATAACATGTTTCGGGGAGAACCCCTTCTTCAGATCAGGACAAAATATCCTGATCTGAAGCACAAGTTCTCCCCAAAACACCTGGTCTTTTCTGCTACCAGCTTCACATCTGGATGCCCCATTGGAAAAAATCCTAGATGGCGAATCTAGTACCACAGCTGCAGTTCTAAGGGAGACAAACCGACATCCAAATGCTAGCTGTTGTAGCTTTCCACAACCATGTCAGAGGAGTCTAAAATCACACAATGCGGTCTATATTATGTCATCCGGTATCATCCCATGTTGTGCTTTGCATTCTTTATTTATTGAAGAGAACATACAGCAAAAACAACAGACTAAAAGACGACAATATACAATAGTAATAATTACAGTATTACACAAAGATAATGACTTCATGTCTCGGTTTACATCATGTTTTAGCACTATGTTCGGCAAATGCATTGGGACCCTTTGACCTGATGTATTCCACCCTTCGTCACTTAACTCCTTGTGGCATCTGACATGAAAAATTAGGGATTTACAGGGTTAATCAATTTAAAAAAAACTCATCCATTTGAGTGCGAAGAGGCCCCTGTGGCCATCTTGGTTGAAGATCCTACTCGAAATCTCACATGATGTGTGATAACATCATCACGCTGACCAGCGTGATGACGTAATACATCAATGCACACAAGATTTTGCAAGTAATCTGCAATCAAGATGGCCGTGGCAGCCTCCTCGCGCTCAAATGGATTAGGTGAATATGATTTTTTTTTACCACCCCTTCAATGAAAATTGATTTGTGACAAATCAAATTTTCTCTGAAATTCGTATCAAAGTCCACTTTGAATAGTTCAAATCGCTCAACACTAGTGACATCACTTCAGTGGACAGGGATTGGCCACAGCAGTCATGGGATGTGGCATCATCATGAGCATCACTTCATGATGTACCATTGGAAACAAAGGACCATGAGGAATTTAGAAGACGGAACGTAAATGAACCACAAAAATTGGTTAGCTAAGGGCATGGAAATTTTTATATTTTATTTTGGGGCCAAAATGTCCAGTCAAGTAGATATATCATAAAGTGTGATTGGGGGAGCACCAGCTCTTAGTGGGATTCTGTCCTTGGAAATTATTGAAGAACTGAGTATTAGGATGTTCCATGAGATCTGCTTATGCAGTGTCCCACTTATTGTGTGAAAAGGGGACACTACAAATTATCTGTACTAGTCATGTCATTTATATTGTAACTGTATTTATATGCTGCAAGAACCTTTTCAGGCTCAGTAATTGCTATTTTGAGTTACACCACTAGGTGGTGCTATAACATAAGCTATATATAGCCATGCAACAGGTTAGAACTAGAGATGAGCGAATCATGCAAAATTTTATTCGCCGAACATTTGACAAACTTTTCCTAAGATTTGTATATTCGACAAATAGATTTGTTGAATTTGCGTACAAAGTATACGTAATTATATGGCTTTTAGCGAACATTCGCGCACTAATAACTAACGTTCAGGTTAAAAGGTACGCAACCTCTTTGAACACGTACGCATAAGCATACAAATTGCGTACGAAAATGACGGCTTTGCTGGAGAGGAATGGTGGAGCAGGAGGAATGCTCTGAGTCTGACCCCAGGCTTCATATGGATACTGTATCAGCAGATGACAGCAGATCATCCGGCTGAGACTGAGATGAGCGTGCCATCCATTCCACTACCTCATCCACTTTCTCCTCCACTACAATTTTGCGCCTTGGTGGGTTAGCCTGGTGGAACAACGGCCAAGTATTGCGAATACTACTAGTAGATGCTGCGGCTACAGGTCCTTTGGCACTTCTGACCTGTGCCACTTTCACCTTTTTTTTAGAGATCGAGGTCTGACCCCTTTTGCTTATCCATTCCAGACTTTTTTCAATTCACTCTGTGGCCCTGCAGCTGGTCTTTGTCCCTGTATCTCCCTGTCTCTCCCTATCTCTCCCTGTCTCTGTCTCCCTGCCTGATTAAATACTAGCCCTGAACTGGCCCTGCACTTGCCCTGCAGTATCCCTGATACGTGTAATATGGATTCCCAGAGCAATTACACCCCGATTTTCACGAAACAGGTCTCAGAGTCTCATAACTTCACAGACAGTGCTTCTGCTCATCTTAGCAGTCGCAGCAGAAGTGATGCGTCACTGGCTTACCGAGCCTGAGCCAATCAGAGCAAGCCCTGCCCAATAGGTCAGGTGACCGCTTTCTTCTTGGGCTTTTGCACACGATAAACGAACTAACAGTAAAATTTCGCCAATGAATTGAATTAGTATGCAACAGTAACTTATACGTAGCAATAGTGTATAATTTATAGGACAAACTACGTAGGGAATGCGTACAAAGCCGAAGCGAATGACCTAATATTAGGATTCGCTTTGCAGCTAAAAATTTCCAAGATTCGATACGAATCAACAAATCGGCGAATAGATTCGCTCATCTCTAGTTAGAATCAGTTGAAGTCAATCCAGTGAGGAAGAGGAGTGAATTATGTCTGTCCACCATGTAGGTGCCATGTCAGCCTGGCTCTGGCCAAGCCAGGAAATTTGTTGCCTTTACCATTTCTAAGCTGCTAGATCCTGAGCCAACTGGATAGTGAGAGACTGGTCGATGTAATAACTACTTGAAGTTTTCTGGACTCTACCAGCATCAGTGTATAGGAGTAGCCTCCGGCACCTAAACACGTTTTCTACAACTAAGGCGCCAAGTTGTGTTTTTATCCGCATCTACCCCTCCAGGGATTGTGGATCCGTGTTATACAAGAGCACCCTGAAGTCAAATAATGGAGCAGAAGGATTGACGCCTGCTGTCCAGGGATACCATCCTGTGGAATGCTAATTGGAACTAAGAATATATTTAATATTATATCCAGAGTCAGGTCTATTCAAAAGTGGACTTAAAGGAAGTAAAGGTCTACTGTTTTTGAACAAGAAACTGCCTCCTCATCTTTTCCACCATTTATTTACTTTGCACCGCAAGGTACTGGCATCACAAAATTATCAGGGACCCTGCCGACCGACACCCAAAACCATCCCCTGGATCCAGAGAGTGCCCCAAAGGAATTGGTGTCCCCTTCCACTCACTGCATGCCGGCCCAGGGAGCTACAGCTTCAGAACTGTGAGTAATCTATCCACCGGCACCACCACTGTGACAATACATTACTACACTCACACCTATGCCCCTGTGGCCTGGTTGCTGCACTTATTTCACTAGAGATAGTTTCTAAACATGGTCCATCACCTTCACTCATTCTGGTTCCTTCCACTGAAAACCAACAATTTTCCATTCATGTTGAATGAGTTTTGTATCTGAATGGAGTTTCGTTTGTTCATTTTTCCTTTCCATACAGCATCAGTATGTCATCTGTTTCTCACGTCTATCAAAACCGTTGGAAAAATGTCCACCCAGTATGTCCTAGGAACCAATCATGAGAAACAAACTACACACACATGGCAGGCATGTTCTGTTTTTTTTTCTGACCAATTAACTTGAATGGATGAGCATGAAAACTGGACCAAAATAGCGTATGCTGCGATTTTCTCTGCATTGGCTGGAGTTCCATGAAGAAAACTGGACGTGTGAGTTGGCCTAATGAGTTTAATGTGTCAGTTTTCACTCTGTATGGTATCCATTCTATATTAGGACAACACACAGATATGAAAAACCACTTGACGGAATGTCTGATTGATATGCCAAAAATCCTTTGCCAACCAATGATCATTTATGAATGCATTCATCTGCTATACCACTAAAGGTGGCCATACACATTCAGTAGCTGTTGGCTGAACGATCTTCATATAGAGGGCCAGGAGAAACAGCTGTCGGGTGAACGTGTAAAGTATTTAATGGGAAAAGAGGAGAAGATCACAGCCAAGCGGCAGCTTACCTCCCAGGTGAACAAATGGTTTGGGTGAAAATTTTCATTTTGCCCAATCCATCTCTTGAAGGAGAAAAGATGTAGGAAGCTCCCCTTAGGCTTCTTTCACACTAGCGTTAGGCTTGTGCGGCAGGGGAACAGTCTGCCAGATCTGTACTAACCAGGCATGTGATTCAGCCAGTTCCCTCAGGTTCTCCAGATCCGATTGTTGAAATTACAGTGGCAGCTGGAGATGAACTCTTCCATTCCATAGTGGAGCTCCTTAGGCTATTTAAAAGTTGGGTGGTATGTGTGTGTAGTGTATATATGGTGTATTTATGTGTATGTGTGTTGCATATATATGGTGTATGTACGTATGTAAACTTGTCGTGATGCCACGTTTCCACTGTTGAGAAGGGAACTACTCAACAACCACTGTTAAAAATTTAAATCCCACCCCTGGTACTAACGCTTGCACACGTGTGCTGCCCGAAGTCCGGCCCCATTCACTACAATAGGAATGGGTGAGAGATGCGGCCACAGCACGGCAAACATGCATGCCACGTTTTTTTTCTTGGCATGTTTGTCGTGCTGCGGCCGCATCTCTCACTCATTTCCATTATAGTGAATGGGGCCAGGCCGGACTTCCGGCAGCACATGTGTGCAAACATTAGGACGGATCCGGCCGTCTGTTCTCCTATTGTTCTCCTCAAAGCCTTACACATTAAACATTTGGCCAAATCTGCCGTTCTCGGCAACACACTAATGTGTATGGGGAGCCTTTAAAGAGTCTTCGGCCCAATCTAATACTCCATAGGTTCTCATAGGTGCTCTAAAATCCAGAGTATGCTAAAACCTAATTGAGAAATATACAGTCACAGTTCCCTCTGAATAATTTAAGCTACCTGACAAGAAAAAGCAATGTGCTAGATTTATGTAGTTTTAGGGTAAAGCGGGCCAGCTCAGATTTACTAGATTTGTTTAGAAGAAATGTGAGTTGAAAAATCCCTGATTTACAGTGACATAGATCTAGATGAAAACACACTTTGCAAATTGCCTAGAGGAGCCATCCTTTATTAAGTGTTTGATGGGTATAGAAATGTACATATCTATTCCAACAGATGAGGAATACTGATGTTGAATTTACAAATATGATCTTCACATTTATTTGATTTGCTTACATTTTAGCATCTGATTTTGTCATTCAAAATGCACATTTTGCTCAGCTTTTAGAGTGACAGCGAGAGAGGTGCTAGATAAAAATGTAAATTTGGATATCTTCAGCGTGGCATCATTAAAAAATCCGAGACGTTCTCCAGGAAAGATTTGTCTTGGCAAATATCGCCATTCCTTACAAAGCAATGCTCTAAAACATTTCCGATTGAAATGAGCGGATTCATTGCTCGTTCTTGTAAAAATATATTGCTTTATCCCAGTGGTACAATACACGGCTCTCGCAAAGATGTTTATCATGCTTTAAGGCTACAAAAAAAGGTAAAGTGTAACATTAGCCATGGAAAACGGAGCCATAGAGCACCACATAGCGCCAGCTTGCTGTATAAATCACGGTAAATGTTAGACCAATACAAGGGGATTCATACACTGATGGAGTCGTTGTGGATGTAGAAACCTTTAACACGGCCATGGACACTCTACTACAGGGTTGTTTGGACCATTCCCAACGTCGACATGTGCATGAAAAATTCATGCTAAATGTGAATGAGCACATACCAAGTGTATGCATTTTTCATAAGTAGGAAGATTAAAATGACTCTCTACCTAGTGGCTTTCTGAACAGAAACACCTTTCCCATTCGCATCGTATAAGGATGAATAGACTGGTGCACAGATCACCTTGGGAACCAGTTTCATGTATTATAAAAATTATTGCAGCATCTAGGAAAAGTGTATAGCTAGGCACTTCTGGGAAAATTATTTTGATCACGTCTGTATGAGAAAAGTAAAATACGTCCCATAATCTTTTAGAACTTCCTAATAAAACAATGAGTGGCTTAAAGTGATGTAACGTCAGGCATTTGATTTAGCATCGAAGGAATTCTGGGTAAAAATACAAATTAAAATAATAAATGTGATACATCACTTTATAGTCATGCAAGTGGATTGCTGGGGTTGACCATATTTGATCCCACAAGCACCATAAGGTTTGTTCATACAGTTATGTTTTTTGAGGGAGCTGTCCACTCCTTATATATTGATGACCTATGCTCAGTATAGGTTATCAATATCTTATAGGCAAGGGTCTGACCAGTTTTGGACTGGGGGGCCTAGGACACCCCTGCAAAATTCCTTCTAGGGGCCCACTATCCAGCTACCTGGGAGTCCCTGAGGTGAATTGGAGCAGGCTGGTCTCTGGAGAAAGAATACTAGTGGCCTGCCTCTATATCTAGAAGGAACCGTAGCCCTCTGATGCGTCTATAACAATACAACAGGTAGTTGGCTAAAGAAGACTTTTCATGGATCTAGACATTATGAAATAAGTAGCAGGTTATGTAGGGCATAAAAAATAAATAACCTACACGCAGAACCTAATTAATACACACAATTCCCCTCAAAGTAAACTCCTACAAAAGAAGTGTGTATTCAATTTATCAAAAGACAAATATTAGCTATAAAACAACCTTTATTGAATCCATAATTAACAAAAATAAATAACAAACTCGATAAAATCCACACACAACACAGGGAATGACAAAGTACAAGTGAGGGACAACTGGTATAAAAGAGCTATTAGTATAAAAATATTCACAATATAAATGCACAGTATTATCAATACATATATCTACAAACTCTTATGTTACTAATGGTGCACATGATTCATATACAAAGACCAGGGCTGGAGTACTAAAAATCGCCATGTGTAGTGAATGCAGGGAAATCCTAACACCTAAGAAGCCATGTATCTCCTATAAAGCAGCCAACTGACCGTCCATAATTATCCAACAATAAATAAGTAGACAAACGTACCAGCCCAGCCAGAGTCCCTCAGTTACCCTACGCGTTTCGCCTAAACTTCATCAGGGGAAAGTGAGGGACGGTATATTCATGTAGATTTATAGCAGTGGGGGCGATGATGAGATCAATCTCACCTGAGACTACCCGGCCCATGTGATGATACATCGATACGTTTCCTGTCCCGTGTGTATAAGGCAGCTACTCCACTGGTGGAATCACCAAGGGTCGTCACCCTGGAGGCAAGGCTATTTACCTGGAAGCCGCTTGCCCCAACCAACATGGCTGCTGTCAGATGACAGCGCATGTCCATAACGATATAAATTGCCCCTGCCACACACAAGATGGACACAATGTTTCCACCACGCATGTCGAATAGAGGTACGTATCAACACATTGCAGATAATCCATTGCGCTTGCGCTAGATAACTACATAACCTACAGAAGCGATCATGTGACCAAAAAAGGTCACTTGATAGCCAGACTGGGAAAACAAATACCTATCCATTAGCCCATTGATAAAATACCTCTTACAGATATATATAAATATAAATAAAGATATAAATATAAGTATAAATAAGCTACAATCACCCATGTTCACACTAGTGCAATTTGAAAAATACCAAATATGTGCTCTAATTAAAAAATACCATGCATAAAATTATATTATATAATCTATCAAGAGTAATAAAAAATACATAATACATCAAAAGTGATAAAAAAATACATATATATGTAAATAGTTAAATCCAACTAGTGAAACACATATTAAAGTCAATGTATAACATGTATACATTCACAGTATGTGCTATATTGTCAAAGGTATTCCAAAATACAAACACACATCAAAAGAGGGAGAAAGGAAGGGGGGGAGGAAGTGCGGGAGTGCGGATAGTGAAAGAAGGGAGAGACTCCAGGACACTGTGGGAAGGGGGGGGGATCAGGATAAGGTGAAGGAAAATTCTTTTGATGTATGTTTGTAGTCAGAAACACATACAAAAATTATATATATATATATTCTATAAAGTGCTAGTGCGTACCTAAAAAATATATATAATAATAATAATAAATCAGTGTAATTACATGTGTTTCACTAGTTGGATTTAACTATTTACATATATATGTATTTTTTATCACTTTTGATGTATTATGTATTTTTATTACTCTTGATTGATTATATAATATAATTTTATGCATGGTATTTTTTAATTAGAGCACATATTTGGTATTTTTCAAACTGCACTAGTGTGAACATGGGTGATTGTAGCTTATTTATACTTATATTTATATCTTTATTTATATTTATATATATCTGTAAGAGGTATTTTATCAATGGGCTAATGGATAGGTATTTGTTTTCCCAGTCTGGCTATCATGTGACCTTTTTTGGTCACATGATCACTTCTGTAGGTTATGTAGTTACCTAGCGCAAGCGCAATGGATTATCTGCAATGTGTTGATACGTACCTCTATTCGACATGCGTGGTGGAAACATTGTGTCCATCTTGTGTGTGGCAGAGGCAATTTATATCGTTACGGACATGCGCTGTCATCTGACAGCAGCCATGTTGGTTGGGGCAAGCGGCTTCCAGGTAAATAGCCCTGCCTCCAGGGTGACGACCCTTGGTGATTCCACCAGTCGAGTAGCTGCCTTATACACACAGGACAGGAAACGTATCGATGTATCATCACATGGGCCGGGTAGTCTCAGGTGAGATTGATCTCATCATCGCCCCCACTGCTATAAATCCACATGAATATACCGTCCCTCACTTTCCCCTGATGAAGTTTAGGCGAAACGCGTAGGGTAACTGAGGGACTCTGGCTGGGCTGATACGTTTGTCTACTTATTTATTGTTGGATAATTATGGATGGTCAGTGGGCTGCTTTATAGGAGATACATGGCTTCTTAGGTGTTAGGATTTAACTGCATTCACTACACATGGCGATTTTCAGTACTCCAGCCCTGGTCTTTGTATATGAATCATGTGCACCATTAGTAACATAAGAGTTTGTAGATATACAGTACAGACCAAAAGTTTGGACACACCTTCTCATTCAAAGAGTTTTCTGTATGTTCATAACTATGAAAATTGTAGATTCATACTGAAGGCATCAAAACTATGAATTAACACATGTGGAATTATATACTTAACAAAAAAGTGTGAAACAACTGAAAATATGTCTTATATTCTAGGTTCTTCAAAGTAGCCACCTTTTGCTTTGATTACTACTTTTCACACTCTTGGCATTCTCTTGATGAGCTTCAAGAGGTAGTCACCTGAAATGGTTTTCACTTCACAGGTGTGCCCTGTCAGGTTTAATAAGTGGGATTTCTTGCCTTATAAATGGGGTTGTGACCATGAGTTGTGTTGGACAGAAGTCAGGTGGATACACAGCTGATAGTCCTACTGAATAGACTGTTAGAATTTGTATTATGGCAAGAAAAAAGCAGCTAAGTAAAGTAAAACGAGTGGCCATCATTACTTTAAGAAATGAAGGTCAGTCAGTCCGAAAAATTGGGAAAACTTTGAAAGTGTCCCCAAGTGCAGTCGCAAAAACCATCAAGGGCTACAAAGAAACTGGCTCACATGAGGACCGCCCCAGGAAAGGAAGACCAAGAGTCACCTCTGCTGCGGAGGATAAGTTCATCCGAGTCACCAGCCTCAGAAATCGCAGGTTAACAGCAGTTCAGATTAGAGACCAGGTCAATGCCACACAGAGATCTAGCAGCAGACACATCTCTACAACAACTGTTAAGAGGAGACTGTGTGCAGCAGGCCTTCATGGTAAAATAGCTGCTAGGAAACCACTGCTAAGGACAGGCAACAAGCAGAAGAGACTTGTTTGGGCTAAAGACCACAAGGAATAGACATTAGACCAGTGGAAATCTGTGCTGTGGTCTGATGAGTCCAAATTTGAGATCTTTGGTTCCAACCACCGTGTCTTTGTGCGATGCAGAAAAGGTGAACGGATGGACTCTACATGCCTGTTTCCCACCACACCATCTTGCAGCAGCATGCTATTTCATCCAGTTTGCCTTTAGTTAGACCATCATTTATTTATCAACAGGACAGTGACCCCAAACACACCTCCAGGCTGTGTAAGGGCTATTTGACCAAGAAGGAGAGTGATGGGGTGCTACGCCAGATGACCTGGCCTCCACAGTCACCAGACCTGAACCCAATCGAGATGGTTTGGGGTGAGCTGGACCGCAGAGTGAAGGCAAAAGGGCCAACAAGTGCTAAGCATCTCTGGGAACTCCTTCAAGACTGTTGGAATACAATTTCAGGTGACTACCTCTTGAAGCTCATCAAGAGAATGCCAAGAGTGTGCAAAGCAGTAATCAAGGCTACTTTGAAGAACCTAGAATATAAGACATATTTTCAGTTGTTTCACACTTTTTTGTTAAGTATATAATCCCACATGTGTTAATTCATAGTTTTGATGCCTTCAGTGTGAATCTACAATTTTCATAGTCATGAAAATACAGAAAACTCTTTGAATGAGAAGGTGTGTCCAAACTTTTGGCCTGTACTGTATGCATTGATAATACTGTGCATTTATATTGTGAATATTTTTATATTAATAGCCCTTTTATACCAGTTGTCCCTCACTTGTACTTTGTCATTCCCTGTGTTGTGTGTGGATTTTATCGAGTTTGTTATTTATTTTTGTTAATTATGAATTCAATAAAGGTTGTTTTATAGCTAATATGTCTTTTGATAAATTGAATACACACTTCCTTTGTAGGAGTTTAGGTTATGTAGGGCATAGTCCAGAGATGTAAGATCGCTTACTATTTTTTCTGGGTGTCGCTCCGTTCGCCTACTGTGCCCCTGTTCACTTCTCCTGCCTGGTATGCTAATGAATAGCATTGGGACAGGGAGGAGGAGACTGCCCTGTTTCCCAATGGGCGTCTCCTTCTCCGTGGCTGTAGGCGGTCTAATCACAGCGGAGAGTGTCACAGCTCACCTTCACCTGAGAAACAGAGCAGTCTAGTCCTCCCTGTACGGATGCTAGTCATTTGCATACCAGGCGGGAAAAGTGAACAGGAGACACAGTGAGAGAACAGAGCGGCGTCCAGACAAATTAGTAAGCAATCTTACATCCATGCACTATGCCCTATATACTTATTTCATAATGTCTGGACCCATGAAAGGTCCTCTTTAAGTAATCTAGATTGTTTGAGATTCTTTATTTAGTGCAGTCAGTGTGCCGTATCATGTGGCACTTCTGCAGAGGGTGGGGGACTGGATGCCCATCCTTGCTCTGGGGCCCACCGGTGGATTCCCCTGTGGGCCAGTCCGACCCTCGTCTGACACACTCCTGTCAACTAGCTACCCTGAAGTATCTGGTGAAAGCACTGAATGAGGGCATCTGAAAAAGGCACTGTTTGGGTTACATCTGAGGAAGGCACTGTATGGGTACAACTGGGCAAGGCACTGTGCGGGTACAACTGGTTAAGACACTGTATGGTAGCATCTGATTCTGTAATAAGGAGGTATGGTTATTAGGTGTAATGGGGCAGTAGTAAATACTCTATATTATAGTATTGTACTTATTTAAATATTTTTCTTTAAAGCGTTAAAATCTTAAAGGGGTTGTCTAATATGGACATTTATAACATATCAATAGGGTCCTACCTTTGGGAACTACTCCTAACTCTACAATGTGGACCAAACATGAATGGAGAGCAAGCCGCGCATGTGAAGCTTTCTCCATACACTGCTATGGGGCTTCTAAAAACAACCAGCCAGCACACAGCAGTAAATGGAGGGATGGACGTGTATCTCTAGTTTCATCCTTCAACTGCCTCCTCAGCTGTGATAGGAAGAGAGCTGCAGAAGAATTGACACGCCCCCTATGCTGAGGCAGAAAAGACACTTCCCTTGAGTTACCAGCTTCATATAAATCTAGCAGAACATTTAAATGGGAGATCTCTGGATCCATGTGAGCTGCAGGGCTGGTCCTAGCTTTGTTAGAAAGAGATTGTCATGTACTATGTGATGTTTGATTTTCATTTTTTACATTAGTCACAGGATAACGCCTTTAAGTTTTTCTTTCTAATAGTCTTTTAACAAATACAAATTCATACAAATCTCTATTCTGGCAACTGAAGCTAGATTTCTACTCATCTGTCAATAAGGCTGCCTGATACTTTTGTGTAATTTAGGAAGATACTTCTGTATATCTATGCTGTACATTAGCTAGAAGAACATGATGAAAGCAGTAGTGATTGCCATAATGTAAGCAGCGCAATCACAATTGCTGAAAAGCATACCTGAAAAACAATGATCAATGGCTTCTATGCTTGAAGGTCAGTGTACTTACGGCTTCTGCTGCCACTTGTTTATTTCATGCTCTCTTAATAAATTCTGAATATTGCAATGTTATGCTTTTTATCACTCTACGGCCACATAGGAGTGCTGCTGACCATATTAACGTTGACAGTGTTGTATGATGTCATGATGAATCTACCACTATACAGTGGTAAAAAAAAGTACCCAGGGCTCGACTGGGATTACAAAGCAGCCCTGGAGCACAAATCCCATCAGCCCACATGTGAAATCGCATAAAAATAGTGATGCACAGTGCATGTTGCAGGAAAAGTTTGCTTTACTTGGTCATGCCCCTAGGTAAACTAAAAAGTGGAACACAAAAATAACTAATCACAAGATTAACCCCTTCTACCCCGGGCCTGTTTTCACCTTCCGGACCAGGCCACTTTTTTCTAACCTGACATGTTCACTTTATGTGGTAATAACTTTGGAACGCTTTTACTTATCCAGACCATTCTGAGATTGTTTTCTCGTCACATATTGTGCTTCACGACAGTAGTAAATTTGTTGCAAAATATTTCATTTTTATTTATAAAAAAATACCAAATTTAGCAAAAATTTGGAAAAATTTGCAAATATCCAAATTTCAATTTCTCTACTTTCAATTTCTCCCCATGTGTGGTGGTAAACTGCTCTATGGGCATGTGGCAGTGGTCAGAAGAAAAGGATCACCATTCAGATTTGTGAGGCAGATTTTGCTAGAATGGTTTTTACGCATTTACGCATTTTGTAATTGAGAGACCCTGACATACCCCTAGCGCAAAGCCTCAAAAAGTGACCCCCATGTTGAAAACTACACCCTTCAAAGAATATATTAAGGGCTGTACTGACCACTTTGACCCCTAAGCATTTTACGGAATTTGGAAACACTTGGCTGTGAAAATGAAAAGTTTCATTTCTTCCAATAAAATGTTGCTTTAGGCCTCTTTCAAACGTGCGTCACGGATTCAGTCCGGATGCGTTCCGGAAAATCTGCACGCATCCGCACCAATCCACACACAATCGCAGTCAGTTTTGACTGCGATTGCATACATTCGTTCAGTTTTTTCCGTGCGGGTGCAAAGCGTTTTAATGTGTTTTTCACGCGCGTGATAAAAAAATTAATGTTTACAAACAACATCTCTTAGCAACCATCAGTGAATTGCGTGCGGATGCAATGCGTTATTCACGCAGCCCCATTCACTTCAATGGGGCCAGGGCTGCGTGAAAAACGCACAATATAGAACATGCTGCGATTTTCACGGAACGGCGAACTGATGCGTGAAATAATTCGCCCATGTGAAAAGCCCCATTGAAATTAATGGGTCAGGATTCAGTGCGGGTGCAATGCGTTCGCATCACGCATTGCACCTACGCGGAAATCTCGCCCGTGAGAAAGGGGCCTTAGAGGTAACAGGGAACAAATTATGGGGTGCTTTTTCTCCTATTTTCTCCTGAATATGGCAACACCTCATATGTGGTAGTAAACTGCTGTGGGAACGCATGGCAGGACTCAGACTGGAGGAGCGCCATATGGATTTTGCAGCACAGATTTTGATGGACTGGTTTGCGGGTGCCATTGGTTTTTATTTTTGGAGTTATTGTCTTATGTGGGGGGCTCATTTTTTTGCGGGATGAGGTGACCGTTTCATTTGTACCATTTTGGGGTACACAAGACTTTTTGATCGCTTGGTGTTACACTTTTTGTGAGGCAAAATGGCTGTTTTGGCATACTTTAAAAATTTTTTTTTTTTTTTTTACAGCATTCACCTGAAGGGGCAAATCATGTGATATTTTTATAGAGCAGGTTGGTATGGATGCGGTCATACCTAATATGTCTAACATTTTTATTTTTTTTAAGTTTTACACATTAGATGCATTTTTTAACAGAATTAAATCTTGTTTTTGTGCTGCCAATTTCTGAGAGCCATATTTTTTTTAATTTTTGGGTGATTGTCTTAGCTGGGGTATCAATTTCTGCGGGACAAGATGATGGTTTGATTGGTACCATTTTGGGGTACATACGCATTTTTGATCGCGTGGTATTACACTTTATGTGAGGCAAGAGGGGAAAAAAAGCTTTTGCCATAGTTTTTTTTTCAAAATTTTTACAGCATTCACCTGGGGGGCCATCTCATGTGATATTTTTATAGAGCAGGTTGTTACAGATGTGGAGATACCCAATATGTCTAACATTTTTATTTTTGTTAAGTTTTACACATTAGATGCATTTTGGAACAGAATTAAAAAAAAAAAATTGTGTTGCCATTTTCTGAGAGTCATATTTTTTTTTATTTTTCAGGCGATTGTCTTAGGTAGGGTCGATTTGATTGGTACCATTTTGGGATAAATACACCTTTTTGATCGCCTGCTATTACACTTTTTGTAAGAGGTGACCAAAAATGGCTGTTTCGGCACTGTTTTTTTTTTCTTTTTTACTGCGTTCACCTAGCGCGGTGGATCATGTGATATTTTTATAGAGCCAGTCGATACGGACCTAATATGACTACTTTTCTTTTTTTCCCTTTTTTTTTTTTTACAATTTTTTAAAACTTTATTTTGGGAAAAGGGCGTTTTTTGTTTGTTTTTTTTTTTACTTGAAACTAATTTTTTTTTAAACTTTATTTTTTTACTTTTTTTTTTACTTTTGGGTGTTTGATCCCCTTTACAATGCGTTACAATACTTCTGTATTGTAATGCATTGGCTGTAAGTATATTACACAGTGTAATACACTTACAGCTTGCTGCCTGTGAGATCCAGGGGGCTGGATCTCACAGGCTTCCGTAGAAGACAGCCACGATGCCTAAGGAAGGCATCGGGCTGCCTTCCCAGCCATCGGGTCCCCGTCACAGCAGCGCGGGGACCCGATGGACTCCCCTTCCTGCCGTCCGCATCGCATGTGCCGAGGTCAGCGCTGACATCGGCACATCGAGGTTTAATGCACCGGCATCTGTATTTTCACCGATGCTGGTGCATACAGCAGGGGTCCGGCTACTGGGACAGCTGGTCCCCCGCAGCTGAACGGGCAGGCGCAGCTCCTGCACCCGCCCAATCAGTGTGCCGTAGCACTAAACATTGCCCTCCCAACAGCAACACATACCATCAAAGCTCATAATACCGCCCCAGTAGCATCCAATATCAACATGAAGGCTCATAATACCGCCTCAGCAACATTCAATACCACCATGAAGGCTCATAATACCTCCTCAGCAACATTCAATACCACCATCAAGGCTCATAATACCTCTTCAGCAGCATCCAATGCCACCATGAAAGCTCATAATACCTCCTCAGCAGCATCCAATATCACTATGAAGGCTCATAATACCTCCTCAGCAGCATCGAATACCACCATGAAAGCTCATAATACCTCTTCAGCAGCATCCAATACCACCATGAAAGCTCATAATACCTCCTCAGCAACATTCTGTACCACCATGAAAGCGCATAATACCTCCTCAGCAGCATCGAATACCACCATGAAAGCTCATAAATCATAATACCTCTTCAGCAGCATCCAATACCACAATGAAGGCTTATAATACCTCCTCAGTAGCATCGAATTCCACCAAGAAAGCTCATAATACCTCTTAAGCAGCAGCCGATACCACCATAAAGGCTTATATTATCTCCTTAGCTGCATACAATACCGCCATGAAAGCTCATAATACCTGTTCAGCAGCATCCAATATCACTATGCAGCATATGATATCTCCCCAGGTGCATCAAATAAATACCATGATACAGCATGGCTCATAATACCTCCTCAGCAACATACAATAGCACCATGAAAGCTGATAATGCCTCCTTAGCAGCATACAATACCACCACGAAAGCTCATAATACCTCCTCAGCAACATCCAATACCACCATGAAGGCTTATAATACCTCCTCAGTAGCATCCAATACCACCATGAAAGTTTATAATACCTCCTCAGCAACATCCAATACCGCCATGAAAGCTCATAATACCCCCTCAGCAGCATCCAATATCACTATGCAGCATATGATATCTCCCCAGGTGATTCAAATAAATACCATGATACAGAACAAAATATCTCCCTGGCAGCATCCTGCAACTTTTTTTATTTTTTGCATTCACATAGCTGTATTAGGGCTTGTTTTTTTTTTGGGGGGGGACTATTTTTCCTTTCTATTGGCACCATTTAATATTGCATATGTTGTAGTGGAAAGCTGGAAAAAAAAAGTCTAAGGGCTTATGCACATGGCCGGTGCTGGCCCATGCCCGTATTGCAATAGGTCCGCAATCAGGGAGATGCGGAGCGGAGGCACGGATCGGAACACCACTATGGTGTGCTTCCGCGGTGTTTCTGGCCGTGTCTCCTCACCGCAAAACAGTAGTGCGGAGACACTACTGAATGGGCCCGCGATCTGAATCCGGCGGCCCCACTGTCAGTGCCGTGCATTGTGGACCGCAAATTACAGTCCACAGCATGGGCACTGACTGCACACGTTCGTGTACATGAGCCCTAAATGTGAGGTAACTGTAAAGAGGTGAAATTCCCCCATAGTTTTACAGGTTTTGTTTTTAGTGAGTTCCTTATGTGATAAAAGTGACATGTTACCATCATAGCCCCAGAACTTCACTGTTAGTTCCTGATTAATCATGGCCTTCCCGGCAGACTAGATTACTCCAGTCCCAGGATAGCAATTACCCTTAGGGCTTATGCACACAACCATATGTAGTTTGCAGTCCGCAAAAAATACGGATGACCTCCATGTGCATTATGTATTTTGCGGAACGTAACAGCTGGCCCCTAATAGAACAGTACTATCCTTGTCTGTAATGTGGACAATAATAGGACATGTTCTATTTTTTTGCGGAACGGACATACGCACATACGGAAACAGAATGCACACGGAGTAACTTCCGTTTATTTTGCGGACCCATTGAAGTAAATGGCTCTGTATATGGTCTGCAAAAAAATGGAATGGACATGGAAAGAAAATACGTTAATATCAGTTGGAACAATCAATATGTCAGTAGAGATATACAGTTTTCTAAGAAATATGCACGCACTAGTGTACATTGCACATGTATCTCACCTGTGTAATAATTGTGTATAACAATATTTATTTTTCATTTAAAGAGCAATGTTACTGGACAGGTAACTAACATTCTTATATGTGTCACCTGCTGCCCACACATTAAAGGGGTTGTCCCACAAAAATATTCTAGTTTTCAAACCAGAACCTGGATCTAAATACTTTTGTAATTGCTTGCTTGAGGTTCAGAGCTGGTTCTAGTTTTGTTAAGAGGTTATCATGTCCTATATGGTGTCTGATTCTCATTTTTTTTTACAATAATTATGGGATAACCCCTTTAAGGCTGTGCAGGACACTAAATGAATAAATGGGAGATAAAAAGACAATAAGAAATTGGCAGTGATGGTTGGCTTAAAAAATGAATGAGAGCAAGAAATGTACTGCTAGTTATCCAGGTTGGGGTAAAATCTATTTGGATGTGGTATCCGCTTTGTTCTGGCAGGGAGTGCACTAGAGAAGAAGCTGGACAGGACAGAAGCTACTTCTATCTTAGATTTATGCATTTAAAATCATGGCACACGTTGTAGAGTATATCTGCAATAGACACTAGAATGCCAATATAGACATAATAGACAGTACAAAGTAAAGAAGACTATTACCTATCACTGCAATTTCATTACAAGACCAAACAAACAAACAAGGGTATTGTTAGTATGAATCAGCCCTATAGAGCACTATAGTTGGGTCATCTCCTTGAATTAGCATCACCCAATCTCTCAATAAGAGCTCATGCACATGAATGTGTGCTGGCCATGTCTGTATTGCGGTCCGCAAACAGCGGGTCTGCAATATACTGGCACCGGCCGCTTGCACACTGTTTCACGGATGCAGACCCATTCACGGATCCGGATGCAGACCCGTGCCTCCGCATCACATAAAAAATAGAACATGCTCTATTTTTTTTGCAGTGCAGACGGATTGCAGACCCATTCATCTGTCAGCGCCTGCCACACAGATGGCGCATGAACCGTAATTTGTGGTCCCCAATGCACGGCACAGGCGGCACATGTTCCCCAAGTCTCTAGATATTTAACCTCTTTAGGCCTCATGCACACGAACGTGTGCCGGGCAACAACCATGTTGGATTCCAAATAAGGATCACGTACCCATTCACTTCAATGTGGTCCGTGATCCTCATCCAACTTTCCACACCGGAGGCACGGACAGAAGCACTACGTAAGCACTCCGTAGTACTTCCGTGGGGTTCCAATCTGTGCCTCCGTTCCGCACTGTATCTTCCGGATTGCGGGCCCACTCAAGCGAATGGGTCCGCCTCCCTGATGTAGAGTGCACACGGCCAGTGCCCATGTATTGCGGACCCGCCGTATGCAGGCCGCAATACGGCCACGGCTGGGCAACGGTCATGTGCATGAGCCCTCAGGAAGAGACACAGAATTTTTTTTTCTTTGTTTTTTCATCTCCACGTTCCCATTTTTTCAGTTGTAGGATGAGTGGTTTTCTTAAATGGTTCAGTTTTTTGCATAACTTTTATGAGAGAGAAATTATTTTACAGTAACTGCAAGTAAGTGTTTTTTTTTTTTTACAACTTGTGTGACTTTCCTATGCAATTTAACTACAACTCTCAATGTCCTCCAATACATACGGCGTCCACTCATCTTGATGCCGAACAATATTCAACTTACTCTACAAGCAATGGCTGAAGCTGAAAATCAGATAATGGCCCTTCATCCGCTGCAAGCTTAAAACACAACAAGGGTCTGTCCAAAGTGCATTTTAAAGAGAAATTTGCAGAAAACTACATTCTAATGACTCCATTTTATAGAAACTTTTTTTTCCCCCATGAAAGGCTAATTTCAAAGTCATTTTGATGGTAAAATGTCACAATGCATTTGTCCCTTCCTGCCATGTGAAATGTATATTTTTCAGCAAAGGTAGGCATTTGCACAGAGAGAAAATACAGAGTAAAAACAATAGCAAACAATCACCCTAGCTGAAAAACATTTAATTCTTGAAAGCTTTCGAAAAGGGACAGACAAGTCGCATAAAACAATAACGGTCAGAAGAAATAAAAAGTGCAATGAATTTTCGATCACAGAATCAAATGTTCTTCAGAGGATATCAAACAGACAGCAAAATCATCAGTGAATCTGTACACGACTGAAAATGTCACGATTATTACAAGTACGATCTCACTGTTATTTCAATGCAGAGAAAAGAATAACAGCTAAAGCAGTTTAAAGACACAAAATACAGACTTCCAATGAGAGACACAAAAAAGAGGCTGAAGGCTCATTCACATGGCTGTTGTCCTGCTGTTACGTGCATTGGGGGCCACAATTTGTGGGCCCCAATGCACGGGCAACATCCTTGCAGTTGCCACAATGGATCCAGACCCATTCAACTTGAATGGGTCTGTGATCCGCATCTCAAAAAATTAGAACGTTCTATTGTTTTTGCGGTGAGGAGGCACAGAGAGAAACTCTGTATTGCGTCCGTGGGGTTCCACACCAAATCTTCCAGATGCAGGGTGCACACGGCCGAAGCCCACATATTGCGGAGCCGCTGTTTGTGGGGCACAATACGGGCAAGGCCGAACAATAGGCATGTGAATGAGCCCATGAAAGGAGTTGTGCCACAGGATTGGGGATGAAGGACCACCAGAGCCCTGACACTCCATTCAACATGGGAGCGCAGTACGTGGCTATCCGTGGCAGTCCTATAAAGAATAAATGGAGAGGCAGGAAGCATTGGATCGGGGGAAAAAGACCGGGTTCTCTGTATCGGTGGGGGTCCCAGATTTCAGATCCCCCAGTGATCTCTTGGTTATCGTCTTAATTATATGTGGGTAGGGAATAACTTCTAAACTTGACATAACCCCTTTAAAGTGGGTGTCTGTTTTTGTATTTATTTCTTTTGTGACAAAATCCATACTCACGCAGTCCCAGCCATTGATACTTTCCCCCTGGCTGTCTTCACTGAACTTCTGGTCCCCATCTGTCAACTTCCTGCAAGGATTGTGTCATGTGCCCCACTACAACGAATGGATGGCCTGAGTGGTGATGTGTCCCTAAGCTTCATGTAATTCAGCATGAAGTGCCTCTTAGGGACAGGTCACCTCTGAGGTCAGTCATTGACTACAGCAGTGCACGTGACCCCATCCATATAGGCACACAAAAGATGAAAAATGGAAGTTCACTGAAGATGGTCAAGGTGCCAGGCAGCCCGAAAGGAGTGACAGAGAACAGGGGCCATGGAGGTGTTGCACGGCCATTGTGATCTCTCAAACAGAGGAGACTGAGATCATTCAAACACTTACTTTGACTGGTTGCCACATCGCTCCGGAGACCAACCTAGGTGATACTTAGACCATACTTAGCTGTCTTGAGTCTGCAGCGGTCACAGAGGTGCTGCAACATGTCAATTGTTGTTGCGTTTCTTGTGTGGATTTCACCCCTTTTCAATGGAAGGGTAAGATGCGCTGCAGCCAAACACAACGTGGTCGTATGGGCTGCTGCCGGCTCCTGTTAAACTAATGAGATTGCGCTGTTTAGATGATCTGCGTTGTTAATGGCTGCGCAGCACCTTCAATACCACATGGCCATTAACAAGGCCACTAAACAGTGCGGTCTTTAGAAGTTAACAAGAGCCAGGTACAGCCCATACAGCGGTGTGGTTATACCCTAAGGATATGTTTACACAGAGGATTTTCAGTGCTGAAAAAATCTGTTGCGGAATCCGCATAAGGTTTTTTACATGCAGTTTTTTTAATTTTTAAAAACCATTTTTGGTGCAGTTTCAGCGGACATTTCTACATGCAGGACACTGCAACTCTACCAGCGCTTAGTTTCTTCCTTCCTCCATCCTACACGGTATTACTACCACAGTATCTTCTAAATAAAGCCTTACCTAATTGCATCCACAAGCCGGAGTCTTCTATTCACTTTGTTATTGGGGTGGGAACCCTACTCCGCGCACAATCTACAGAGTGTGACAAGGTTCCAATACAGTAAAACAAATTTAGAGGGGAAACAATATGGAGATGAAAAGAAACATTTTTTTTTCAAAGTTGTTTTTTTTTTTTTTAGTATTAAAAAGCAAGAAAAACCATATATATGTGGTATCGCCATAATGATGCTGACCTGAACAAAGGAAATGGTGTAAAAAAAATCCCATAAAACTGGCAGAATGGTGTTTTTTTTTTTTTATAATTCCACCCCATTTGAAATTTTTTCCCGCTTCCCACCACATTTTATGCAACCGTATATAGTGCCGTTAGAAAGTACATCTTGTCCCGCAAAAAAAAAAAAATCCCTCATGTGAATGAAAAAATATAAAAAATTTATGGCTGGGGGGGGGGCTGGAAAAAACATGGAGAATTTCTTGGTCGTTCTGCAGTACGGATTTTATCCTTTCCAGGGGTCATGTACACGACCGTATACCGGTCCACAAAAAATAAATCCGCAAAAAATATGGATGAACAGCTGGCCCCTAATAGAACAGTCCTATCCTTGTCCATAATGCGGACAATAATAGGACAAATTCTATTTTTCTGCAGAGCGGACACACGGAAATATGGAAACAGAATGCACACGGAGTAACTTTTGTTTCTTTTGCGGATCCATTGAAATGAATGGTTCCGCATACGGTCCGCAAAAAAAAAAAAAAACGAACGGACACGGAAAGAAAATATGTTTGTGTGCATGAGGCCTTAATGAAAGGGATCTGTGGAAAATCTGCATGAAATCAGCACAAAAAAAATTGCATAAAAACCACACAAAAATGCGGCAATATAGTGCAGAATTATGTGTAATTTTGGTGCATAAATCCGCAAAAAAACTGTGCAAAAAATACAGCTAAAGCACACTATTTATCGGGTTTTTTCGTGTGGATTTGAGATGGAATTTTCCACAGATCTCACTCTTCTTTTAGAATGTCTGCACACGATGCAAATTACGTGCTGTTTTCAGCACATTTTTACGTGCCAAAACGCACATAAATCTGTACAATAAAATAAAAGGATTTTTTGTTCTGAAATCTGCAGTCAGGTGCAGCCAGCCTTACAGCGCTGCCAATGCTCATCCCTTCACCATCACAGGTTCTCAGAGCCCTATATGTCCACAGATACAGCAGAGACATCTGTATTCTTATCTCTACAGCACATCATGGGTGCTAAGCTGTGCTGGGAGAGCCTGAGCACAGACGTCAGGGCCCACATGCAGCTGTGCAGGGCCAGGTGTGCGCTGCAGATCAGTGCATGCAGAGATGTGTATGCTGCAGGATGCTTTGCTTCAATGCAATAGACTACAACAGGGAGGGATGTACAGGCCATGATATTTCATGCCCACCAGCCTCACCCACAGAAGCATTTATATGTCCAGTGCCTGCTGTAAATTATCAGTGAACAGCAGCTCCAAAGCCAGAGATACAATAACTCTGCAAATAACAGCACACAGAGGGGTGTCTTCCAAAAGACCAGGCCACAGCTTACCCCCACCACTAACATTCTCAGGAAAGGACATCTTTCCTTATATCTGTCTGTACTGTCTAGAGGTGCACTAGATACTGAGAGGAAGGTGCACAGGACACAAGCTCTACATGGAGCAGCAGCCTCTGTCTCCTCCAGCAATGTCTATGTGTGACAGGCTGGGACTCAGACTCTATGATCTGCTGTCACAGGCTCTGACAGCACCAACTACTGGTTACAACTGGGATTGACAGGGTGGGAGCCACTCAGTTACTGCAGAGATCTGCCAGTCCATCATTCATGGTGGAGGTTAGGAGCTGACCAGTCCTAGAGAATGGCCCCAGAGCACAAAGTCTGAAGAGGGCGGATGAAAGCGGATGAAAGTAAGTACAATGTAAAAAGACAAAAATAAGTAAATGAAAGGGGTTTTCCGTGATTTTAGTATTGATGACCTATCCTCAGGATAGGTGATTAATATCAGATTGGCGGCGGTCTGACACACCGGCATCCCTGCTGATCAGCTGGTTGAAGAGAAGGCAGCGCTCCGTGCTAGCGCTGCCTTTCCTTGTTTGTTTACCTGATCGCTGTCGACAGCGCAGCGTTGCACAGGTGTCATTACAAGCCGTCCCATAGAATTGAATAGGATGGCCTCTTGTAATTACACCTGCTCACCACTGCGATGTTAACGGCGAGCAGGTAAACAAACAAGGGAAGGCAGCGCAAGCACGGAGCGTGGCCTTCTCTTCAACCAGCTGATTAGCAGGGGTGCGGGTGTCGTCGATCTGATATTGATATTGATGACCTATTCAGAGGAAAGGTCATCAATATTAAAATCCCTTTAATCCCTCCTAACCTGGAGGTTTCTTCATTTTTGCATTTTCGTTTTGCGCTCCCTGCCTTCCCAGGTCCATAACTTTTATTTTTCTGTTCACATAAACGTATGAGGGCTTGTATTTTGTGGGACAAGTTGTACTTTCCACCGCCACCATTTAATATTGCATATGATGTAGTGGGAAGCGGGAAGAAAACAAAAGTGGGGTGAATTGGAAAAAAATTTGCCTCAATTATACACTTTTTTTATTTACAACATTCGATGTGCAATAAAACTGACCAGTTACTTTCATTCTACAGGTCTGTCCGAATCCGGCGATACCTTATATGTATAGTTTTCCTTGCATTTTGATATTGATAAAATAATAAAAAACTTGGAAAAAAATCAGTTTTATTTTTTCATTACCATATTTTGACCCCTATAGCGTTTTTGTAATTATGTCTACGGAGCTGTATTACTCATTTTAGGCACATTTTTTGCGGGGTGATCTGTACTTTTTATTGATACCATTCTGGGGTGTGTATGACTTTTTGATCACTTTTTATTGAATTTTTTGTGGGAAATGAAGCGACAAAAATGCCAAATCGGCCATTTTTACAGTCTTTTCTGTTTCGCCGCTTTCCGTATGGGGAAGATATTTTTATAATATGGGCGTTTTTGCACATGGTGATACCCATAATCTATATATGTTTTTAGTTCTTTTATTTTTATTTTGTGGAAAGCTGGATGATTAGAATAAGAGAGAATTATAAGAGAAAATTACTAGTTTCCTATGGAGCCCTGCTATAGGAAATACTGAGCAGCAGTCTCCTGTCATTCACTATGCACCCAAGCTCCGGCTCCTCAGATCGCCGCACAGGGGTGCCAGAGCATTACCAGAAGAGCACTCAGAGGCCGTGATCAGGCATCTAAAGTGTTAAATGTCCGCGACCAGCAATGCTGCCTGTCGCGGACATTAGTCGTGTGTGTCTGCTGTATGAAACAGCAGACACCCCGCGGCTACGGTGCCTGTTCCGTTCATCTTTAAAGACCTGGGTCGGGAAAGGGTTAATACAAGTTTTTTTTTTTTTACTGCACTTCCTAGCATCATGTTTATATTGATTTTTCTGGTACAAGGGTGCCCATAGTTTAGAATTCCTTAAAGTCTGATCCCATGTGAGTATTTATGATGTATTGGCATTAATGTCAACCTCTGGGACCTGTTCCTATTCCCACGGTGAATGAAGAGCTTCCTCCAGGCTATGGGGCTTCGGAAAATAGCTGAGACAGAAACTATTTTTGGGTGCCTAAGGCCAGGGCTACACTGTGACGTGTTGCACATTTTTTATAATGCTAGTCTATGGTTTTGCACTGCGACATGCTACATGCTGCGACTTGGATGGGTTTTTTTGCGACTGTCGCAGTCACAGCATGTCACAGTACGACACCATTGACTATTATTATAAATAATGTCATGTGACTTTTCTGCGACGCGTCAACGTGTAGCCCTAGCCTTATAGCAGTGACTGGAGACAGCTGCACATGTATGACTTGCTCTCAGTTCACGTCAAGGCCCTGTTTTTGAAGGATATCGGGTTTTAAAGATGGCACCCATATTCATTCCGTACGGAGAATGCTGTAATGGAAAAAAATCTAAATTTCCAATCTGCTGTGTTTTTTTTGTCTCTTTGCCTCTCCCAAAAAAATTAAATAAAATGTGATCAAAAAGTCATACCCCCCAATAGTTTCAATGGAAAAAAATGTTCTGCAAAAAATGAGCCCTCACACAATATAAGAAAAACAATTTTTTTTAAGTATTAAAAGACTGTTCAGACAGTGAACATTTTTATTCAGACCATACCGGGGTGCTGTTTGGGTGTAGTGCGATTTTCACACTGACCTATTTTCCGTGGACTGATTTTCCATAGAGGAAATTGCCAATGTGAAAAAATACCCATTGAAGTTAATGGGTCAGTGCGCAGTACAGACCAATGGAGCCTTATTTTATAAGCTTTGCAAGGGGTTGTCCGGTGCCACACTGGAGTGGGTATGTGGCTGTCTAATTGTAGCTTTCCTCCCATCGTTCAGTAGTGACCTATATCATCTGGCCATCGTTCATACTGGTGACAGAAACAGATTCTGGGAAACCCCTAGAAGGTCGACAAAGTCCTGATAGGGCACATTGTGTTACTGTCCCGTAATGTATTAAAGGGGTTGTCCAATATTAGAAAAGCATGACTGCTTTCTTCAGCACCATTCCTGTTCATGGGTTGTGTCTGGAATTACAGCTTAGCTCCATTGAACTCAGAGGGGCTGAACTGCAGTATCACACACAACCTGTGGACAAGAGTGGTGCTATTTCTGTGGGGGGGGGTGTCACGTTTTTCTAATTTTGGGCAGCTCCCTTAAAATACATAAATAGGATGATATGGGGGAGGGGGGTATTCGTCAGCAGCGTTGCTGTATTTTTTGTCTTAAAACTGTCAAATTGTAGAAAAATCAGCAAAAAGTTACAAATTGCAGTAACGTTGTACAACTTTTGGTAAACATGAAAGCCAGAAAATGGTGCAAATTTTGGTATAAATCTGTACCTGTACATAGCACGCATAGATTCCATTTTTTCTTTTTACTTTAGGACAGTACAGTGTGTCCCAGATTTAGAAAGGGTGTGTACCTTTAACACATTAGGCACAGTTCATTCTAATTTGAGCCTCACAATTCAAAATAAAAATGTATAACAGTATTCCCTTAAATGGATTTTCCATTATTTTAAGGGCTCATGCACACGACCGTATGTATTTTGCGGTCCTCAAAAAACAGATCCGCAAAAAATACGCATGACGTCCATGTGCATTGTGTATTTTGTGGAACAGCTGGCCCCTAATAGAACAGTCCTATCCTTGTCCGTAATGTGGACAATAATAGGACATGTTCTATTTTTTTGTAGAACGGAAATGCGGAAATGGAATGCACACGGAGTAACATCTTTTTTTTGCAGACCCATTGAAATGAATGGTCCCAAATACGGTCCACAAAAAAAAAAAAATGAAACAGACATGGAAACAAAATACATTCCTGTGCATGAGCCTTAAAGGGAATCTATCACAAAAACCTGTTCTATATTTTATTTATGCTAAAAAAATCTATTATATATTTGTAAGAAATAATAAATAAATAAATAAAAATTCCAATGTGTGAAATATTATAAATAAATATTAGATTTTACCATATTTACCATCTTTGGTCACCAGGGGGAGCTCTGCTGGCCAAATGAGGCTTTGAGCATCCTGTAAGTAGGCATGCTGCAAAAAAGTGGGTGGTACCAATGACATCACCAATTCACACCTTCAGCGGTGACATCACTGCTTCAGCAAGATAAGATGAGACAATGGCTTCATTACAAACACTGATGACTACAGATGAGCGAATTTCTTGGAAATTTGATTCGGCTGATTCGCCAAATTTTACAAAAAAATTACTTCGCCACGAAGCGCATTTTTTTGTACGTAGTGGGTGCAATGACAGGGAGCTGCGTTAGCGCCGCCCCCGTCATTGTACCTCTCAGATGCTGCGTTCATACATGATTGCGGCGTCTGAGTGTAAAAACAGTGTAAAATAGACATTAAAAAATACATTAAATCAAACTTACCTCCTCCATTTGCTCGCGACGGGCCGGCCGCCACCATCTTGCTTGAAGATCTGGAGCGAAATCTCGCGCGGCGCAAGATTACGTCATCACGCCGGCTGGCGTGGTGACGTCATATGTCACTACGCGCGGATTTTGCCCGGGATCTTCAATCAAGATGGCGGCTGGCGGCCCGTCGCGAACAAATGGAGGAGGTAAGTATGGATTTTTTGTTTTTTTACACTATTTCAGGATAAATCGATTCGCCGACACGAAGCACAAGGAAATTCGGCTTCGAGGCGAATCGAATTTATCCTGAAATTCGGATCAAATTCCACTTCGTGGGATTCGATTCGCTCATCTCTACTGATGACCTCAGGTCATCAGTATCTGATCGGACCTCCGCTGATCAGCTGTTTGAGAAGACTGCAACACTTGCAGTAGCACCGCTGCCTTCTCACTGCTTTCCCTAGGCCAGGCATCCCCAAACTGCGGCCCTCCAGATGTTGCAAAACTACAACTCCCAGCATGCCCAGACAGCCTACAGCTATCAGCCTACAGCAGGGCATGGTGGGAGTTGTAGTTTTACAACAGCTGGAGGGCCACAGTTTGGGGATGCCTGCCCTAGGCCATGTGAATTTGCTTTCCCTAGGCCATGTGACATTCCCTAGTCACATGACCTAGGTACCCAGCACAAGAGCTATACAATGTACGACACTGTGCCTGAAGAGCATGGAGAAGGCTGTGGCGCTCACAGGAGCACCAATGCATTCTCAAATAGCTGATTGGTGGAGGTCCCGGCTACCGGACCCCACCAATCAGATACTGATGACCTGCTGATACTGATCTATCTGTTTTACATCAGCTCGTACTGCAGTTCAGTTGCACATTCTCAAGCAGCACAAGTGATATCAAGACTAGAGTAGAAAACACCAATCTTGATAAATCTCGCTCATTGAGTTGCATGTCATCTTGTAGACTACAGTTGCGCTACAAAAAGTCTGAGTCCTAGCCTAAAAATCATGTTCAGTTTTCAGTCAGAAAGCAGCAGGAGTTTTTTTTTTGTACTTCACCTGTGCTTACTGAAAAACCACATCTAGTCATGGAAAGCCTCATGGCTAAATGATCAAAACTCACAATTTCAACCAAAGTGATTGTTCGGTGGGTGAAATTTATCAATGTCCTATAGTTATAATCGACCGATTCCAGACTGTTATCGTCTGAACAGAAGTCAGCCGTTTTTCTGAATTTCTTCTGATAGCTGGACAAAATATCTTTTGTTGAAAGACAGATCATTAGTGGATGAAAGATCTTTCTTTAAAACGATCTTTCATCCACCCTCTGATATCATTGGACGTATAAGGCTAGTTTGAACAATGGTAGCGGCCAATATGGACCAAAAAGTGTATGGCCCTATCTGCAAAACGAACGTTCACCAGAAGTTTGTTCAACCATCAACCAAGGTCTGTCTAGGCCTCATGCACATGACCGTATGTATTTTGCGGTTCACAAAATGCAGATATGCAAAATACGGATACCGGCCAGTGGTGGACAGCTTATGTTGCCACTCCTAGGCCCCGCTACTATCTCTTATGGGCTAACCTGTATGTCACCTGATGTATTTTTATTCCAAGTCCTTCAAGACTATGCATTTAAAGAGGACCTTTCACTGTTTTAACTTACACTATCTAAATACCTTTATTGTTAGGGCATCCCCCGCTGATGCCGGTACCAGTTCAGGTTTTTCAAAATAGCGCTCGTGCGCTCCGCTGTGGCCCCCTGTATATTTCCCGCTCAGTATGCTAATACTGAGCATCGAAACAGGGAGGAGGAGACGTCCGGGTTTCTCAATGGGCGTCTCCTTCTCCCTGGCTGTGCCGCGATCCAATCACATCGGAGAGCGTCTCGGCCAAGGAGTTTTTTTCTCCCGGGCTGCTTCAGCTCTGCTGGCCAAGGAGACAGAATTCTAAAGCCTCAGAAGCCAGGAGGTAGTTCCCTGGCACAATACAAGTCCGACCAAGGAGAGAATTGCAGCATCCAGGAGAAATCCAAGTTTACAGATAGCTTGCCAGTACAGCAGTGTGCAGCCTTGATAGAGAAGAAGTGTATTTGCCTGCCAGTATATGTTAAAGACTGCTGGGACCAAGACAAAGCCGCCAAATTGCTGTTTGAATGCAAGTCTACCCAAGTAAAGCTGCATTGGATTTCATCTCAAGATTTGGACTCGTTTATTTCTCTAAATCCCTCAATTATTCGCCCTATTTATTGCTTCGGAGCCAAAGCCTGGGGTCCAGCCGTATCCAGGTAGGAGCACTGTGACTCACAATCAGAGACATTTTAGGACGCACAAATACACCACTCAGCATTCCTACACCTGTGAGGCGATTTCCTTTAGAGATTACGGCCCAGGGGTGGAGGCCGCCCCGTTGCACATATAGACACTACAGGGAAACTTCCCTATCCAGGGGAGCCACCTGAGACTTCCCCACGGCTGCCAGCTGGGTAAAATAACAACCTGACGCTCCTAGCGTTAAAGAAGCACAACCACAAAAATTATTATTCTCTGACTTGTTAGGAACGTGCATGATATAATCTGTAGTTAAGGTAATATTCTTACCAGTGACTGTATTTGTGAGTTATAAAAATAAATCACAGAAAAAGAATTTTAGTGCACAAAAATAGATGCAAACAATATATACTGTATAAACTAAGACCTCATTCTGATATGATAAAATCTGAGACTCTTAGCCAATATATTTTGATCCAAACACATCTGTGCCCACCTACGAAGCGCCACGGTGGTCTCAGCCAGGCAGGTCCTACGCTAAACCTAACTATGCCATTGGGCATCTATATCTAGGAGCGTGGACGTTGCACATATAGGCGTGTTGCTCCTAGTGACCTCTATGTGCATACAGCAACCAATGAGAGGAGGAGCAAACACACCTATATGTACCACGCAATCAGGGTGCTCAATTTGACAGGAAGAGCAAAAGTGCACAAGAATGCTACTCAAGATAAGCTAAGAGCGCATTCACACCTGAAGGTGCCACTCCCTCAGGTACATATTATAAACTAAGCAAAACTCACAGAAACGAAAGGATAAAAAAAGGATAAAAAACATCCTGCATGATGTGATAATGATTGCGGATGTCAGTGGTTCTTAGCTTATCTTGAGTAGCATTCTTATGCACTTTTGCTCTTCCTATCAAATTAAGCGTCTTGATTGCATGGTACATATAGGTGTGTTTGCTCCTCCTCTCATTGGTTGCTGTATGCACATAGAGGTCACTAGGAGCAACACGCCTATATGTGCAGCGTCCACGCTCCTAGATATAGATGCCCAACGGCATAGTTAGGTTTAGCGTAGGACCTGCCTGACCTGAGACCACCGTGACGCTGGGTAGGTGGGCACAGATGTGTTTTGATCAAAATATTTGTGAGTTATAACCTCCCTTCTGATAGCTGTGTCATGTGATCAACTCTCTGCCTCTCAAACTGACACAGAACAGGAATTCAGTTACCTTTCTGTTCATTCCTATGAGACTGACATTGAGGCTCCCATAGGATTACACAGAGAAACTGGCTTCCTGTCCACACATAAGATGCTGTGTTATTTGGAAAGTCTGAGTGTTGGTCACATGACACAGCTGAGGATCATGAGGGAGGGGATAACTCCCTTATACAGACACTGGTAAGAAGATAACCTTCAGTACAGTTTTACAGTTTACATCTGGTACCATTCTAACAGGTCAGAGAATAAAACGTTTTTTGTGAGTACTACTTTAAGTAACACTGGGAAAGTCAGGTACCTCTAGGGAGGTATTTTGTACTTCTAGGGAGGTAGCTTGTACAGCTTGGTGAGTATTTTGTTGTGCATTACAGTATTTCATTCTACTGGGGTGGTATTGTGTGCTGCACCATTGTATCTCTGACCCCCACCTGCTAGAGTTGTCCTTTTATCACCTCCTGTCAATTTGGACTTGCTTATGAGATGGGGTCATATTTATTTATTTCCAGGGCCACTTCATGTTCCTAGTCCCCCGACACCCGCCATGTGCATATTGCAATTTCCACCGGACTGTTCTTGTCTTCAAAACGTACAATATGGACATGTTCTGTTTTTTCTCGGAATGGACATGCGGACATATGGATGGGGACAGCATATGGTGTCCTGTCTGCATTCTTTTTGTGCAGCCCCATTGAAATGATTTGGTCTGCATCCAAACCGCAAAAAAATACGGATCAGATGCGAACACCATATATGGTGTTATAACACAATATATGGTTGTGTGCATTAGCAACAATTTATACCTTTTTGTTTTACATCACAACAATGCTAACAAAACCCCACTCATTATATGCTGTCAGCAGTGAGATGTGCTTTTCTTCAGATACAAACCCCATCGATTCGGTAAGGGTTGCTACTTAGCACAATTAATCTAAATTATTTGGGGTCTATAAATGTCCTTGGAGACGGCAGGTTCCTTTTGATCTGCATGTTATTTTTTCGGCCCTTAAACGTGATCTCTCTGAGCGAGTAGCACATCATTTATGCAGTCGCAGAGATTACTTTGAAATGCACGTTTTTCTGATTCATAACACCTGTTTTTCTTTTGTGTGGAGAAGGTGACCTCCTGGGGTGTCTTAGGAATCTGAAAAAGAGTCCCCAGCTTCGGCTGAACTGCCTGAAGGGATATAGCAGAAGATTTTAAAACATTAGCCGATAATACTTTGAAGTGCCGCATTTTGTGAGCATTACCTATAGATTCCACCAGCGATGGATTCTGAAGATCTATTTTACATGACGTGGTGGAAACAGGACAAGGTTGATATACTGTATATATATGTATCAACCTTGTCCTGTTTCCACCACGTCATGTAAAATAGATCTTCAGAATCCATCACTGGTGGAATCTATAGGTAATGCTCACAAAATGCGGCACTTCAAAGTATTATCGGCTAATGTTTAAAAATCTTCTGCTGTGTATGTATATATGTATATATATATATATATATATATATATATATGTATACTCACACAGTATTTACCCTTCCGAAATTAAACAGGTTGGAAGAAAATCTGTAGCACAAAGTATCAGTCACTCGCGGCGTAGAAATGTGCGGCATAAAATTGGATTTAGCAGAAAATAAATAGTACTTTAGGGGAATGTTTGGCAGAACTTGAGTTTTCAAAAGGGACAATCAAATCTTAAAGGTGATACGGTTTGAATGGATTCAGTCAAGTTCCTGCTGAACTACAAACCTCAAAGAAGTAGACTGTCATCTAATAATGTTAGGAAATGTAGTTCAGTGATAGCTGCAGGGGAAGTGCCGGCCTATTAGTACAGGGCAATGGCAGAAGCCCCGTCCTCCCCATTTAGGGCCCCAAATTTGTTCTGATGACTCATTTTACCACTAAATAATAAAAAAACAATTGAATCTGCTTGTGTCTTTCACCACACCACATGCATTTTTTTCTGCCATTACAGCCATTTTTATTTTCCAAGGAACTGTTTGAACGACATATTTAGGCCATTTTTGCACTGCATCACGGATGCAGACCTATGAATGGGTCTGTATTTGTCTTCGGCAGCCATACGGATGGTGCCCGTGCTCAATACACAGAGTGGCCGGGCAACGGCTGTGTGCATGAGGCTTTATATGGTGCTTTACCTATAGAGGATATGTCTAAATGAAGAAAAAAAAACACCAAAAGCTGAGTATTTTTAGGAAAGTCACAAACCCCCCAAAAAGCCACCTAATTAACAAAAATGTTATTTCCCTGTCACATATGCAGTACAGGTGTACATCTCACCAAAAATGGGAATATGTTTCCCACCGCACTACCAGACATATTAACTATATTAATTTCAGGGGCGTAGCTATAGGGGAAGCAGGGGAAGCAGCTGCTTTGGGGCCCAGACCCACAAAGGGCCCCCTCAGGAGGGAGACTAAAATATTTTATTGTCAGGGCTCCCTCAGCAGTATTATACAATGACATTATATACAGTGACACTATGGGAAACGGATGGAGCAGCTGTCAGGCCTTATCTGGGGGAGCTCAATCTTGACTAGCCAGAAGAGTGAGGGTTGCATATGAGTTGGGGGTTGCGAAGAAGTTTCTGGGGGGGCCCCGTTCAAAAATTTGCTGTGGGGCCCAGTTAGTTGCAGTTACGCCACTGATTAATTTCCCTGTCACTTATGCAGTACAGGTGTACCTCTCACCAAAAATAGGAATATGTCACCCACCAGACTAACAGACGGAAGCCGTATGGATGCTGCCTGTGTGCAATGCACGGAACGGCCAGGCAACGGCTGTGTGCATGAGGCTTTATATGGACCTATAGAGGATATGCCAAAATGCAGAAAAAAAAAAAAAATTAACAAAAACGTGATTTCCCTGTTACATATGCAGTACAGGTGTACATCTCACCAAAAATGGGAATGTCTCCCACTAAACTAACAGACAAATTAACTATATTAATTTCCCTGTCACATATGCAGTACACCTCAGATACACCTCTCACCAAAAATGGGAATATGTCACCCACCGGACTAACAGACGGAAGCCATACGGATGGTGCCCGTGCGCAATGCTCAGAATGGCTTTATATGGTGTTTTACCTATAGAGGAGATGTTAAAATGCAGAAAAAAAAACAAAAAAAAACAAAAGCTTAACATGTTGAGTATTTTTAGGAAAGCCACAAACCCCCAATAAGCCACCTAAGTTACAAAAACGCCAGGGGCAAAAAAGAAAATATGCCTATGTGTCCTGTGCTGCATATTTTTTGTATTTGTCCGGCTGCCACTAGGCATGTTTGCTGTGCTGCGGCCGCATCTGCCGCTCATCCCCATTATAGTGAATGGAGCCAGGCCGGACGTTAGTACTGGTTAGTACTGATCCAGCAGACTGTTCGCCTGCTGAAACAGCCTGCTGGACAAACCAACGCTAGTGTGAGATTAGCCTAAGTATGCTCCCTCAACAGATCCAAAGGATGAAACAAAAAGCATTAAAAAGCTGGACAACCCCTTTAAAAGGGTTCTCTGATTTTTACAGATTTTGAAGAAAAAAAAATGATAAAGTTTGCACAGTCAGAAGCAAATAGTAATATTCATGACTTAGATATTAATTACCATGTTTTTCTTTATTTTTGATGGCTTTCTGCAATGCTTGGACCCTTTGTTGAATACCATAGTCACGGAATCTGAGCGGGTGCCATGTGGATATTGGAATTGCCTGTTGAACCACATATTCCATTAACCCTCTCTCTCCTAGGACTGGAATTCAGCAAGAAGACTTGACACTTCTCTTAACATGTCTGTTTTAGCAAATACTTGTATTGACCATGAGCAGATCTGTGGATGTTTGGGTTCACTGGGTTTGGCTAAACATCGGGTCAAAGTTTGGGTTTGGGACCTGAACTTGACCCAAACTCGAACCCGAACACCATTGAAATCAATGGGGACCCGAAATTTGGTGCACTAAAATGGCTATAAAATAGTCGTACTAAGGGCTAGAGGGCTGCAAAAAGGAGAAAAATGGGGGTAAGAGCAGGACAATTGCCCTGCCAACAAATGTGGATAGGGAACTTAAAATAGCATGGAATAGAAAAAAATAAAAAATAATAATCTTGAACTAAGAGGCAGAGGTCCAAGTGGAGTAGAAGGTTGAGGAGGCTGTCGATGTGGCCGTGTAGATGAAAGCGGCAGTGGAGGAGGAGGTAGCCAATACCGTTGTTTTTTTCCTTTATTTTATTTTTTTTAACCACTTCCAGTCCAGGCCATTTACCACCTTCCTGACCAGGCCTAATTTTGCAAATCTGACATGTGTCACTTTATGTGGTAATAACTTTGGAACGCTTTTACTTATCAAGGCCATTCAGAGATTGTTTGCATTGTACTTCATGTTAATGGTAAAGTTGAGTCGATATGTTTTACCTTTATTTATAAAAAAATCCAAAATTTAACCAAAATTTGAAAAAAATTACTGTTTTCTAAATTTGAATCTCTCTGCCTTAATCTCTTGAATCTCTCTGCCTCAGTCCCCATATGTATACTTTATGTTGGCATCATTTTGGTAGTGTCATTTTATTTTTTTAAGACGTTAGAAGGTTTAGAATTTTAGAAGCAATTATTGAAAATGTGCAAAATCAACTTTTTTTAAGGACCAGTTCAGTTCTGAAGTCACTTTGTGAGGCTTACATAATAGAAACCACCCATAAATGACCCCATTTTAGAAACTACACCCCCCAAACTATTCAAAACTGGTTTTAGAAATGTTGTTAACCCTTTTAGTATTCCACAGGAATTAAAGCAAAATAGATGTGAAATTTCAAAATTTCACTTTTTTTGCAGATTTTCCATTTTAATCAATTTTTTTCCTGTAACACATCAAGTGTTAACAACAAAACAAAACTCAATATTTACTACCCCAATTCTGCAGTAGAAACACCCCACATGTGGTCGTATACAGCTGTATGGGGACACAGCAGGGCACAGATGTCAAGGAGCACCATATCGTTTTTGGAGGGCAGATTTTGTTGGAATGGTTTTTGGGCACAATATTGCATTTGAAGAGACCCTGAGGTACCCCCACAGTGGAAACCCCCAAAAAGTGACCACATTTTATAAACTACACCACCCAGGGAATTTTTAAGGGGTGAAGCAAGCACTTGACCCTACAAGTGTTTCATACAATTTATAACCCTTGGCTGTGAAAATGAAAAATTAGATTTTTTTTTTTTTTTTAAAAGAAAATGGTGCATTAGGTCCAAACTTTATTTTTCACAAAAGATAACAAGATAATATCCCTCCACAATTTGTTCCCCATTTTCTCCTGAATACAGTAACACCCCAATTGTGGTCGTAAACGGTTATTTGGGGATACACCTGGGCTCAGAAGGGGAGGAGCAGCATCTGCATTTTCTAACATGGAATTTTTTTGTCATGGTTTTTAAGAGCGATTAACTTATTTTGTGGACTGAGCTGCGTGAGAGCTCATATATTGCGGGACAAGCTGTGCTTATTATTGGCCACATTTTCGGGTACATTTGGCTTTCTGATCACTTTTAAATCTCATTTTTGGGAGGTTAAGTCACAAAAAAGCAGTTTGGTGTAATTTTTCTATATTTTTTACACCATTCATTTGATGGGGTAGATCATGTGATATTATTATAGATCCGGTTGTTACGAATGCAACAATACCAAATATGTCTATTTTTTATTTTTATTTTTTTACGTTTTACACAATAAGAGCATTTTTAGAAATAAAAATCATGTTTTTGTGTTGCAATTTTTTTAGAGCCATATTTTTTCATTTTTCTGGCTATGATCTTGTGTGGGGGCTCATTTTTTGCGGGATGAGGTGACGTTTTTATTGCTACCATTTTGGGATACATACGACTTTTTGATTGATTGATATTATGTTTTTTGAGAGGTGAGGTAATTAAAAAATCTGTTTTGGTGTAATGTTTATTTATTTATTTTTTACAGCGTTTAACTGATTGGGTAGATCATGTGATATTTCTATAGAGCCGGTCATTGCGGACGAGGTGATACCAAATATGTCTATTTTATTTATTTATTTATTTATTTTTATTTGTAATATTTTTTAAATGACATATTTGGATAAAAAATTATAATTTTTTTAATAATACTATTATAATAGTATTATTTAAAAAAAACCTTTTTTTTAAATAATACTATTTTATTTTACATTTTAATAATACTATTTTTTATTTTACACTTTGTGTCTCCCATAAGGTCATACAAGACCTCTGGGGGACATTTAACTTTTTTTTTTTTTTTTTTTACACTATTGATTTCTCCTGTAACTGGGGCTGACATAGTAGCCCCAGTTACAGTGGAAATACACCCCCAGAGAGGCTGTACAGCATAACACATCACTGTACAGCCTCAGTGCAGGGCTGATCCGGGTCTATGAAAGACCCGACAGCTCCTGAACTCAAGCGGCCCAGGCAATCAGGTGACCACCGGTCCGGGAGAGGCAGCGCACATAGCGCTTCCTTTCCTTATGTGTATACAGCAATCTAGAAGGCAGGGGCTCCTAGGAACAGTCCCTGTCTTCTCTATGGGGTACCCTGCTGTCACTGTCACTGACAGCAGGTCCCCCGCTGTGCAGCTGCACGATTAGCGTGCAGCTGCAATCTTGGAATGAACGTTTTAAAACGTCCATTCAGAGATATATAACCACTTCCCAGACATTTATGTACAATGGGCGGGCGGGAAGTGGTTAATAAATTGGTCACTCACCAAACTAACAGACAGATTAACTATATTAATTTCCCTGTCACGGATGCAGTACAGGTGTACCTCACACCAAAAATGTGTATATGTCACCCACAGAACTAACAGACAGATTAACGATTACATTTTTGTGTCAGGAGTACAAAGATGATGCATAGCTATAGGTCACCCACAGAATTAACAGCCAGATTAATTTTTATATTTCTGTGTCAGGGGTTCAAAAGCTGGTGTATTGCACCCACAAAAAATTCACTATAGGTGACCCACAGAATAAATATCCAGATGAAATTCCTAACACTCTCCCTCACTTCAGCTGCCTGCTTCCCCGCACTACTCAGAGCCGATGGGTGGTGCTACACGTGATCCAGCTGGGTCACATGATGCACCGGCCAATCACAGCCATTCCATTACTAGGCATGGCTGCGTTGGCTTTTAAATGCCCAAAACTTAACAGCTTGTTGATTGGCTGCCCTTGCATGTCCCTACACAGTCTGGTTATGTCCAGTCAGCACTGACAGTACTAGATTTTACAGTGACACACTCAATTAAGAAGGGGAAAGATAATAATCAGTTGTTTTTTCTAGGAGGAATAGCAGGGGAAAACCACAAATTTATAGAGGCTCTATAACATGAGCGAGTTTTATTTCTAGATGTTATGTGTGTAATGAATGCATAGCATCCAGACTGAATCCTGACCCATTCATTTCAGTAGGTCTGTGTACATGAGCGTGGTTTTATATACATCATCTCTGCGTTCAGGAAAATTCGCAGCAGGTTCTATATTGTGGCAGGAGATGAGTGAAGCAGTGAAAAATTTGAGTTAGCTGCTTCGCAGAATTTTACAAAACAAATTGCTTTGTGACAAATTACATCATTACAAAGCACATTTCTTCGTAAGTAGCGGGTGCAGTGACCGGAAGCAGTGATTGTGCTGCTCCCCATCGTTGGCATCTAAAAGAGACAAAAGAGTATAAAATAAAATAAATAAATAAATCATACTTTATCCATTTGCTCACGATGGTCCAGCCGCCATCTTGACTGAAGATATGGCATAAACTTTTGCACGGCCCGTGATGGCATTTTGTGCGAGATCTTCAATCAAGATTGAGCACGGCCCACCGTGAGCAAATGGATGAGGTAAGTATGCCACAGCAGTTTTGGGTCGTAAAAATGCTGCAATCATTGTAGTGTGCAACAGTTTGTGCATTTTTTTTTTGCTACATTTGGTGAAATTTTGCAACTTTTGATGAGCTGGAGTGAAAAATTAGTTGGGATTACAGATTAGAACACTTTTATGACTCATTTATGATGTGTAACTGCAAAAAAAGGGGGTCAGTCAGCACATCCAAAGTGCAGGTGCACGCTGCCATGGCTAGAGACACAAAGGAAAAAAACAAACAGTGCAGCAGCACTCTGCAAACACAAATAATGTACAATAATGCCATAGTCATAAAACATTTTGGTACTAGTACTATGCTTATTTTGCAAAATTGAGAATCTTGGCAAATCATTTTGTACAAAATATCTGAGCCCATCTGCCATACGTCAAGGCGTTCTCTTTCAGACGGGAACCTAGCGCTAATTTCTATCTGTTATGTGTCATAATGGCCACCATAAAACTCAGGGAGTGCTGGTTCCTCATGCATGCTGGGTCCACTCTGCCTTTGCCATTTTAGGTGCCTTAAAGGCCTCCATTGTATCCAGGAATGCAGGTACCAACATGCATGCTGAGCCCACTCCATACCTCTCCTGGTGCTTCACAGCTTCCAATACATATACTGAGAGCAGGACACAGTTTTAGTGGGACGAGAAGGGGGTACTCCCTTTGAGGACCCATAAGGGGGGTCTGGCGTCCTCAAGAAGCAAGGGGTTAGGGGATGGTCGGCATCCTAAGATGGCGACCGGGACAGGTAGGGGGAGGTGCTGAGGGCAGGTAGGACAATAGGGGTTTTGAATTTCGGCGGGAAAATTGGGGGCGGGGCTAGGTAAGAGGCGGGCAATTTGGGGGCGGGGTTTACCTGTGATAAAAGGGGCCAGGTGAGCTCAGGTGAGTCAGAAGTGTTTTTGAATCTCACCTGAAGCAAGGAAGATGAGCCAGATCATCGACGCATCGCAGTCCATCGCTGGGAGCTCCAATTCGGGTCCCCCTGGGAAGAGACCAAGAAGATTGGTGAAAGCTCCGCTAAGGTTCCGGGACTCCGCTGCCAATGGTAAGATAAGGGATCCCCTGCCTCCTGCTTCTATCCTTCCTGTCCTTTCCCACCCCGTCCCCTCTCTTTCCTCCCTTTCCTCCCTTCTCTCCTTCTCCCCCCCTCTGCCCCTCCTGCGGCCCCTTGCCGCTCCGTAGCCCTACTGCCCTCCTTAGGCAATAACCCGGTTGCGCCCTCCACAGTTATTCCCCCGGCTACGGCGGGCCTGGGTCCGGCCCCCACCACCTTTCCTCCGGGTGCCGGACCTCTCCCTGGATCATCCCCACGCCCCCCCTCCCCCTCTGGCGTACGCGCTGGTCCCCCGGAGGCCCTCCGCCAGCCCGGAGCTCCGGCGGTATTTCCTGCCGCCTCCGCACCTCCGGAACCCCACGGGTGCTTCTCGGCCGCGCCATCGCCCAGCCCCCTTACCAGCCTTGGGGACCCCGGCCATCCCACCCTTACGCCCGGAGCCTCCCGCACAGTTCCGGGTTCTTCCTCACCCGGAGCTCTGGACGCATCGGGCAGCCGCATCGTACTTCCGGTCCCCACCGGAAGTTGCGATGCGGCGCCAAATTTGAATTCGGCTGCCGCCAGCGCCCCTGTAGCCGGCGTTTCCCACATTCCTCAGTGCCCGGCTACCAATTTTACCCCTTTCCCGTTCTGCGGCCCCCCTCCTCACACTCCCCTACCCCCCAGCCTCCCACCCAGTGCCCATACTAATCCTAGTGCCTTCCCCTCTCTGGGCAATCAGTGGAGCGGGGGAGGTCTAGGCCCCTGGGGGGCTCCTTTCGCCCCTACTAATGTTTGGCCACCCCTCCCCCCTGGTGGTTTTCACCATCCCATGTACCCCGCCTATCCTTCCCCTCAAATGTTCAGTCCACCCCACCTGTGGCAGGCCCCCATTCATTCCCTGCCCCAATATTTCCAGCCCAATCCGGTAGCCTCACCTACCCCCCAGGGAGGCACCCCCTCTTGGCCGGGTTCAGTGTCCCAGGCCGCTAGTTCCAGGGGGATGATCCCTGCCCAGACTACGCTGGATCAGCCCTCATCATCTGCCCCCCTGGGAGCGACCAGTGGTCGGGCTGGGGCTTGTGAGAACGGATGCTGGCCCCCTTCCGTTTGTACTTGCAGAACAACTGGAGCGGATGGAGAGACAGAAGGTGGACCACAAGAACCTAGCCCGGTGGAGAAAACGACGGTACAGAGGGCCACGACATCTGATCTGCTAAAGGATGCTCGGGCTGGAGATTTGCTGGGTGAGTCGTCCTCTGATTCTTCGGAAGAGGAGGGGTCAGAGAAGGAGGGCCAAGGCGGGATTTTGAGGGTTTTTAGAAAATGCGTGCGTATGCTGAAAGAGAAAGGGAGTAAGGACGGGGGGAAAAAAGGTGGGTCAGAAGTAGCGGGGGTACATAGGGGGGCAGGGGATACTTATGCTTGTTCCTTGTCTCCAACGTACTCCCACCTACCGAAGAAAGTGGTAAAAAAGATTAGGGAGGGGAAGTATGTTGACATTTTTGAATTGACAAGGGAAGCGGTAGCAGGAAAGGAAGAAAAGGGGGATGGGGTGGAAAAAGGAGGACCTCCATTATGGATTGGGTAAAAGGTTTTACTGTGTTTTGCAAGCATAGTTACAGAACAGAAGCCGGAGCAGGCAGGTAATTTATGGCGGTATATGGATCTGGTGGTTGATGCATTTTCCTTTTATGGGGGGATGGGTTGGAGTGAATACGACAAAGCGTTCAGAAAGAAGATGGCGGGAAATGATGTTTTGAGCTTTGGTCAGAAGGATCTAGACTTATGGTCTCGTTTGTTAGTAAGGGAGAGGACAGGGGGCACTTAGGGGGAGCTGGATATGGAGCAGTAAAAGATAAATTCATCTGCTATGCCTTCAACGAAGGGAATTGTCATAGGGGGAATACATGTAAGTACAAGCATTGTTGTAAGAACTGCGGTTTAGGACATGCACAGATGAATTGTTTTCGTAAGCAGGCCGGTGGTCAAGGTATGCAGTCCTTTCGAGCTGGGGGAAAAGGGGGCAACTCCGGTGAGAATAGACAGTTTAAGGGAGTGGCTTCAGGTGTACCCGATAGGGATAAGGCCAGGTTGTTAGAGGAAGGCTTTGCGGAGGGGTTTATTTTTGCCTGTTTCTGGTGAAGTAGTAGGGTCAAGGGTCAGGAAGAACTTGAAATCCGTTAAAGAACACCCCGAGGTTTTTAAGGAAAAAGTTGGAAAAAGAGGTTAAGTTGGGTAGAATGGCAGGACCGTTTCATGACCCCCCCTTTAGAAGCATTGATTTTGTCCCCGTTAGGGGTAGTTCCAAAAAAGGAAGTGGGAAAATATAGGATGATACAACACCTGTCATACCCAAAAAGGGGAATCTGTTAATGATAGCATTGGGAAAGAAATTTGCGAGGTTCATTATCAGTCGTTTGAGGATGCAGTTCAATTGGTGAAAAGTGTGGGAAGGGGGGCACTAATGGCGAAAGTTGACATTGAGTCTGCTTTTAGGTTACTTCCTTTGCACCCAAGTAGTTTTCGTTACACTGGTTGTTTTTTCGAGGGGGGGTATTACATTGACAAATGCTTACCCATGGGTTGTGCAGTATCTTGTGCTTGTTCGAGGCATTCAGTACATTCCTGCATTGGTGTTTGGAGGTGCATTCAGGTTGGGGCATGGTAGCCCATTACTTGGATGATTTCTTGATAATTGGGCCCCCAGATTCAGGTCGTTGTGGGCAGACGGTAAAAGAGTTTATTGGTTTATTGAGGGAGTTTGGGGTCCCAGTAGCGGAGGAAAAAACGGTTGGAACACACCAAGAGGCTTGTGTATTTGGGAATCGAGATTGATTCTGACATAGGTGTCTGCCGTTTGCCGGGGGAAAAGTGGAGGCACTGAAGGAGATGGTTCAGGAATTTTGCGGTAGAGAAAGGGTGTCGTTGAAAGAAATGCAGTCTTTGTTGGGACACTTGAGTTTTGCTTGTAGAGTGATACCAATGGGCAGGATATTTTGCAGACGTTTGGAAAAAAGCACGGTTGGGGTTAGGAAGTCCTTTTATAAGATTAGAATTACCAAGGAGTTGAGAGAGGACCTGATTGTGTGGAAAGAATTTTTGAGAAATTTTAACGGAGTGGGCGGTATGGGTAAAGGAGCCAGCATCCAATCAGAAGCTGAGGTTGTTTACGGATGCAGCAGGGTCCTTCGGTTTCGGGGCGTACTTTGGGGGTAGGTGGTGTGCGGGGAAGTGGCCTAAGTGCTGGGAAGAGCAAGGGTGGTTAAAAAACATGAACATTGTTGGAACTTTTTCCCATTGTAGTGGCTGTTGAATTGTGGGGGGAACATTTCAGAGATAGGTGGGTCGTGTTTTGGTCCGATAACATGAGTGTGGTGAATGGAATAAACAACTTGTCTAGCTCCTCAGGGCCGGTGGTGAAGCTGTTGAGGCATCTAGTTTTGAGATGTTTACAGTTGAACGTGCAGTTTAAGGCAAAACATGTGCCTGGGGTGCACAATGGGATAGCGGACGCGTTATCCAGGGGAAGATGGAGGAGTTTTTTGCACTGGTACCGAAAGCTGAAAAAGTGGGTGATCATTGCCCGGCTTGTGTTTGGCAGGTGGTGACCCAGTCTTGAATGATTTGGTGAGGAGGTCCCTGTCAGAGAAGACATGGAAGTCATACAGCAGAGAGTGGAAGGAATGGCGAAAAATAGCGGGAGAATTGCCGGAGGAGAAGCCAGTCGAGAGACTATGGAGGTTGTTGGGTGATTATGAAAAGGGGAGGAGTGGGGAAGGGTAGGGCGGCCACGGCTGTGGCCGCAATATCCTTCTTTAGCAAATTATATGGGGAGGAGGACCCAACTAGGAATTTTGCAGTTAGAAGAGTGTTGAAGGGGTGGGCACGAAAAGAAGGGGCGAGAATAGACAAGAGGAGCCAATTGATCAGGGAGGCTGCAGAAGATATAGAAGTTTTGGGGCAGATCTGTAGGGACGATTATGAGAAGGTGTTGTGGGAAACTGTTTTCGTTTTTTCATTTGCAGGTGCTTTTAGGATCGGGGAATTGGTAGCGGAATCAAAGGTGGGAACGTCTGGGTTAAGGTGGGGTGAGGTTCGGTGGTCTGAAGAGGTAGTGATGTGCTTTATCGCACGGTCCAAGACGATCAAAAGGTTATAGGTACGTGGGTGAATTTACGTAAGGTCAAAGGTCAAAATTTGCCCCCTCGGGGCGGTAAGGAAGTATGGAGGTTTTAGAGGAGAAAAAGAGGGGCATTTTTTGTTCATAAGGATGGTACGGCAGTGTTCTAGATTTCAGTTTTGTGCAATACTAAAAAAGGCCCTGAAGGCAGCAGGTTTTGAGCCAGGATGTTTTGGGTCCCCATTCTTTTAGGATAGGTGCGGCATCGGATGCAGCCGCAAAAGGGGCAGGCGAAGATCACATCAAGAAGTTGGGGAGGTGGAAGTCGGGGGCTTTCAAGTCTTATGTGCGAGCGATAGGGGATGATAGCTAGGGCCAGAATGTATCAGCAATAAAAGTGTTATAAGATTATGCGGCGTTAAACGGTTGTGTGTGCACATTTACTTTCACTGTTTTGTGTTTGGTTCACCTTTCCAGAAAGAAAAAAATGTCTGGATTATAGGACATTCCTACATCCATTGGGCAGCCAGACGGGCCAGAAGGCGGCCATACGGTTTGAACTTGGGGCTACCAGAGGAAGGTTGCAACGTTCAATGGTTTCGGTGAACGAGGGCTGCATTGGAGAAAGATGAATCAGCTGATGAACGAAATTTCGGTTGGAAAATCTCCTCCAGATGTGATCATAGTACATGCTGGAGGAAACGATTTGGGGCGCCTGAAGGCGGTGCAGCTGATATTCGACATAAGGTTTGGAAATTGCACGTTGGTTGGCGAGATGGCCAAATGTAACGGTGATGTGGTCCTGCATGGTGCAGCGACGAAAATGGTTAAATGTCAGATCGGTGCCGGCGATTGAAAAGTCAAGACAGAAGGTAAATAAGGCAGTGGGACGTTTTGTGCTGAGCCCAAGGAGGAATGGAGATTGGTCACGATGATCTAATCAACTTCAGGTGCAGTGGACTGTATCATACGGGACGATGTCTCACCTGTCGGACATTGGTCCTAGGTACATTTTTAATTGCACCGACATTACAGGACTCATGATGGAGAGGATGGTGGTATAGGGCGTTGAAGAGTGGGGAAGAAAGTAGGGCTTTACAACTGGGTGGGCCCCTACTTTCTATTGGCGGGAAAACCCTGGTCCTTCTTCCATCCGGAGCAGTGGGCGTATCAAAGGGCCTCCTGCAGGGGCGGCACTGGGGGCCGTAAGCGGCAGGCTGACTGTCAGGGAGGGAGGGGATCGCTTGTGCGGCGGGCTGGCTCTCAAAATCGAAGGTTTTCGTGGGCTCCTTGATGAAGGGTCGGGATTTGCGTCTGGCCTCCCAGTTGTAATGTAAAGGTTGTTGTTAAATAAACAGCAGCTTCGGCTGCAAAAATTTTTGGCAATAATGCGTTGCGTGATTTTTGGGGTCGGAAGGGGCAAGCGGAGTGGGAGATAGGCAGTTCCCCACCTTA
>ONZH01002308.1:0-178834 GCA_900303285.1 Rhinella marina
GTGCCTCCAACTCAGCTCCCTCAGTTTGCCAACCACGAGTGGCCATGGATGGCAGACATATGCGATGTACTGCGTATCTTTCAGGAGTCCACCAAGAAGGTCAGCAGCGGAGGACGCTATAGTGAGCGTAACCATCCCGCTCCTATGCGTCCTTAAAGAATCGCTCATCGCAATAAGGGAGAACGCATTGCACGCAGAGGAGACGGGGTAGGAGGAGACGCAACGGAGCTACACAGTCAGACCACACTTTTGTCTGCTTCACGGTGGCAGTTGCAGGAGGAGTAGGATGAGAGGAGGATGACGTGGAGGTGGCTGTGGAAGAGGAGGAGGATGCTGGCGGCGAGGGTAGCAGTCAGGCTGTGTGCGTCCCATTGGTTCAGCGCGGATGGGGCGGAGAGGAGGCGGAAGAGGAAGAGGAGGAAATGGCAAGTGATCCTTCTGGTGGGGGCAGTGACGTCATGCCTATTCAGAGTCTGGCACACATGGCTGACTTCATGCTGGGCTGCTTTCCCGGGACACACGTGTTGTCCGGATAGTGGAGAACAAACTGTACTGGGTCTTCGCACTCCTGGACCCCGGTATAAAGATAACGTCTCCTCTTTTATTCCGGTAGAGGAGAGGACGAATCGATTGCTGGAATACCAGAGGGAACTCGTGCAGAACATGATGGAGATTTTCCCACCCACCATCGCTGGCGGCAGAGAGGAGAGGGTCTCCCAGAGTCCCACAACATCTATCAGGCCCACAGCCACCAGGGGAACACTCTCCAAGGTGTGGGACACGTTCATGGCACCCCCTCGTGCAACTTCCATCACTGCGGGGCCCGCTATCAGCAGGAGGGACAAGTATCGGCGGAATGTTGCGGGAGTACCTGGCAGACCGTACCCCTGTCCTCCCCCATCCCTCGGCGTCCTACACTTACTGGGTCTCCAAGTTGGACACGTGGCTGGAACTGTCCCTGTATGCCTTGGAGGTGCTTGCCTGCCCTGCCGCCAGCGTGCTATCAGAAAGGGTGTTCAGCGCAGCCGGGGGCATTATAACCGATAAGCGCAGCCGCCTGTCAACCGACAGTGCCGACAGGCTGACGCTAATCAAAATGAACAGCAAGTGGATTGACCCGGACTTTGCTTCTCCAACCGTGGAAAGCAGCCAAAAGTGAAGTGCCATCTGTATGAAGTGCCATTTCCTCCTCCACCTCCTCCTCCTTAACCGCCGTAGAATTGCTCCGTAAATAAGAAAAATTTATATATTTATGGCTCACCTCTTGGGCCTCCACAAAATGTTTAAGAGGTCTCACCTCTTGGGCCTCCATATAATTTTTAACAGGTCTCACCTCTTGGGCCTCCACATAATTTTTAAGAGGTCTCACCTCTTGGGCCTGCACAAAATGTTTAAGAGGTCTCACCTCTTGGGCCTCCACATAATTTTTAAGAGGTCTCACCTCTTGGGCCTCCGCAAAATCTTTAAGAGGTCTCACCTCTTGGGCCTCCGCAAAATCTTTAAGAGGTCTCACCTCTTGGGCCTCCGCAAAATCTTTAAGAGGTTCTCACCTCTTGGGCCTCCACATAATGTTTAAGAGGTCTCACCTCTTGGGCCTCCACATAATTTTTAAGAGGTCTCACCTCTTGGGCCTCCGCAAAATCTTTAACAGGTCTCACCTCTTGGGCCTCCACATAATTTTTAAGAGGTCTCACCTCTTGGGCCTGCACAAAATGTTTAAGAGGTCTCACCTCTTGGGCCTCCACATAATTTTTAAGAGGTCTCACCTCTTGGGCCTCCGCAAAATCTTTAAGAGGTCTCACCTCTTGGGCCTCCACATAATTTTTAAGAGGTCTCACCTCTTGGGCCTCCACATCATTTTTAAGAGGTCTCACCTCTTGGGCCTCCACAAAATTTTCCATGAGCCTCTGGCCAGCCCACAACCTCTTCCTGCCTTTTGCGGTCCTACGCATCCCTCAACATCCCCACTGCTTTACCTGCTAGACATGACACTGGGCCAGGTCGGGTCACTGACATCTCAAGCGCCAACAATTTGGGCATTTTAAGGCTTCTGCATGTGTTTGAGTTGTTTTTACATTTTAAAGAAGACATGTCTGACCACATCTCACACACACACACACACAATGACAATTAGGGGTGGGGTCTATTTGCTTTCCCCTTTGCCTATGCCATCTGTGGTTGTCATAGGCAACGTGATTTTAAGGGGTGCAGAATTGTATCTTCTTTTTTGTCTAGTTTGGCTTGGGGTCCATGGCAATGTAGAGGAAAGAAGGTTTCCTTGTATGGTCTCACTTTACAGAGAGGTTACATTGTCTTTGGAGTGTATTGTTGAGAGGCTGTGATAGTGGCGTAATAGTGCGCGTTATATGCACCCAGACATGCTTCCCCTGCTGTCCCAGTTGCATTCCAGCAGTGTTGGCATCCTTTTCTGAGGTTTCAGGGTGGACTTGGTGACCTCCAAGTGGTCGAATTGAGATTTCCAAGTGGCGAGCATTTTTTTCCCATAGACTTTAATGGGATTCGATATTCGGTCGAATAGTCGAATTTCGCGGTCTATTCGAATCGAATTTCGAACTTTCGAATATTTCACTACTCGCTCATCTCTAGTTATTATGTGGCGTTTTGCGAACATTCGCGCACTAATAACGAACGTTCAGTTTTAAAAGGAACGCAACTTCTTTGAACACGTACGCATGAGAGTACAAAGTGCGTACGAAAATGACGGGCTTTGCTGGAGAGGAATGATGGAGCAGGAGGAACGCTCTGAGTCTGACCCCTGGCTACATATGGATACTGTATCAGCAGATGACAGATCATCCAGCTGAGACTGAGATGAGCGTGCCATCCACTCCACTACCTCATCTACTTTCTCCTCCACTACAATTTTGTGCCTTGGTGGGTTAGTCCGGTGGAACAACAGCCAAGTATTGCGAATACTACAAGTAGAAGCTCCGGATACAGGTTCTTTAGCACTGCTGCCCTGTGCCACCTTCTCCTTTTCTTTAGAGCTCGAGGTCTGGCTGGAACTGGACCTCTTTTGCTTATTCATTCCAGACATTTTTCACTTGACTCTGTGGCTCTGCAGCTGGTCTTTGTCTTTGTCCCTGTTTCTCCCTATCTCTCTCCCTGTCTCTCTCCCTGTCTCTCTCCCTGTCTCTCTCTCCCTGCATGATTAATTACTGGCCCTGCACTTGCCCTGCAGTTGTCAGGACTCGGGGGTACAGACAACACAAGACAGTGGTCCCTGAGGCTGAACCCACCCACTGTCCCTACCTACTTGCCTCAGACGGCCCTAGGCGGCCGCGGACAACCACGATGGCGTTCCCTATACTGAATAAGTGGAACACCAAACAGGACAGACAAATAACTAAAAACGGACAAAGGAGCAAACAAGGACAGAACCACACAGCAATGCAGTAATTATCAGCAATACAGACAAAAGTCAAAGGTCAGGCGGAGGGTGGATAAGTACGCAATCAGAGGGACTAGGAAGGGAACAAGCCGGAGAAGATACAGGGGAGCTGGGATCCAGGTATGAACTGAAATAGCCAGCAAGCAAGTGAGCAGCTAGCTGACATTTATCCAGGATCAGAGGCTAGGTCCAGAAGCTGATTGGACCAGCCCTGATCTCAGTAACAAGTTCAGCTGAAGCACAAATCCTAAAGAGCACAGTAACTCCTGCATTGCTGGACAAAAGCAATCGGGTGTGTCACAACAACCCAGGCACAGTTCACACTAGGTATTGCACACCCTGACAGTACCCCCCCCCTCTTATGAGGGGCCTCAGGACCCTTAGCCAATGGACCAGGCTTAAAAGGGTTAAGTACATGGTATCGCTGAACCAGGCGGGGCGCATGCATGTCCTTGGCAGAAACCCACGTACGTTCTTCTGGCCCGAAGCCCTTCCAGTGGACCAGATACTGTAATGAGCCCTGAACCCAACGAGAACTTAAAATTTCCTCCACCTCATACTCCAATTCACCCTGGATGATGAGCGGAGCAGGAGGAGGCGACGGGGAAACCGGCGGCACATATTTTTTCAAAAGAGACTTATGAAATACAGAATGGATTCGAAGAGCCATAGGCAGTTTCAATCTAAAGGTAATAGGATTAATGATCTCCAGAATGGTATATGGCCCAGTATATTTGGGCGCCAGTTTCCCTGACTGTACCCTCAATTTCAGATTTCTAGTTTAGAGCCAGACCTTATCACCTAGTACGTATTGATGGCCAGATATGCGTCTTCTATTAGCATGCTTTTGGTAGGACTCTTGGGCTTTAACCAAGCTCTGGTGAGCTTGGGCCCACACTGTGCACAGTTTAGAAAATATAGCCTCAGCTGAGGAGTTAAAGGGGTATTCTCATCTTAGACAATGGGGGCATATCGCTAGGATATGCCCCCATTGTCTTATAGGTGTGGGTCCCACCGCTGGGACCCGCACCTATATCCAGAACGGAGCGGGGAGCGCTGCGCCTGCCCCCCGCAAGTCCACTTTAGAAAACCATTTGGCTCCCCCTATCTGGTTAAATAAGTCTGGAATCAAGGGCAGCGGGTGTCGGTTTTTAACTGTAATTTTGTTCAGTTCCCGGTAATCGATGCAGGGTCAGAGCCCTCCATTCTTCTTGCCCACAAAAAAGAACCCCGTCCCCAAGAGAGAGGAGGACGGACGAATATGACCCCTCCGCAGACTGTCCTGTGTGTACTCCCGCATAGCCTCCCTTTCAGGACAAGACAATTAAAAATACGACCCCGAGGAAATTTGGCGCCGGACACTAACTCAATAGCACAATCGTATGGTCTGTGAGGCGGCAAGCCGTCCACAGCCTTCTCATCAAACCATCAGAATAATCCGACAAAAATTCCGGAATTTCCCTCCCTTAGGGGAACCTTCCACAAGAGAAACAGCCATGCAATGGGAATCACACCTAGGACCCCATTTCACCAGTTCCCGGTTGGCCCAATCGAAGACAGGGTTATGTGTCTCCAACCAGGGCAACCCTAAAATCACTTCTGATGACAAATTATGCATAAGCAAAAACTCCATCTTTTCGACATGGACCGACTCCACCTTAACTTCAAGGCAGGGGGTCATGTACTGTATGTCCCCCTGGGCAAAAGGGGCTGAGTCTGCTCCCGTGACATTAACAGGACACTGGAGCAGAAGGGGACATACCTCTAAACCTGAAAAGAACATGGGATTAACAAAATTAGCGGAGGACCCTGAATCGATCTGAGCATAACCCGAAACACTTCTCTCCCCCAACCTCAGAGATATTGGCAAGAGTAATTTATTCTTTTGGGTGAAGGTTACCTGTGCGCCTGAGTGACCCCCTCGATAGTCACTCAGGCATAGAAGTTCTTCCGGCGGTGGTCCTGGCCGGGACGGACATTGCCGAACTCGATGTCCTGCTTTTCCACAGTAAAGGCATAGATTGTTCTGCAGGCGATGCATTCGTCTGACCTTGGCGTCAGTGAAGTCCACCTGCATAGGTTCCTCTGGCATGGGTATAACAGGAGGGGAAGGGTTAGGATAGGGAACTGGAAATGGTGAGGTTCTGGGACGATCTGGGGTATCTCTCTCCCGTTGCCTATCCCTCAACCGTCGGTCGACTCAGATGGCTAAAGTCATACTCTTCTCGAGTGAGTCAGGGGTAGGGTAGGCCACCAGCATATCTTTTAACCAGTCACTCAGCCCTGCACGGAACTGAAAGCAGAGGGCAGAGTCATTCCAAGTGGAGAGACCAATCCACTGCCTAAATTCTGAACAGTATTCCTCTGCTGGACGTCTGCCCTGTCTTAATCCTGTCAACTGACGCTCAGCATTAGCTGCACAATCAGGGTCATCGTACAGCAGCCCTAATGTCAGAAAAAAAATTGATCAACAGTCATCAGTTCAGGAGAGTCAGGCGATAAAGAGAAGGCCCACTCCTGTGGTGGCCCTTGGAGAAGGGACATAACTATGCCTACCTTCTGGGCCTCATCACCAGAGGAGTGGGGGCGTAACCTGAAAAACAACTTACATCCTTCCCGGAAGGCACGAAATTTTTTCCTGTCCCCCGCGAATTTATCTGGGAGCTGGACGGGCGGCTCAAGTGGTGATGGGGAAGTCACAGTAAGTTGTCGTGAAACAGTCTCCTGCTCCTGGACCCTTACAGCTAGCTCTTGCACCATGGTATTGAGCTGCTGCATTTGGTCCACAATATTTGTCATCGCCGTTCTGTTGTCTATGAGGCAAAAACTACAGTTAGGCTGGCTATTCTGTCAGGACTCGGGGGTACAGACAACACAAGACAGTGGGCCCTGAGGCTGAACCCACCCACTGTCCCTACCTACTTGCCTCAGACGGCCCTAGGCGGCCACGGACAACCACGATGGCGTTCCCTATACTGAATAAGTGGAACACCAAACAGGACAGACAAACAACTAAAAACGGACAAAGGAGCAAACAAGGACAGAACCACACAGCAATGCAGTAATTATCGGCAATACAGACAAAAGTCAAAGGTCAGGCGGAGGGTGGATAAGTACGCAATCAGAGGGACTAGGAAGGGAACAAACCGGAGAAGATACAGGGAGCTGGGATCCAGGTATGAACTGAAATAGCCAGCAAGCAAGTGAGCAGCTAGCTGACATTTATCCAGGATCAGAGGCTAGGTCCAGAAGCTGATTGGACCAGCCCTGATCTCAGTAACAAGTTCAGCTGAAGCACAAATCCTAAAGAGCATAGTAACTCCTGCATTGCTGGACAAAAGCAAATCGGGTGTGTCACAACAACCCAGGCACAGTTCACACTAGGTATTGCAAACCCTGACAGCAGTATCCCTGATGTGTAATATGGATTCCCTGAACAATTACACCCCAATTTCAACAACAACAGGTCTCAGTCTTTCGGAACTTCACACACAGTGCTTCTGCTTGTCTCAGCAGTCGCAGCAGAAGTGATGCGTCACTGGCTTACCGAGCCTGAGCCAATCAGAGCAAGCCCTGCCCACAAAGTCAGGTGACCGCTTTCTTCCCGGGCTTTTGCGCACGAATAACAAACTAACAGTAAAAGTTTGCTAAGTAATTGAATTTGTACGCAACAGCATGTAGAGCGTACAATACGTAGCATTAGCGTACAATTTATCGGACAAGTACGTAGCAAATGCGTAGAAAGCCTTAGGAACATTTTCGAATCTTAACGGAGCGAATCTCCAAATATTCGGATTCGCTTCGCAGCTGAAAATTTACAAGATTCGATACGAATCAACGAATCGGCGAATAGATTCGCTCATCTCTATTGACATCTTTGGTGCTTGGAGTGTTAAAAAAGTCCAATTCAAATTTCTCTGCATTTTGTAGCAGAAATCAGAAGAGATCCAGGGGACGAAGCCTTTGAGGTGAAACGCTCTTCGAGGTGTCTGTGCTTGGGGCTATATTCCAGATCATTAGTGAGCCAAGTCACAGGGTATGTTCCATTAGGATACCTATATGTTTCCTTCTTATATTTGGGATACATTACATCCATACTCTAAAGGTATAAGTCCTGTTATTTAGATGACATGTACAGTCATGGCCAAAAGTTTTGAGAGTGACACAAATATTATATTTTCACATGATCTGCTGCCCTCTGGTTTTATGTGTGTTTGTCAGATGTTTTTATCACATACAGAAATATAATTGCAATCATATTATGAGTAACAAAAGCTTATATTGACAGAATGAGTTAATGCAGCAAGTCAATATTTGCAGTGTTGACCCTTCTTCTTCAGGACCTCTGCAATTCTCCCTGGCATGCTCTCAATCAACTTCTGGACCAAATCCTGACTGATAGCAGTCCATTCTTGCACAATCAATGCTTGCATTTTGTCAGAATTTGTAGGTTTTTGTTTGTCCACCCGTCTCTTGATGATTGACCACAAGTTCTCAATGGGATTAAGATCTGGGGAGTTTCCAGGCCATGGACTCAAAATCTCTATGTTTTGTTCCCTGAGCCATTTAGTTATCACCTTTGCTTTATGGCAAGGTGCTCCATCATGCTGGAAAAGGCATTGCTGATCGCTAAACTGCTCTTGGACAATTGGGAGAAGTTGCTCTCGGAGGACATTCTGGTACCATTCTTTATTCATGGCTGTGTTTTTAGGCAAGACTGTGAGAGAGCCGATTCCCTTGGCTGAGAAGCAACCCCACACATGAATGGTTTCAGGATGCTTTACAGTTGGCATGAGACAAGACTGGTGGTAGCGCTCACCTCGTCTTCTCCGAATAAGCTGTTTTCCAGATGTCCCAAACAATCGAAAAGAGCATTCATCAGAGAAAATGACTTTACCCCAGTCCTCAGCAGTCCACTCCCTGTACCTTTTGCAGAATATCAGTCTGTCCCTGATGTTTTTTTCTGGAGAGAAGTGGCTTCTTTGCTGCCCTCCTTGAGACCAGGCCTTGCTCCAAGAGTCTCCGCCTCACAGTGCGTGCAGATGCACTCACACCTGCCTGCTGCCATTCCTGAGCAAGCTCTGCACTGCTGGTAGCCTGATCCCGCAGCTGAAACACTTTTAAGAGACGGTCCTGGCGCTTGCTGGTCTTTCTTGGGCGCCCTGGAGCCTTTTTGGCAACAATGGAACCTCTCTCCTTGAAGTTCTTGATGATGCGATAGATTGTTGACTGAGGTGCAATCTTTCTAGCTGCGATACTCTTCCCTGTTAGGCCATTTTTGTGCAGTGCAATGATGACTGCACGTGTTTCTTTAGAGATAACCATGGTTAACAGAAGAGAAACAAAGATGTAAAGCACCAGCCTCCTTTTAAAGTGTCCAGTGGTGTCATTCTTACTTAATCATGACAAATTGATCTCCAGCCCTGTCCTCATCAACACCCACACCTGTGTTAATGGAGCAATCACTGAAACGATGTTAGCTGGTCCTTTTAAGGCAGGGCTGCAATGATGTTGAAATGTGTTTTGGGGGATAAAGTTCATTTTCTAGGCAAATATTGACTTTGCAAGTAATTGCTGTTAAGCTGATCACTCTTTATAACATTCTGGAGTATATGCAAATTGCCATTATAAAAACTGAAGCAGTAGACTTTGTAAAAATTTATATTTGTATCATTCTCAAAACTTTTGGCCCTGACTGTACCTTCTACTTGCGGTGTTATTGCATAATCATATATATTTGATAGTGATATTGTCCTTTTATTATCTATTGGGGATTTTTTTGACTTTTTCAGCCATATATGAATCGTGGTTTGTTCAGTAACACCGCTAATACAATATAATGAGTCATACTACAGAGTATGTTCTATTGCAGGGGTCAGCAACCTTCGGCACTCCAGTGAAACTACAATTCCCAGCATGCTCCATTCATTTCTATGGGAGTTCTGAGAAGAGCAGAGCCATTATGCATGATGGGAGTTGTAGTTTCACAACAACTGGAGTGCCGGAGGTTGCCTACACCTTTTCTATTGGGATGCTTATATGTTTCCTAACATAAAACACTAGGCTTGCTATTGGAAATATATGTATTTTTGTGTTTGCGGTGCTATTGTACAATTAGGTATATTTAATATTGGTGATGTGCCTTTGTGATATATTGGGGATCATTTGATATTTATTCTTATACTTACATATAAATTGTGACATGTTCAGTAGTTCCATTAACACAATACATACTTTAAGGATATAGAGAATGTCTAGAGATGAGCGAATCGAATCTCACAAAGTGGAAATCAATCCAAATATCAGGATCGATTCAACCTGAAATAATGAAAAAAATCCATACTTACCTCCTCTGTTTGCTCACGGCGGGGCGCCAGCCTCCATCTTGATTGAAGATCTCGGCCGAAATCCTGTGCGTGGTGACGTATGACATCACCACGCCGCGTGAGATTTCGTGGCAGATCCTCAAGCAAGATGGCGGCGGCCGGCCTGTCGTGAGCAAATGGAGGAGGTAAGTTTGATTTAATTTCTTTTTTATGTTAATTTTACATTTTTCATTGCACCTGCTACTTACAAAAAATGCGCTTTGTTTTTGAAAAATTTGGCGAATCAGCCGAATCGAACTTTTGAAAAGTTCGCTCATCTCTGATTATGTCATCTGGTATACTGCCCCTTGCCATGTTCTCTGTATTATTTTCCATCATGCTATTTTCTTTCCTTATAAGGGTCATTTATTTTGAAATACTAATAAAGTCTAAGATATTTTTATATATTTTTTTAATATTATTGTTTTGAGTCCCATTGGCTTTCTTTTGGTTGTGGACGTAGTGATATTCCATAGGCTTTTGATGCTGGTTAGTAGAATGGTGAGGTTTTTGTAGGTTATTTTTGAGATCCAGAGGAGGACCAGGCTTACCGTCCCCATGCTTATTAAAGGGTTATTCCCATCTTAGACAATAGGGGCATATTGCTAGGATATGCCCCCATTGTCTTATAGGTGCGGGTCCCACCTCTGGGACCCGCACGTATATCGAGGACGGAGCCCCAAAAGTGAAGGAGGGCGCACTGCACATGCGCAGCCGCCCTCCATTCATTTATATGGGGCCGCCGAAAATAGGCGAGCGCTGGCTCGGCTATTTCCATTAGCTACATAGAAATGAATGGGAGCGGTGACCGCGCATGCGCTACCATTCATTTCTATGGGAGCAGCGGGGAGCTGCGTTTGGTGGTGGCCGGACCCCGGGAAACCTGGGGTCCTCCAGGTGCAGCGCTCCCCGCTCCGTTCTCGATATAGGTGTGGGTCCCAGCGGTTGGACCCGCACCTATCAGACAATCAGGGCATATCCTAGCGATATGCTCCCATTGTCTAAGATGGGAAGATCCCTTTAAGCGTTTTACAGTATACATGCATTGAACTGAGATGAGCACAACCAATACTTACCTGTGACATACCTTTGGCATCACTACTGTCCTACACATGAAGCATTCTCTCCCATTCTTCCTTTGTAGCCTGTCAATGTCTCCAGATGTGCTCTCACTACAGCTCTGTACGGCAGGCTCACAATCTACCTCTTTCTACCGGTTATACCTCTAACTATGCAGTCGAGCATCCTACTCACTTTCCCCGCTGCCTGCCCACACTGTTGACTCATGTTGAAGCTGTCAGAGATCAGAACCCCTAAATCCTTCTCTTCAAGGTCCTGATAACATCAAACTGCCGCTGCAATACTGCGACCGAGGATTCCTTCACCCCAAGTGCATCATTTTACATTTGGAGACAATGGACTGCAGTTTGCCTTGTGATGACCATTTATCCAGTACAGCGTAACCATTTTGTATGTTAATATATAAATGAGAGTATATACTGTATAAACAAGCAAAATAAAGATTGTCTAACTACTGGATTCATTCTGGATCAGATTGTTACTGCTTTTTGGTTCAATATTTGCTTTAGGAGCCGTTCAGACGGCCGTGTTGGCCGGCATCCCATACAAAATGCTTATTGCGGACAAGAATATGGGACATGTTCTTTTTTTTTGCGGAGCCGTGGCTGCCCGCTCTCATGAAAATTGCTCTTAATCTTCAGCAAATAAAATACTGTATCATATTACATTTCAAATTGCCCCTCCTCCTCAATGTGCTCTTGATGCTGGCTGTGCTCACCGCTCCCTGGTCTTCTCCGGGCACTGCACTGTGTCTTGACTATGTAGTGTCTGAACGTAGCAAACTTTCACCTGACGCTGTGCGACATCAGATCACAGTGCAGCATGGGAGCAGTGAGTGCAGGAAGAGTGTGCTGGATCTCCAAGATGGATATTTTATGTCTGATTTGAGGTCTGATGAAGATTTGGCTTCTCTGTGCTCCATGATGCAAAAGATAGGACATGTCCTATCTTTGGCCACATCTTGCAGATCGGGACCACTTAAAAATAATAGGTATGCACCGGGATGTGGGGTGCACACGGCCGGTATCTGTGCTTTGCGGATCCACAGTTGATCCGCAAGATGTCATGGCCATGCGGCCTTAGGCTACTTACACACTTGCGCATTCCCTTTGCCGTCATAGGATCTCAATAGTGGGGGACAACACTTTAGTTTTGTCCCCATTCATTGTCAAGGGGGACAAAACTGAACCGAACGAAACCGAATTCACCAGAAGGCATTCCGTTCCGTTTGGTCGTGTCCCCATCGCGGACAGAATATGCTGCAAGCAGTGTTTTTCTGTCCACGATGTGGTGAAGAGCAAGACGGATTCGTTCTGACTCACAATGAAAGTCAAGGGGGACAGATCCGTTTTCTCTGCCACAATAGAAAACGGATCCGTCCCCCATTGACTTTCAATGGAGTTCATGACGGATCCGTCTTGGCTATGTTAAAGATAATACAACGGATCTGTTCATAACGGATGCAGATGGTCATATTATCAGTAATGGAAGCGTTTTTGCTGATCCATGACGGTTCTTGCTAAATCGCTGGTGTGAAAGTAGCCTTAAACTGACACCTCATTGTTTCTGGGCTGCAGACTGAGCTGTGTATGAGGACGAGGCCATAGCCATAGCTCGTCCCCATACAATGGAGGTGATTGCTGCGTGTAAATGTAGCTCTTTATCTCCACAGACAAGCAGGCAATTATCGGGAAGAAATGGTCCCTCCCCGATAATTGCCTGCCTGGCCGACACATACATTTGCGCCTTAACTGCACTTTGTAAATCTTTCAATATGTGATAGTGACATACCAAAAGTTTTAATCGGTGGAGATTTACGTTTCGGGGGCCCCACCAATCACTAAAAAGGGCGACCTTGTCCCTTGTTTGAATGGACTGGTAGACACGCATGCATGGGAGACAAAAGCGGAGAGTTAATGTGTGCCCTGGTGCCCGCTCTCTTCTACATACACTGCTTCCAAGCATAATTATCTTTTCCAATAAATACTTCTACCGGTTTTAACCCTTAAAGGCCGTGGACATCTTTGGGAGCAATTTTTTTTTATTGAATTTTATTCATTTTGACGACACCTGGCACCCCCAACGATCAGCTGAAGAGAAGGCATTCACATGCCATCTCCTCTCCTGTCTATGGCAAGCAGGAAGAGAGACACATGTGCACGCGTGCCTTCGCTTTATACCGCTGATCAGCAGGGGTGTCGAGTGTCTGCCCCCTTCCAATCTGATATTGATGACCTATCCTGAGGTCATCGATATTAAAATCCTGGACAACCCTAATTAAATTAGCTTAAAGGGCATCTGTCAGCAGATTTGTACCTATGACACTGGCTGACCTGTTACATGTGCACTTGGCAGCTGAAGACATCTGTGTTGGTCCCGTGTTCATATGTGCCTGCACTGCTGAGAAAAATTATGTTTTAATGTATGCAAATGAGCCTCTAGGAGCAATGGGGGCGTTGCCATTACACCTAGAGGCTCAGTTCTTTCTGCAACCTACGCACATCGATAGACAGGACTAGGCATGATAACATTTTCACTGTCTGACCCTGTCAAAGTGTAGAGAGGGCTGTAGTTGCAGAGAGAGCAGAGCCTCTAGGTGTAACGGCAACGCCCCTGTTGCTCCTAGAAGCTCATTTGCATATAATAAAACATCTTTTTTCAGCTATGCAGACACATAAGAACATGGGACCAACACAGATGTCTTCAGCTGCCAAGTGCACATGTAACAGGTCAGCCAGTGTCATAGGTACAAATCTGCTGACAGATGTCCTTTAAGCTAATTTGTTCTTCGGAACGACCATGTTGTATGCAACATCTTTGATTTCTTTTCTACTTTGCAGTCACTGCTGTACATGCTAAATCTATTTTTGTGCTTTCTAGTGTCCTGGACTAAAAAGTCACCTTGCACACCCTACAAGCCTATTACATTTCTCTATTGGATAGCTACCAAAATAAATCTTTTCCTCCAGCACGCTGTCTCTGACCTCTGCTTGCACCAGACCAGCCTGACAAAGCAGGCAAGTTTTTTTTCTCTATGAGAGCTAGTTCTTTTTCTTCATAATGCCAGTCACAAATGGGTATGCCTTTTCTCTAGAGTATGTTCACATGGATTTTTCAATGAATATTTGAAATTCCATAGCAAATTTCTGTGGACACCATGGCTGGGTAGGTGGACAAGCCCCACTTAATAGTTTGAATCTGCACGTGAAACTTTACCGTGACAAACTGCAAATCCGAGAATTCGGAGGGACAGCTTTGGATGTCTGCTGCGGATTCCACTACAAAGTCATGTGAACATACATACCCAAACCTCACGTGTGGGACGCTGCACAGAGAAAAGCTGCTTCAGCTGTGGGTGTCATATACCAAATTGAAAGGATTGCTGCAACATGTCCTAAAATCTTTTGGGGTTGTCCCATCATAGACAATAGGGGCATATCTCTAGGATATTCCACTCTAACAGGGCTTCATGCCAGATGTTTTCTACTTTCTCTGTGGAGAAGATAGCCAGGTCTTCAGCACAGAGGACCTGGCCTGTGATAGGCGCCTGCACTTTAGGACTAGAGATGAGCGAATCTATTCGCCGATTCGTTGATTCGTATCGAATCTTGGAAATTTTCAGCTGCGAAGCGAATCCGAATATTTGGAGATTCACTCCGGTAAGAATTCGAAAATGTTCCTAAGGCTTTCTACGCATTCGCTACGTACTTGTTCGATAAATTGTACGCTAATGATACGGATAAGTTACTCTATACGCTGTTGCGTACAAATTCAATTACATAGCAAACTTTTAGTTAGTTCATTATTTGTGCGCAAAAGCCCAGGAAGAAAGCGGTTATCTGACCTAGTGGGCAGGGCTTACTCTGATTGGCTCAGGCTCGGTAAGCCAGTGACGCATCACTTCTTCTGCGACTGCGGAGACGAGCAGAGGCACTGTGTGTGAAGTTCCTAAAGACTGAGACCTGTGTTGTTGAAATTGGGGAGTAATTGCTCTGGGAATCCATATTACACATCAGGGATACTGCAGGGCAAGTGCAGGGGCAGTGCAGGGATAGTAATTAATCAGGCAGGGAGAGAGAGACAGGGAGAGAGACAGGGACAAAGACCAGCTGCAGGGGCACAGAGTGAAGTGGAAAATGTCTGGAATGGATAAGCAAAAGGGGTCCAGTTCCAGCCAGACCTCGAGCTCTAAAAAAGGAGAAGGTGGCACAGGGCAGCAGTGCCAAAGGACCTGTAGCCGGAGCTTCTACTTGTAGTATCTGCAATACTTGGCCAGTGTTCCACCGGACTAACCCACCAAGGCACAAAATTGTAGTGGAGGAGAAAGTAGATGAGGTAGTGAAGTGGATGGCACGCTCATCTCAGTCTCAGCCGGATGATCTGTTGTCATCTGCTGATACAGTATCCATATGTAGCCAGGGGTCAGACTCCGAGCGTTCCTCCTGCTCCACCATTCCTCTCCAGCAAAGCCCGTCATTTTCGTACGCAATTTGTACGCTCATGCGTACGTGTTCAAAGAAGTTGCGTACCTTTTAAAACTGAACGTTCGTTATTAGTGCACGAATGTTCGCAAAATGCCACATAATAACGTATGATTTGTACGCAGATTCGTCGAATACATTCGTAGAATATACGAATCTTATGAAAAGTTCGACGAATGTTCGGTGAATAAAATTTTGAATAATTCGCTCATCTTTATTTAGGAATCAGGAGAGAGTGAAAAATATCAAAGAGTTTTTTTGGGTTGTTGGACAGAGGAGATTCGGGTAGTGAAGTAGGTCTATTTGACAAGGTGCAGGGCAGAGTTATAGGTTCTTAGCATAAATTTGTAATGGAAGAAATTTTTTGCTGAGTGAGTTTTTCTCCATAGGTAAGGGCATGATTTACGCCCAATGCATTTTGCATACATACCCACCATCCTTAGTCATCGCACAGTAAAAATCAACATTACACACCAATTTAAAAGACTCTCTGGTCCATCCCCATTTTCTGTTTCACGCCCTCCCCGGAGTTAACCCCTATATAACTGTCTTGTTCAGCTTTGCTCCCGCCTCCTACATACATTTCATAACAAAAAATGCCATATAAGCAACTAACTCCCTCATAAAAAATACATTATAGCAGAAGTAATAATAGTTTAAGTCTAAACCTTTTAGAGAAGGTGTGCCCAACCTCAGGATCCAATAAAATTCCATGGTGCAGATTTAATTTGTCCATTCTCCATCTGTCTGTGGTTTGTACACACGTTCACACCACTGTATTCTGAGGCGAGTCAAATCTCCACCATGTTGGTTGTGAAACTACTGAGATTCCTGTATTCATGGTATCAATCACGTTTGGATACCCTTTTTTCGGAGTGACCAAATTGTGGACCCAACATATTGTTTATTACATTGCTCACATTCACACATTATAAAATGTGCCACAATTTAGAAAAGACTTAAAGAGGTTCTCCGGGTTTTTACTATTGATGACCTATCCTCAGGATAGGATCATCAATATCAGATTGGCGGAGGTCCGACACCCGGTACCCTCACCGGTCAGCTGTATGAGGAGACAGCACGCACATTGTGCACGTGCCGTCTTCCTTCTCTCTTCCTGTTCACCGCTGCTGTCTATGTTCTCTGCCATAGACAGCAGCAGCGGACAGGAAGAGAGAAGGAAGACGGCACGTGCACAATGTGCGTGCTGTCTCCTCATACAGCTAAGCTAAGTCAGACCCCACCGATCTGATATTGATGACCTATCCATCGATCAAATGGATTAGGTAAGTACGATTTTGTTTATTTTTACCGCCATTCAGGGAAAATCGATTCGCTACCACGAAGCACAAGGAAATTCGGCTTTGTGGCGAATTGAATTTTTCCTAAAATTCGAATCCGGATTCACCGAACACTAGAGCTAGTCGTATATATGGCATTTTTGTTATAATATGTATGTAGCATGACTGAACAGGATAGGAGCATAGAGGGTTAACGGCGTGAACCAGGGGATGGACCAGAGTGTCTTTTAAATTGGCATGCAATGTTGATTTTTACTATGCGATGACTAAGGATAGCAGGTATCTATCCGAAACGCGTTGGACATAAATCATGCCCTTACCTGGATGTTACTGCTTTTAATATGATCAAATAAAGATTGAAGATTTTAGGACGTGCTGCTGGAATCCTTTCCATGTGGTATGTTACACAGACGGCCCATTGTTTTCGAAGGGAACAGTGTATTGCTTCAGTGCCGCAGGGAAATTACACACGAGTTGCTTGAGCTGCTTTATACGTAAGCATGAACTGCATCCAATCACTTATTTCCCACTTAAAGGAACAGTAAACCTAAAAATAAATGGTAAAGGTAAACAAGAAATATAGTTGCCCCCTTTATATCAGTCTGCAGCATTTTCTGCATTAGGGCTCATGCACGCGAAACGTTTCATTTCATTTTTTTTTTACAGGTCCCTATGGGGAACCGTTCACTTCAATGGGGCTTGAAAAAAAAAGGAAATGACTGTGTGAATTCTGTGTCCGTATGTCAACGTGTCCGTTCCGCAAAAAAAATAGAACATGTCCTATTCTTGTCAATTTTACGGACAAGGACAGGCATTGTTACAATGGATCCGCAAAATAACGAATCCAGCATGGACATCACATTGTGTCACATTGTGTCAGATTGTGTAAAAAAAAAAACAGATCTGTCATGACCCACAATGCAAGTCAATGGGACGGATCCGTTTTCTCTGACACAATCTGACACAATAGAAAACGGAACCATCCCCCAATTGACTTTCAATGGAGTTCATGACGGATCCGTCTTGGCTATGTTAAAGATAATACAACCGGATCCATTTATAACAGATGCAGACGGTTGTATTATCAGTAACGGAAGCGATTTTGGTGAACCCTGCAAAAACGCTGGTGTGAAAGTAGCCTTTTCTGCAGGATTTCTCCAAGACTGTATGTCAAGACGGATCCGTCATGAACTCCATTGAAAGTCAATGGGGGACGGATCTGTTTTCTGTTGTGTCAGATTGTGTTAAAAAAAAAAAACGATCCGTCCCATTGACTTGCATTGTGAGTCATGACAGATCCGTCTTGCTCGGCAACCCAGGGCGGAAAGCAAACCACAGCATGCTGCTCTCCGGTATGAGAACGGAACGGAATACATTTTGCAGCACTCTGTTCTGTTCAGTTACATTTTGTCCCCATTGACAATGAATGGGGACAAAACGGAAGCGTTTTTTTTTCGGTATTGAGACCCTATGATGGATCTTAATACCGGAAAATATTAACGCTAGTGTGAAAGTAGCCTAACGCAGACCATGATATCTGTAATCACTGACTGGCAGATGTCTTATAGCCAGACATAGGACAGTGAGGAGGAGAAGGGGGACATGGCCTGGGACAGAGATTTAGTAAATGACCCCTTGTGTTTTCATTTTAATAAAGATTTAATTTTCCCTGCCCCGTGGGAAATCCAGAATACCTGATAATTCGGCACATATCAGATGACCGTGAAGCTGGATTGAAGGAATTGTCGTTCTTTTTTTTTTCCAGTATTGTCCCGGGCATGTAAATATTGTGAATGTAGAAATATTATTAGAATATGATGAAACTACGATCATCTGGGAGAAGCTGAATCATTTGCCAATGAAGCAATGAAACTTGGCCGGCTCTGCTATCTTATTAAAAACAACCTGTTCTATTTCTGGACAAGACATTTTATTAAAAGATCCGATGTGGTAAAATCTACGATGACAAACGGCCTCAGTTTTTGTAGAGCTTGTTTTACGCTCAGATTTCATTAATAAAAACTACACGAGCAAATCAGATTTATCAGATCTCGCTGGATACAATGGTTCATTCAATGAGAGATTTATGTAATGTATTCCAAAGGATTATTCAGCATTGTGTAAGCTACAGCGAAGCTTAGGCTACTTTTACACTTGCTTTGTTGATTCCGGTATTGAGATCTGGCAGAGGATCTCAATACTTGAATCATACGGATCCGTTTTGATTTTACAGGATGGACCCGTTCCGTTAGGATGCGGTTGTGTGAAATCAAAATAGAAAAAGAAAAACTGATCCGTCACTAAATACATTGAAAGTCAATGGGTGACGGATCCGTTTTTTTAAGCTACATTAAAAACTGAAAATAATAGCATAATAAAATGGCCTTCTAGGGGTTAAAAATAATTAAAAAAAACTCACCTTGTCCACTTGATCGCGCAGCAGGTGCCTTCCTTCTTCTTTCAGGACCTGCAAAAGGACCTGCGGTGACATCACCGCGCTCACCACGTGGGAAGCGCGATGATGTCGATCATAGGTCCTGACCTGCGAAGACGTCATCGCGCTTACCACGTGGTGAGCACGGTGACGTCACCGCAGGTCCTGAAAGAAGAAGGAGGAAGACACCGGCTGCGCGATCAAGTGAACAAGGTGAGTTTTTTTTATTATTTTTAACCCCTAGAAGGCCATTTTATTTAGCATTCTGCCTTAAGAATGCTATTATTTTCCGTAATAACCATGTTATAATGGAAAATAATAAAAGGAAGTTCGGGTCCCCATTGATTTGAATGGGGTCCGGGTTCAGGATGAAGTTCGGGTCAAGTTCGGGTCCCGAACCTGAACTTTGACCTGAAGTTCGGCCGAACCCGGCGAACCCGAACTTCCTTGGGTTCGCTCATCCCTAGTCCTGATGTATTCTGAACGGATCTCTTTCCATTCAGAATGCATGAGGACTAAACTGAAACGTTTTTTTTTCCCAGTATGAGATCCTCTGTCGGATCTCAATACCGGACAACAACGCAAGTGTGAAAGTAGCCTTGAAGGGGTTGTGCACGGATCAGAAGAACAGAAAATGAAACGGTGATGTGAATCCGGCCGTACTCTTGGTGCCTTGAAAGGCTGAGAGGAGACAACCCAACTCCATTCCAGGTCCTCACCCATAGTAAACAAGTCACGTGTTCTGTATTGAACTGGTCACACACAGTCCACGAGCATGTGGTGCTTGTTATGTCAGTATCCACTACGGTTATACGGTTACTCGCCTCTCAATCTAGTAACAATGTGCCGTGCGTGGCCTTATGCGTGTGACAGGTGATCAAACAGCTCCAAGTGCATGACATATGGCGTGATTAATGCATACCTGCCGAGGTTGTATCGTTCCTACCAGGCTCTGATCATACGTGATCCTGCAGGGTGGAGCCTGGTAACCTGCCATGAAGTGATTACGAAACAATATTTAGCGTGTTTAGAGCGATGGGAAATCACAAAGGAGTTGAACGCAAGTGTAGCCGCTCGTCATACCCAAAACAGAGCGGGGTCATGAAAAGAACATGATGCCGGGCACGTTTCAGACCGCTGTAACATAGGAGCAGTTCTATGGAAGGAGAGGGCCTGGGTCCTGAGGCCATTATAAAGGAATTGTTTACGTGCTGTGTTTGGGCATATGGGAGTCATAGAGGGGGTGGCCCTCCCTCCGTAAACCAGAAGAGCGGCTTCCATTGTGGAAGGAAAGGGTTGTGGCATTTTTTTAATGCTACATTTCTCCCAGCAAAATCAGCTGCTTGCCGGGGTGCCAGAATTTTAAGGTGGCAATTCGGCTGTGTATCTGTCATGGATTTCACCTTCTGCATTAGCTTAGACAGGATGCTAAAAAAGAGACCAGTCCTGTATGTAGACTTACTGGAAGTACTCCAGGGTATGGAGACTTATAGGCAACGCTTCATGGGAAACGGATATATAAAGCGGTATCTCCCAAGGAAGAGAACCATCTCACCAGCGCCACCTATTGGAAGTGGCTCCCTATGAGTCATGGGGTATTGCCAATAAGTCGTCATAACACGGAGCACTTCCATAAGTCTCCATACAGGACTGGTCTCTAAGAAGATTCAGCACCCTGCCTAAGACCATGTTCACATTACCGTTTTGGTGATCCGTCACAAAAAACAACAAAAAGTTGTAAAAAAGATCCTGTATTTTAAGCATCTGTTATGCTCAGTTATGCACATTTCCGTCTGAGATCCGTTATTTTAGACGGGAAAAAAATACTTTGTGTAGGACTTCTAAAATAATGGATCTCAGACGGAAATGGCTAAAACGGATGCAAAATTTCCATAACTGAACATAACAGGTGCTTAAAACACATTATCCGTTTTTTTCTGTTCTTCTGACGGATCAGAAGAACGGAAAACGAAACTGTGATGTGAACCCAGATTAAGCTTTCAAGGCATCAGACTGAGTCAGTTAGAATCCGGCTCTGTACTGACGAGGGGCAATCACCCCAAAACAAATCCCAAGGCTTGTTAAAGTCGGATCTTGGCTCATAGGGAGCCACTTCCAAGCGGTGGCGCTGGCGAGATGGTTCTCTTCCTCGGGAGATACCTCTTCGTACCATCTGCATCGCAAAGGGTAAAATCTTCAATGGAAATCCGCAGTGTTTAAAGGGCATCTGTCAGCAGATTTGTACCTATGACACTGGCTGACCTGTTGCATGTGCACTTGGCAGCTGAAGACTGAAGTCTGTGTTGGTCCCATGTTCATATGTGCCCGACAGACCTGCAAAGGGAAGTGTACTTACCTGGGTACCTTGTTTGTGACTTTCTTAAGCCAGAAATCTGTGCAGGGTGTGATCCCCCCACGACTCTTCAGCTCTGCTTTGCTTTTTTTCAGAGGCTGAGTTTCGATTTCAGCACCAAACAGTATTATATAATAATGCAATACAGTGCCGCCATCACACACTGAAAGATACATACTACACAGTGTCAAAGTCGCAGTGTCTTCCAATGTGAGTTAATATAAGCAAAGCACAACGCTCATATAATAATACCACCAAATAGTACTCAAACAATACCACCATTCGGTACTCATATACTACCACCATACCAAGTGCTTATATACTACGCACATACAGTGGCTTATATAATACCGACGCATACCAGTGCTTATATACTACCACCATACAGTGCTTATATAATACCACCATACAGTGCTTATATAATACCACCATACAGTGCTTATATAATACCACCATACAGTGCTTATATACTGCCAGCGCATACAGGCTTATATAATACCACCCATACCAGCTTATATAATACCACCATACAATGCTTATATAATACGCACCATAGCAGTGGGCTTATATAACTACCACCATAGCAGTGCTTATATACTACCACGCATACCATGTGCTTATATACTACCGAGCCATACAGTGGCTTATATAATACCACCCATACAATGGCTTATATAATTACCCCATACAGGCTTAGTATAACTACCATCCATACACGTAGCTTATATACTGCCACCCAACAGTAAACCACCATGACAATGCTTATATATACACACCTATACCAGTGGCTTATATACTACCACCATACAGTGCTTATATACTGCCCACCATACAGTGCTTATATACTGCCACCATACAGTGCTTATATACTACCACCATACAGTGCTTATATACTACCACCATACAGTGCTTATATACTGCCACCATACAGTGCTTATATACTACCACCATACAGTGCTTATATACTACCACCATACAGTGCTTATATAATACCACCATACAGTGCTTATATACTACATACCACCATACAGTGCTTATATATACTACAGTGCCACCATACAGTGCTTATATACTGCCACCATTACAGTGCTTATATACTACCACCATACAGTGCTTATATAATACCACCATACAGTGCTTATATACTACCTTACAACATACAGTGCTTATATACTGCCACCATACAGTGCTTATATATACCACCATACAGTGCTTATATCTACCATACAGTGCTTATATACTACCATACCATATACCATACAGTGCTTAGTGCTTATATATAATACCACCATACAGTGCTTATATACTGCCACCATACAATGCTTATATAATACCACCATACAGTGCTTATATACCACATACAATGCTTATATAATACCACCATACAATGCTTATATACTGCCACCATACAATGCTTATATAATACCACCATACAGTGCTTATATACCACCATACAGTGCTTATATAATACCACCATACAGTGCTTATATACTACCACCATACAATGCTTATATAATACCACCATACAGTGCTTATATAATACCACCATACAGTGCTTATATAATACCACCATACAGTGCTTATATACTGCAACATTTTACACATGCTTATTATAATACCACCATACAGTGCTTATATACTGCCACCATACAGTGCTTATTATACTACCACCATACAGTGCTTATATAATACCCCACCATACAGTGCTTATATAATACCAAACCATACAATGCTTATATAATACCACCATACAATGCTTATATACTACCACCATACAATGCTTATATACTACCACCATACAGTGCTTATATACTACCACATACAGTGCTTATATACTGCCACCATACAATGCTTATATAATACCACCATACAGTGCTTATATACTGCCACCATACAATGCTTATATACCACCATACAGTGCTTATATATTACCACATACAGCTTATATAATACCACCATACAATGCTTATATACTGCCACCATACAGTGCTTATATAATACCACCATACAGTGCTTATATACTACCACCATACAATGCTTATATAATACCACCATACAGTGCTTATATAATACCACCATACAATGCTTATATAATACCACCATACAGTGCTTATATACTGCCACCATACAGTGCTTATATAATACCACCATACAGTGCTTATATAATACCACCATACCAAGCTTATATAATACCACCACAGTGCTTACAGTGCTTATATAATACCACCATACAGTGCTTATATACTGCCACCATACAGTGCTTATATACTACCACCATACAGTGGCTTATATACTACCACCATACGTGCTTATATAATTACCACCATACCAGTGCTTTATATACTGCCACATACAGTGCTTTATTATAAACCACCATACAGTGCTATATACTCCACCATACAGTGCTTACATAATACCACCATACAGTGCATTATATACTGCCACCATACAGTGCTTAAAACTAGAAAGTCACAATTGCAAGTTGCAGACAGGCCAACTGCTTGTTCCGGCCCTGGAAGCAGAATGAAAGTATTAATGCGGATATTCAACAATTAACTGCTCCATGTAATTTGCCAAAAAGGGAGGCCATTTAGTCACACGTGGTCTATAATGCCCATCCCCTAATAGGCCAATGCAGGGATTAGAGGCGGTATTCAGGTTCACGAGGGTTCCAGGCTTCCGGATATCGGAGGTGTCCCTTCAGCAGGGTTGGGCCCTGTACAGCAGCACAGCTCACTCACCGCTAACGCCTCCCGCACACGAATGCCGGAGAACGTATATAAGAGCCACATTAACTTCTGTGTGGATTTATGTGCGTTTCTGCAGCATATCCGCACCCAAATCCCCAATTTCTTACGGCGGTTTTTGGTGCAATAAACAATAAATGGTGCAGATTTATGTGCATTTTTTGTGCGGTTTTAGTATGAATTTTCTGCACATAAATCGGCACAGTGTACAGCCGTCCTAAGGCCACATTCACATCTGTTACGCATTCCACATCAGAAACCACTATAGTTTCTCAGCTTGAACGCCATGGGCCCGCTAGCAGTTCATTGGCATTGAATGGAACTAAACCGCCGACACCTGCCGCAGCGTCCAGCGGTATCAGTCTGGACACCGCGCCAAGAAAAGACATGCCTTTTCTTGGCAAGCTCGCGGCTTTAGCTGACCTTTTGGCACAGAATCCAGATTCCACACCAAAATTCCAATGGCAAAGACTCTGTGTGAATGAGGGCCTAAGGCCTGGGCCACACTGCTACTTTTTGTAGCGCGACTGATTGAGTTTAACTATTAAACGACAACTGCCGTCCAAATGAATACATTCAGTTGAACGCAATCTTATGGACTGGGGCTGTCATTCAATAGTTAAAATCAATCAGTTGCGCAATTTAGGCTACATGCACATGACCGCGCTGTGTTTTGCAATCCGCAAAACACGGATGCCGCCCGTGTGCGTTCAGCAATTTGCGGAACGGAACGGGCCACCCATTATAGAAATGACTATTCTTGTCGGCAGAAAGGACAAGGATACATGTTCTATTTACGGATGCGTACAACCAATGGGCATCAGCCCATAATAATTCCCTTATAGAGGTATTATTGTGTAACTAAAATATAACCTTTATTTCTATTGATTTTAAAAAAATTTTAAATCAATAGAAATAAAGGTTATATTTTAGTTACACAATAATACCTCTATAAGGGAATTATTATGGGCTGATGCCCATTGGTTGTAGATATTGAAATCCCAGGTATTATTAGTGGGGATAATTAAGTGTGATATTTACGGATGCGGACACTACAAGGAGTGAAGTGAATGGGTCCGCATCTGAGCCGCAAAAAATGTGGCTCGGATGCCGACCCAAACAACGGTCATGTGAATAAAGCCTATAGCCCTGGCCTAAGAGTAGGTGCAGCTATTACCAGAATAAAAAAAATAATTTGAAAGCCACAATCAGCTTTACTGTGATATGCAATGATTTTGAAAATTTTTACAAAAAATAAAAATAAAAAAAATGTGACTGTATCCCAAAACCACAAATTCCGTTTTATAATATAATACGTTTTATTGATGCAGCGTAGAACTGACAGCAACACTTTGTAACCTAGCAACCCCAACCTCAGTAGGGATAATGGATCTAAAGTACGATAAATGAAAAAATGGATGTTTCTCCCATAGCAACCAATCAGGTTGCTGCTTTCATTTTCCAAATGGCTTCTGAAAAATGAGAGCTGGAATCTCATTGGTTGCTAGGGGACCACTTTAGTACTTCTTATAACACCTCCCCCCACCTGTTTTGGTTCTGTCCACTACACTATATATATATATGTGGTGCTCACTAGAAGTCGTGCTGAGACTTGTGGTTCTCAGAGAAGAGACCTAGGGGAAGTCATGAGAGTGTACGGGCCGGCAGAATACACTCCGCATACATTTCCCATAGTGTGCTCTCCTCCGCTCTTTAACCCTGCCGCTGCCGCGCAGGTCAGGAGCTTCCGCCCGCTTCTCCTGTGTGGTGACTCAGTGCCGCGCCCGGCGGCAGGAGGGTTAAATGACGTCACCGAATCATGTCGACGAGCAATGTGCGCCATTTTGAAACCTCATCCCGGAGAAGCCGAGAGCGGCTCTTGAGCACCGCGTCCCCTTCCGAGTCCAGTCCTGCCCGCCTCCTCCTCCCCTAGTCACCGGCACCGGAACAGCCGCCGAAGCCCCGGACAGGCCCGGCTCTGCACACACACGTTCTCAGGAGGGGGAGAGTGTGAAGGGCGAACCCTCCCCGTCCTCCTTCTCCTCCTCCTTCTCAGCGACGCCCGGATTGGGAGGCCTGCTCCTAGAGGGAAGCCATGGCAGGTAAATAAGATAGAGGGGAGGAGGAAGGGAGGCCGCGGGCTGACCCGGGGCCTCGGGGGGTGGTCGTGGCGGGGGAGCGGGCACGCCGCGGCCTAGTAGCCTCCTCACCGGCTCTTGTCTCTTGTGTTGCAGGAGTGGGCGGAGGGAACGATTTCCAGTGGTGTTTCTCCCAAGTCAAAGGTGCCATAGACGAGGATGTGGCGGAAGGTGGGTATGGGGCCCCCAGAGGAGCCACCAGCACTATTGGGGTTCGGATTGGAGGGGGGTGCAGCTGGCATGGGTGACCCTGACTGGTGCCCACTGCCACCCATCAGTCACTGTCCCCCCAGATCTACACTGGGTCATTCATTTTTAGAGGAAATGCTCTGAATCTAAGGGGGTACGTTCACACTGAGCATTTTTTCGGGGAGGTTTTCCTGTGGATTTTTTTTTCAGCCAAGCCGGATTAAGAAAGAATCCTGCCGGATCCACTTCTGGATTTGGCCTCAAAAACCTCTGTGTGAACTTGACCCTAAAAACTGCAACCACAGCCAATAGAGGCAGAGGGATCTAATCCAGCCAGCGATAAGAGCGGTGACCTGATCCCTCAGACTAGGTTCATGTCTCCAGCAGAGAACAGCCTGCTGGCTATCACTGGATCCCTATTGACTGTAATGGGAACCGGCGGTGATCCGTCCGCTTTCCGACATAACGAATGACGGGCGAGAGTAGGACACGTTCTGTGATGTTCAGAATGGCCGCGCGGATGCGGACGGCACACAGAGGACATCCGTGTGCTGCTGGATTTTTTTGTGGATCCATAGAAATGAATGGATCCGCCAAAAATGCCAACCGGACTTGGATCCGGATTACAGTCGTGTGCACGAGGCTTTGGTTTATTACTCCTTCACTCGCCGTTGTTGCGATGTTTCGGCTCAAATCTTATAAAGGATACATTGAAGCCAGTGGGTGCTCCTAGCCCTCCGCAGGATGAGCCAGTCTCTTCTGGTTAATAGAAGCATCTTATATATAATATTATTATATTTGTATATTATTTATTATTAATATATATATAATTTTTTTTTTCTTAAAGGGGTTGTCTCATAATGGACAATGTGGGAATATTGCTAGGATATGCCTCTATTGTCTCATAGGTGCAGGCCACACCGTTGGGACCTGCACCTATATCCAGAACGAAGCCCCGCAAAGTGGTGGCTGGAGGACTCGGGTCCGGCCACCACCAAGCTGGCTCCCCATAGAAATGAATGGAAGCGTACCGCGCATGCGCAGCCCCTGGTCACATTCATTTCAATGGAGCCGACGGAAATAGCCGAGCCAGTGCTCGGCTATTTCTCCGGCCCCATAGAAAATGAATGGAGGGTGCATGCGCAGTTCGCCCTCCTTCACTTTTGGGGCTCTGTTCTGGATATAGGTGTGGGACCTGCATCTATAAGACAATGGGGGCATATCCTAGAGATATGCCCCCATTGTCCATCATGAGACAACCCCTTTAATATGCAAATTTGGTGCAATGAGGTTGTCGCCGTTGCTCGTGTGGCACCCAAGCTCTGCTCATTTCTATGACCAACCCCTCCATGGCTGCTTTGATTGACAGGGCCACAGAGTGGCAAAACAATGAGAGAAGAGCTAACCACAGTAACGAGCAGAGCTTGGGTGCAACAAGAGCAATGGTGACACCCTCATTGCACCAAAGGCCCCCTTTGCAGATTAGGAGAACGGGTTATAACTCGGCAATGAAGCCTCGGATCAACAGAAGAAAGAACAGCGTTTTACTCAGGGGAACCACAGATGTGTGTCTATGCAAACAGTGCATCAGGAAAATCGTTTTAAGGCTTCATTCACACGATCGTATGTGTTTTGCGGCATCCGTTTTTCCGTTTGTTTTGCGGATCCATTGTAACAATGCCTATCCTTGTCAGTAAAACAGACCGGAATAGGACATCTTCTATCTTTTTTATGGAATGCACACAGAGTACCTTCCGTGTTTTTTTTTTTTTTTTTTGCGGACCCATTGAAATGAATGGTTCCGCAGAAAAAAACGCAACGGACACGGAAACAAAATACGGTCGTGTGAATGAAGCCTAAGGGTGGATTTTGGCCCCGGTTTCTGCAGTGGTTTTGCAGTATGCACGCAGCACCTCCGCTCACAACTTTAGCGCCATTCACTGATGCTAGTCCATGAGCAGACATCGGCCGCGGTGTAAGCGCAGAAACTGCACCGCATGTTCGTTCTTGGTGTGGTCTGGAAATCCAAACGTAAAGAAACCCGGGGCTGCATTAGCCACACCAAGGGCTCCCATTAAAAATGATGTGAGGTGGTTTCCAACACGGGAATCTGCGTACAAAAAGTTTGTGAGGATGAGGCTGCTGATTGAGACGGGTGAGGACAACCCTCGGATGCCTTCGTTTGTCTCATAGGCTTTAGATGGAGTGGCGTTGCCCATTCTGTGTCTCCGCTGTATTCAAAGTCAGTGAACTGGGGAGTAAAGGAGTGGTACACGGGACCTCGGGGTCAGAGTCCGGCTCGGGCAGTGTGAAAAGTAGATAACTGGACGGGGGAGGGCTGCTTTAGATGCTGCTATCTCCTCAGTGGTAGTAGCTAGAAACATGAAACTGGTCTTGTATGAAAGCTGACAGTCCAGGCTTTAATACAAGACCAAAATGACAGCTACAGAGGAGATATAAAGTCTGGAATAATCGCGAGTGAAACCTGTTTTTACTTTCATTTTCAGCTGCATTCACAGCATCCCGATTTCTATCAGTGATATCTTTCTCTGTCCTGAACATATTGCATATTCTGGTATTGTCTGAAAGCTTGGAATGTCTGCTTTCAAACAAGACCAGTTGCATGTTTCTAGCTGCTGCCATTCAGGAGATAGCAGCATCTAAAGCAGCCCTCCCACCTCCAGGTAGATACTTTTCCCACTGCTGGAGCTGAACTGTGGCAAAACAGTTAGGGGGAGCGTCAGATGAGAATCCTCTTAATTACACCACTGTTCTATTAGCCAGGGCAGGAAGCGTCGCCTGATAAAACAGCCGGTAAAGTCACATGACCGTGTCCGTATTGCTGTCTGCAAACCACGGGTCAAGTGTCGAGAGCTCATTAGTTCCTTTTAATGCAGACCTGCCGCTACTCTGGACACCTCTGTTTTAGGCCTCATGCAAACAACTGTATTTCCGGGTCCGCTCCAAATTTTTGTGGGTCACGTGTGACCCATGTGCTGTCCACATCCAGGCAGCCCTATGTCTGTCCCGAAATAAAAATAGGACCTGTCATGTTCTTGTCCTTTTTGCAGATAAGACTAGGTATTTTTACAATATAGCGGGACAGTAAAGTGGGGGATGCACACAGCTGGTATCTGTGTTTTGCGCGAGTGCAGGGACACCCCCCCCAACTGGTAACACCCAGCTGTACCCTTAGGCCCCTTTCACACGGGTGAGATTTCCGCGCGGGTGCAATGCGTGATGCGAACTCATTGCACCCGCACTGAATCCTGACCCATTCATTTTAATGGGGCTTTTCACATGAGCGTTTTTCACGCAGCCCAGGCTCCATAGAAATGAATGGGGGTGTGTTAAAAACGCAACGCATTGCATCCGCATGCAATCCGCACGTTTTTAACGCAACGCATCCTGAACAAATCCGCGACGCTCGTGTGAAAGAGGCCTTACTGCAGACTGCTGGCAATTCATAACTTCTAGTAGAGATAACAGAGGAATGGCACAACATAGAGACATAAGAACAGATGCTTCAGAATTGTTATTACATGGGGGATGCATGAAGATATTAAACCAGACATGTCAGGAGCGGTGACGGGTCCTCTTTAAACACTGTATGCAGAAAAACGTTTGCAGGGATGCGGCCGGCTTTCAGCAGATGCAGGAAGTTGAGCTGACAAGGGAAGCTGCTGCCCGGCCAAGACTGAAGAGCGCATGGAGGACATATCCCTGTCTCCTGGGAGAACCGCATTCAGTGGTCGAGCTTTTCTTGTTGCGTCTAATGGAAATTACATAGGGGTATATTATTATTATTATATTTTTTTTTTTAATTCAAGAAGTCATGTATTTACAGGATTAGAGATTTATCAAAATTGGTGCAAAAGAAAATTCTTTTAGTTGCCCATAGCAACCAATCAGACTAATCCTTTCACTTCCAATGGAGCTCTTGAAAAATGAAAGGTGGAATCTGATTGGCTGCTGTGCATAATACATACAGTTGTGTGCATGAGCCCCTAGGGGGAGGCCTCATCAGTCAAGTCGCATGAGGAGAAGTCGGAGGGAAGGCGCCCACTAGATACTTTGTTTTAAATCATAAGCAGAATGAAATACTAGCAGGATCCCTGTAGATGGGTCGTATAGGAGAATGAAAGGGTTTAATGATATGTTACCTATGCCAAGGATTATTCATCAATATTGGATCTGTGGTGGTCCGACTCCCGGCGCCCTTGCTTATCAGCTGTCTGAAGGGCCGTGGAGCTTGTGCGAGTGCTGCAGCCACTGCAGTGTTTACCTGCATGCCGTCCACGTAGTAGGGGCGGAGATGTGTAATTACAGCTAACATTTAGGTGATCTGACGTTGATGACCTATCTGAGTACATTGCATTGACGGATGAATACTTCTTGTTCTATTTTGGGAGTGAGAAGCTGAATGTACACTGGAGGAGCGCTCCAGGAAATTTTTTTGGGTCGTCCAATGCTAACTCAGTAATATTCTAGTGGTGTAATTGGTTTCATTCCAGCTCGGTTGCATTCATACGTTTTGAACCTTGTCATGTGATTCCAGTCTGACCGGGTGTCGGACCCCCCACTTATCACAAACCGATGACCTATAGGTCGTCAGTATAAGTCACCCCTTTAATGTACTAAGCGATCTTCAGGATAGGTCATTAAAGGGGTTATTCCCATCTCAGACAATGGGGGCATATCACTAGGATATGCCCCCATGTCTTATAGGTGCGGATCCCACCTCTGGGACTCACACCTATATCGAGAACTGAGCCCCAAAAGAGAAGGAGGGCGCACTGAGCATGCGCAGCCGCCCTCCATTCATTTCTATGGGGCTGGCGAAAATAGCAGAGCACTGGCTCGGCTATTTCTGTTGGCTCCATAGAAATGAATGGGAGCGGTGGCCGCGCTTGTGCAGTGCGCTCCCAGGCACAGCGCTCCCTGCTTCATTCTCGATATAGGTGCGGTGGCACCCGCATCCATCAGACAATGGGGGCATATCCTAGCGATATGCCCCCATTGTCTGAGATGGGAATAACCCCTTTAATGTCAGATCGTGTGAGTGCTGCAATTACCAGACTGGAGTAGCTGTAATCTCACTGCGCCACCTCTGCAAGCGAGAAGACACGCAGGTAATTTTGAAGCAGCACTCGCACCACCGCTACCACTTCAAACAGCTGAACGGCGGGGGTGCCAGCAGTCGGACCCTCACTAACCTGTTATTGATGAGGATATCGATGACGTCAGTATCGTAGCTCTGTACAACCCCTTTAAGGTGTCTGTTTTGTACTGTAGACCAGGGGGCAGCGGCCTTTGGCACTCCAGCTGGTGGGAAACTACAGTTTCCAGCATGCTTGAATCACTTCTGTGGCAGTTCTGAGAAGAGCAGAGCAAGTATGCACGATGGGAGTTGTAGTTTCACAACAGCTACAGTGTCGGAGGTTGTCTACCCTTGGTCTAGACCTATTCATGTGAATGAGTCTTAGATGGAACGAGAATGAATTGAAGTTTGAATAGCTGTATTTATTTAAAGGGGTTGTCCGCAGGATAGTCGATCACTAGCTGATCAGTGAGGGGCCGACACCCGCCAATCAGTTTGGCAATATTTGTGGGCGTGAAGCAGACGGCTCTATCAACTTGGTAACTGATCAGCTTGATCTAATGGTCCCTTTTACGCAGGACATTAATCTAGTAGATCAATCTGCTGATCGCTAGTGGAGGAGACCGGTGCATTTACATCCAGCAATCTCTTCCAGAGTTCGCTCTTCTCCATACGGTCTCGCAGCAGGTCGTGTTTACACAGCACGATCTATCACTGGGAAACCAAAAATTGCATTTTGCTCATTTTGCTTTCATCGGGTAATCGGCGGTGCATTTACACTGACTGATCATCGCTAACGAGGGTTACGCTAGTAACGCTCCTTAACGATTATCTGTTCAATTGTTGGCCCATGTAAAGGGCCCTTTAGTTGGCCTTCTGCTTCCAGTGCCTCAAGTATGGTCAAACAGCTGAGGTATGGGACCTCCGCCAATCTGTGATGGTCTGCCCTGAGGCCTTCCCCTAATTAAGGCTAGGGCTACACGGCGACGGCGACATTGATGTCGCACCAAAGTCGCGCGACAATTTTTATAATGGAAGTCTATGGTGTCGCACTGCGACATGCTGCGACTGCGACGCGACAGTCGCAGAAAAATCCATCCAAGATGGATTTTTTGCGACTGTCGTGTCGCAGTCGCAGCATGTCGCAGTGCGACACCATAGACTTCCATTATAAAAATTGTCGCGCGACTTTGGTGCGACAACTGTCGTCGTGTAGCCCTAGCCTAAAGGTGGACAATCCCTTTAATGAGTTGACCACAAAATTGGGATCTGCTTACGTTGGTGCCACAGAAAGCGACCAACAGATTTTGGTAAACCTTATATAAAGCGCCCAGTCTGGTGACCGACCCATACGTGACGTTCCAGCGGCAGATTGCACAGACGCCGCTTAGATGTGGTTCTTGTTCTGACTGTGGACATGGCTTAGATTCCTCACAGACTGAGCAGAGTCTGCCTCGTCCTCCTGGTATATTTATTCTGTTTTGCAGACCGGGACATCTGGAATATGAAATATTCAGAACGCTCATTTATTTCCTTTCTGCACATTCCCTTAGTTTGTGGCGTCAGGACGGAGAGCTCCTGGCGGCTTACTCCTGCCGTCTGACGATGAGAGCAGGGCGTGCACCCTCCTGATTTTGGGTGCTAATTCTGTGCCTCCTATTGAACCTGCATGTCTGGTCTTTGTAAAACCACAATGCGCTTTGTCTTCAGTTTCTCGTCTATTACAGAGGAGACGGAGATGCCCCGGTCACCTCTGTAATAGGGGGAACGTCAGGATTCAGTAGAAATCGGCCTATTTCACAGGATACTTATCGCATTCATTTACATTTTCATTTTTTTGTATATTTCCATGCCTGACCCTCAGATTTCTGCTGCGGATTTACTACTGTGTGCGCAGCAGGTCTGCACTACGATTAGCCTCCCCTCCCCATTGTCAAACTGAAAATCTGTTGTATACATAGGGATGGGGTAGTTTCAGTAACAAGCACATGGATTTCTACAAGCTCCATTGAGGTGAATGGTATAGTTGCAGCGTATGTGTTGTATATGTATTTCTGCAACTGTTCTAAACTTGCATTTATCTGAATGGAGCTAACAGAAGACCATGGGCCTAATTTACCATTAATATATTCGTGCTTCCTCTCTCTCCACACCACTTGTGCGGAAAAAAATTGCACAAGTAGCATTTCTCTGACTCTTTTGCCACTTTCTTGTGAAAGGGCCATGGCGAGAACCAGGAGCACAGTTATCTTTTACGCCAGTTTTTTTTTTTTTTTTTTGTGTAGGAGACTGAAATCTTTGAGGCTGGCATAATTTTCTTTTCAGGTGCACTGACTGACAAAGATTGCACCTAATTTATAAGGTGGTGTGTATCTCTGCCGGGGTATGGTAGACCAGCGTATGCCGTTAGTCTGTGATAAATCGTGGCCTGTGTTTTTCCTGCCGAAACAACCCCATTCAGATGGAGGGAACTAACTGGTTTACGGTCGCAGAAAATTCTGCCACAAATCTGCCGTGTGTACACTCACCATGAGGGTCCATCCACACGGGAAGTACACTGAGGGGAAATAACCCATGGCGGATGAGGTACATACAGATATGTAGAGACTGTGGTTTGCCGTGGACTTCACCCTATGCATTGCAAAGGGGCAAAATAAGCTGCGAGAATCCGCCATGTAAACTGACAAGATCTGCATGACAGGTCGGTGTCCACAGGGATTTTCTGCAGTGTGTGGATGAGGATTGGTCAAATGCTGTTTCACACTTGGGTTGTGGCTTTCCGGTTTTGAGATCCGTTCCGTTTTGCTGTTTTTGTTTTTTTTTACCGGATACAAATCCGCTGCAAGCTGCAGTTTTGTGTCCGGTTTATGGAACGGGACAAACCGGCATGAAAATCAATGTAAGTCAATGGTACCGGATCCATATTTTTTTTTTTTTTGTTAGCTAAAAAAATCTTGCTTCAGATTTTCTAACGGCAAATTCATTGTGGAAAACCCGCAGCACATCCTTCCCATGACCGCTTTGGGCAGAACATCTGCAGCGGAAGTTCCTTAAAGAGGACCTGTCACCGCTCCTGACAATAGCTTCATACATTCCCCATGTAATAATTCTGGAACATCTATTCTTATGTCTCTATGTTGTGCCATTCCTTTATTATTTCTACTAGAAGTTATCAATGGATTGCTAGCAGTCTGCAGTAAAGGTACAGAGGGGGAGGGGACCAGTTGGGGGGGGTGTGTCCCCGCACAGACTGACGCTGTCCAATCAGACTGTGCAGGGACACCCCCCTCAATTGGTGAGCTATCTGTGGTTGATAGCATTGTGTACATAAGGGATAGCTGTCAGTCGCAGGCAGCCCCTCCCTCCTGTACTGATCACAGGAAGCAGGAAAAGCAGAGATATAAATGTCTAAGTGGCAGGTTTTACTGAATCTGCTCCGCTCGTCCTGCTCTATAACCTACAGACTGCACTGCATTTTGTGGTGCCCCGCACCAATAAGACAATGGGGACATCTTCTAGCGATATGCCCCCACTGTCCATCAAAACCCCTTAAAACTTTGCAGCAATTCCAGATTTGATATCTATGCCGTACGTCAATTAGCCTGCAGCAGAGTCTCCCACACGTTGCTTGCAGTATGATACGCTGCAGGTTCTCTGCTTGCAGTTCTGCGGCGGAAAATTTGCAACATGTGAACAAGACCCCAGTTTGGTCAGATGCGTCGAAATTAAAGAGGTTATCACCACATTGACTTTCTAAGATCTCCCTGTGAGTTCTTTGATTGAAATGAAGAAAACCCCCAGGTCTGTAATTCCAGGATGGTGTGACTTCTGCTTTCAGGTGAAACGAGAGCCTTTCATTCCCTGGCCCTTAAATCTGTATAATTAAATACGCCTCTGTATTTGTAGTACTTGGCTGGGTCAGCGTTTCTGGAGTGTTATTATCGGGCACCGTTCGGGGCGTGTTTCTCTGTGTTGTTGGTACATGTTTCATAATTGTTCTCCAGATCATGTGCTTTCAGCATGACATTGTAGGTGGATCAGGAGTGGACCATGACCTGCAGCTTAGACCGCCGTGTACCATGCAGTAGAGCAGGGGTGCACAACCCATAGGCCGTACGCGGCCCCCAGAGCCAAGGTTTGCGGCCCCCGAGTTCCTGGACATAAACACCGCTGATCGTGCAATCAGATGTGTTTCTGCCCGCAGCGCCACATGATGGAGCATTACAGCTCCTGCCCCTGCACTGTAGCAGGACGGGTCCCGGAGAGCAGGGGAGACGAGGAGAAGGCAGAAGCAATGTATCAGCGCTTCTGCCCTCTCCTCAGATAGTTGAGCAGCACGCTGTGCAGGATGAACCTGGGGGCTGAGGAGCCCCTGTCAGCTCTGCCTGTGTACAGTGCCCCCACAGCAGGCTGGTTTCCCCTGTAACTGGGGCTCCTTTGGATGCCCCAGTTATAGTGGAAATAGTGCAAAAATTGGGGACAAATTATATGGCAAAAAATATATTAAAAAATAAGTTTAAAAATTTTTTTAAAAAAATTGAAAATAATATAATAAAAGAAATATGATGTTGCAAAAAAATAGAAAATGATAAAAAAATAAAATACAAATGGAAGAAAAAAATAAAAGGAAAAATTGCAAAATAAGAGTGTTCACTGTCCCTAACAGTCTTTTTATGATCCCTTGGGGAACATATTATGTGGCAAAAATATATTTAAATAATAAAGATAAATAATCCAATAAGATATTAATAATGGGTGGGGGGATGTTCATGTTGGGTTACGCTGTATGGTAACTGGCATATTACCATGTACTACAATGTATTGATATTGTAACAATAACTCATTATAGCTGTTTAGGTGTAAACTGGAAAATTCATTGAACAGAATTTGGAAAAAAAAAAGATATTAATAAAATACAAATAAAAGTGAAAAATTTACAAAAAGGGTCAGTTTCCCACAAAGGTCTTTTTATGACCTCTTGGGGGATATTATTTGTAGCAGAAATATATTAAAAATTAAAGGGAATCTATCACAAAAACCTGTTCTATATTTTATTTATGCTAAAAAAAAATCTATTATATATTTGTAAGAAATAATAAATAAAAATTCCAATGTGTGAAATATTATAAATAAATATTAGATTTTACCATATTTACCATCTTTGGTCACCAGGGGGAGCTCTGCTGGCCAAATGAGGCTTTGAGCAACCTGTAAGTAGGCATGCTGCAAAAAAGTGGGTGGTACCAATGACATCACATCACCAATTCAGACATCACTGCTTCAGCAAAATAAGATGAGACAATGGCTTTGCTACAAAAACACAGATCTCTGCTCCTCAGGCTCCTCCCCCACTGGTCACATGGCCGATTACATCACTAAGGTCCTACAGCCCTAAGAACCTCCATCTACTGTTTCTGAGTCCTGGGCCACTCACACCAGCAGTACACTCAGCAAAAATTGTCTGCACTGCTGGGGTGAGCTGCCATAGAATTTAGAACAGGCAGCCTAATGAAGAGAAGGACGCTGCTGCAGGAGTGAGGAGCAGGCACAGTGGGGTTCCCCCAGCAGCAAGGAGGGAGGACCTGGCTGTGTGTTACTGGTGTCATCACAGGGGCGGGCTCACGTCTTCCATTCATTCTCTATAGGGTCGGCAGCGACTGAGGAAACCTATGTACATGCCTGCCGTAAGTGAGGTGCCATTGTGTTGTAAACCCAGACTGTCACACTGTACTTCCAACATGGCAGCCCCCATGTAAGGCAAGAAAACTGAATAAAAAAAAAAACATTTACACAATTTGAAAAATACATTATGTTAAAACCTGCTTTTTATGTTGTAAAACATATCAATTTTTTTTTCTTCGTGATAGTGTCCCTTTAAGTTAAAAAAGATAGAAAATAATAAAGAAAAAACACCCACACCAACCAAAACCAGTGCCATTATCTCCCCATTCCAAGTGAAACTATACATATTATATAACAAAACGACCGACACAAAAGAGGGAACTAATTATAATAATTTATTTTGGTGTCAGTTTGCATATTTAAAGGGAACCTGTCATCTCCAAAACCCCCCCTGAACTAGAGTAAGTGTTGTATAGTGTAAGTGATGCTGAATCCGGATATGTAAGTTTTATCTTCATACTCACTTCCATTCTGACGCTGTGCTCCCACAAACCAGCAGTAAAATGCACTCAGTGGACTCCGGTGCTCACTTACATAATGGAGAGGACTCAAAGAAGAGTCCAGTGAGTGCATTTTACTGCAGGTTTGTGGGAGCACAGCGACGGAATGGAAGTGAGTATGAAGATAAAGCTTACATATTCGGATTCAGCATCACTTACACTATACACCGCTTACTCTAGTTCAGGGGGGGTTTTGGAGATGACAGGTTCCCTTTAAAGAATAAAGAGCTATAGTTTGAAAGAAAATACTTTTTAAAAATGTTTTGTACATTTTCCCTCAAATAAAACAAAAAATAAATTATAAGGCCCTATGTGTCAAGTGAAAAATTGTTGCAGAAATTATTTTGGTAGTCCCAACAACCGTTTGAACCACCACGTGCGCTAAATCACAAAAAAAAAAGTGTCTTCAGGCCTGGTAATTAAAGTGTTAACCAGTAAGCGCTTTCCCCACTAGTAAGGGAAAATGCTTACTGGTTATTACATGGCAAGTGTCCATAGGAACGCTCATTCATGATAACCGGCCGGTATAATCACTGCACATCTCTCTGTGTAATCAGGGATGTGATGCTGATAATCAATATAACTAAATGGAGGAGGAATGACTGCGATCGCGATCATTCCTCCCCAGTCACTTTACATTGGCCTGTGTAATAAGCCGATGCAAATGATCGCCAGTCTACATTTTTTATTATATGCGGCCCGCAGACCAAAAAAAAGTGTGCACCCCTGCAGTAGAGGAATGGGTTGTCCCATTTAGGACATGGCGCGGTCTTACGTTCGGGTTGCACTGCTGTATATAATCCTTCGTTTTGGCTCTGTAGGACGACTGCTTGCGCTGAAATTTTCAGACACTGTCTTTCCCCCCATGAGGATCCTTATTGATCAGCTTTGGTTTATAGGATAAGTCATATAGACCGAGTGCCCAAACTGCAACCCAAAACCCACTTATTTATGGCAAAGTGCCAACACGGCAATGTAATCTGAATACCAGTATAGTGTAGCTTCCATGTACTTTATCATTTACCTATAATATCCTGCCTACATTCAGTGCGCTGCCTGTGCTGTCCATACTGCGCCCTGCACTGATGAATGGCCGGAAGAGTCTACCATAGAGAGGTCTCCGAGTGCCACCTCTGGGATAATTCAATGCTGTGTCAGGCCTCTATCGGACAGCCAGTCGCAAACTCGACGGGACGTGGTGCACATGGATGGAGTCCAATTCACTTGGATGAATGAGTCTTGCAGGAAAAACTCACCACTGGAGAAGATGCTGCACTTTTTCTCTCCATGGACTGACGGTCTGTACAGAAACTGGCAGAGAGAAGTTACCCCAGTTGGATGGGTCATCGTTTAGTCAGGGTGCTGTCCAGGCTAAACTTGGGGCAGCGCCTGGACGGAAACATCACCCATTGGAAATTAACCTCATAATGAGATCCTGTCACTAGATTTTTGGTGCAACTCCAAGGCAGGGATCAGCAACCATCGGCACTCCAGCTGCTGTGACACTACAACTCCCAGCATGCAAACATGCTCGGCTGTTCGTCTAAAGCCCCATTCACGCGTCAGTGTTTTGGTCAGTGGTTGTGAGCCAAAGCCAGGATTGGAGCCTCCACAGACATAAGGTATAAGGGAAAGATCTGCACCTGTTCTGTGTTTAGAGCCGCACCTGGTTTTAGCTCAAAATCACTGACTGAACACTGATGTGCGAATGAGGTATGACCCCTATAGAAGTGACTAGAGCAGGGATCAGCAACCTTCGGCGCTCCAGCTGTTGTTAAACTACAACTCCCAGCATGCTCCATTCATTTCTTTGAGAGTTCTGAGAAGAGCCGAGCAAGTATGCATGCTGGGAGTTGTAGTTTCAGGACAGCTAGAGTGCCAGAGATTGCCTACTCCTGGACTAGAGCATTCTGGGAGTTGTAAATTCAGAGGTTGCTGATCCCTGCTCTAAGGTGACTTAATATAATCGGGGCCCCTCTTAAAGTCATCCGTTTCAAAATAAGTTTTATAGCTGTGCCTGTGTATTATTTCTCCGTAGTCCTCTGGGCAGAGTTCTGGTTAGGTATCATCAGTGAAGTTTATCAAGAATGGCGTTTCATACCCCAGTATTAATCTAAAGTACATTGGAGTAAAATGTGGATAATTTATGAAAGGAAATGTCACCAAAAATGTTTTCTGCCAGTTAAACCCAGATAGCGATATATATCTTTTTTTTTTTTTTTTTCCTGAACTTATTATGGGGGCGGCCATCTTGTCCGAGTTGTTCTTAACAGCATTTACACAGCATTAAAAAAATTGCTTTAATGCAGCCCCATGGGCCCTAGACACCATGGACAGGAGGAGACCTCACTGACTTCTATGGGAGAGTCTTCTAGGCAGTTGACCTGTACAGAGGTCATTGTACAAGGTGGATTCTGTCTTATCTATACACAGAGGTGGTATCATTACAGGCAGGAGTAGAATGACAGATAAGCAGATAATTAGGCTTAGTGACCAGTGCAAAAACTGCAAGAATTTATGGATTTTATTTAAATCTATATAATGACATGGAAAATTATCAAAAATTATATAGAAATGTTAAACCTAAAGATGTGATTTAAACACTGGGTCATTTTCTGATCACACGTTCCTGTGAAGGTCAGCGTGGTTTCTGTATCTTGTGGACGCAAATACGGACACTGTGATGTTCATGAGCCCTTAGGCTTCATTCACACGACCGTATTTTGTTTCCGTGTCCGTTCCGTTTTTTTTGCGGACCGTATGTGGAACCATTCATTTCAATGGGTCCGCAAAAAAAAGGAAGGTACTCCGTTTGCATTCCGTTTCCGTATGTCCGCATTTCCGTTCCGCAAAAGAGATAGAACATGTCCTATTCTTGTCCGTTGTGCTGACAAGGATAGGCATTGTTACAATGGATCCGCAAAAAAAACGGACACGGATGCCATACGGAACGTCATCCGTTTTTTTTGCGGATCCGCAATTTGCGGACCGCAAAACACATACGGTCGTGTGAATGAAGCCTTAGAGGGAATGTTAAAATCACGCTTTGTGTTTAACATAAGAATTTTTGATGGTTATTTTTATTTTTTTTTTAAAGGGGTTTTACAAGTTTTTGTAATGTAAGGCACAGCACCGTACATTGTAGTGGATGCGCTTGTTATCACAGCTCGGCCTCATTCACTTGAATAGGGCTTAGCTGATCCTATGCCAGATGAACGTGTCATCACTGGCCTAGGAAAAGCAGAGAGAAGACCGCGGCGCTACAGCTGGTGCCGGTGCCTTCTCAAACAGCTGATCGGTGGGGGTCCCGGTTGTCAGACCACCACCGATCAAATACTGACGGCCTATCCAGACGATAGATCATTAGTATAAAAATCTTGGAAAACCTCTATAATTTTCCATGTCAATATCTATAGTGAAACAAAAACCATAAAATCCTGCAGTTTTTGCATTGGCCACTATGTCGAATAATTGGCGCCAGTCCATGGTCTGTACAGATCACTTTACTGCAGTTATATATTATTCTAATCCTACCTGTAATGATACCATCTCTGTGTGCAGATAAGGCCTCTTTCACACTAGCGGCAGCACGGATCTGGCAGGTGAAGGGTGCCGCCGGATCCATGCTGCCGCAGGGACATGTGTGGGGCCAGAACCGCGCTCCAGCCCCACACATGTCACACAGTACATACATACATACATACACACATACATACATACACACATACACACATACACACACACACACACACACTTACATGCTCCCGGCAGGTTTCCACAGTACAGGAGGAGCAGGACGGCGCACACATAGGACGATTCCCCACAGCGCCCTCTGCTGGGCACCGGGTGGAATCCTATGTGTGTGCCGTCCTGCTCCTCCTGTTCTGTGGAGACCTGCTGGGAGCATGTAAGTATGTATGTGTATTTGTATGTGTATATGTTTGTATGTATATGTCTGTATGTGTGTATGTCTGTATGTGTGCAGGTGACGGATCCGTCCTCTATTGACTTTCAATGGAGTTCATGACGGATCCGTGACCTGCACACGTTCACCATTGTGTCACACCAAACGGGTCCGTCCCCATTGACTTTCATTGAGGTTCATGACAGATCCATCTTGGTGGGGATACCCAGTACAGAGAGCAGCATGCTGCGGTTTGTTCTCCGGTCTGAAGACGGAACGGAATGCTTTCAGGAGCCTCCGTTGTCTTCAGTTCAGTTTTGTCCCCATTGACAATGAATGGGGACAAAACTGAAGCGTTTTATTCCGGTATTGAGCCCCTATGACGGAACTCAATACCGGAATTATAAAACGCTAGTGTGAAAGTAGCCTAAGACAGGATCCTCCATTCACAATAGGTGATATCACAGCTTATCTATCCTTTCCTTGTACAATGACCTCTGCACAGAACATGCCTAGAACACTCTCCCATAGAAGCCAATGAGGTCCTGACCATTGTGTCTATGGACGATGGGGCTGCCGTAAAGCAGTTGGTTTTTTTTTTTATTGCTGTTAAGAACAGCTCAGGCAAGATGGCCGCCCCCATAATCATGTTCAGGAAATAGAAATAAATCTGCAATCAGAAAATACAAACAGATTAGAAAAAAAGATGTTCTGCTATCTGGTTTTAACTGGCAGATAAAAATTTTGGTGACACATTTCCTTTAAGGTATTGGATACAGATCGCGTCATGATCCGCAAAAGCTTCAGTTTTTGTTTTTTTTTCCCTGAACACACAAGTTCAGTTTTGTCTGCAATCCCGTTCAGTTTTTTTTTTTTTTTTTCCCCCATCTGGATTGCATGCATTGTTCACGAGTGTGAAAAAAAACTAATAATCTTCATCTCCCAGCAATCATTGGTGTATCCGGATGTCTTCCGTTTTTCACACAAGCTCCTTTTACTTCTATAGAATCAGGGCTGCGTGAAAAAAAAAAAAAAGCACAATACAGAATAAGCTGCGATTTTTATAAATCACGCTCATGTGCACAGAGCCATTGAAATGAATGGGTCAGTATTCAGTCCAGATGCTGTGTTCACTGCACGTATCGCATCCGGATGGAGAACTCGCTTGTGTGAAAGAGGCCGTAGTGTGTCACGTAGACTTCTGTTCATGTCCCTTGATTTCAGTTGGACGTATTAATGGTAAATGCCATCACGTAGCCTCCTCTCTATTTTCTTTTGCTCTTTCCTGCTAAAGCCTCTGGTATTAAAGGGGTCGTCGGAGTTAAATTAAAAACTTGCGCCTCTCCCTGTATATTTGATAAAATTCGATACTCGCCCCTTTGAAGTGAGAAGATAACGGAAAAAAAACAAAAGATTTGCACCTGGTTTTGGCTCACAATCACTGATCAAACACAGACAGTGTGCAAGCGAACTTAGGTCTCACACACACGACCGTATGAAAAAACGGATCCGCAAAAAATACGCATGACATCCGTGTGCATTCCGTCTTTTTGCGGAACAGAACAGCTGGTCCCTATTAGAACAGTCCTATCCTTGTCCGTAATGCGGACAATAATAGGACATGTTCTCTTTCTTTTGTGGAACGGAAATACGGACATACGGAACGGAATGCACACGGAGTAACTTCAGTTTTGTTTGTTTTTTTGCGGACCCATTGAAATGAATGGTTCCGCATACGGTCCGCAAAAAAAAAAAAAAGCAGAACAGACACAGAAAGAAAATACGTTTGTGTGCATGAGCCCTAAAGCTGATCTTCCAGAAACAAAAGCCTTGAAGCGAGTGTGAGCGCGGTCCTAAACAGATCTTACCGATACACAGCAGAATTGCGCAGTTTAACACCTTACTGTCTCTCCTCTTACAGCTGATATTATTTCTACTGTTGAATTCAACTTTTCTGGAGACTTGTTAGCGACAGGAGACAAAGGCGGAAGAGTCGTTATATTTCAAAGGGAACAAGAGGTTTGTCATCTTCCTACAAATGTTCTGTTGTCTTATTTAACCTGACAGATCTTTAAAGGGGTCCTCTCACTTCAGTAAGTGACATTCATCATGTAGAGAAAGTTACTCCAAGGCACTTACTAATGTATTGTGATTCTCCATATTCCTCCCTTCCCTGGCTGGATTCATTTTTCCATCACATTATACACTGCTCGTTTCCATGGTTACAGACCACCCTGCAATCCATCAGTGGTGGTCGTGCTTGCTCATTATAGGTAAAAGCGTCCGCCTTCTCTGGTGGCCGGGACCATGGGAGCACACATAGGCCGGTGCTTTTTCCTCTATTGTGCAAGCACGACCACCACTGATGCTGGATTGCAGGGTGCTCTGTGACCATGGAAACCAGCAGCGTATAATGTGATGGGAAAATGAATCCAGCCAGCAAAGGAGGCAATATGGACAATAACTAGGGATGAGCGAATAGACTACATATGAAACATCCGAAGTCAGTTCGCATAAAACGTCATTTTAATACTGTACGGGGCGAGCGCTCCATACAATATTAGAATGTATTGGCTCCGATGAACTGAAGTTATTACTTTGCGAAGTCTCGCGAGACTTTGCATAAGTTCAAAAATTGATTCATACTGTAAAAAACCATTTCCAGAACACTGGTTCGGTTCCAAGGTAACAGTTGCAGACCACAAAGAGTGGGTCCACAGTACAGGGGCAGCGGCCATGTGAACTCCATGCTGCGGTGCAGACCCATTGACTTCAACAAGTCCATGATCCACAAGATACGGCAAAAGGGCATGTCCTATCTTTTGTGGTGAGGAGGCCCGGATTGGAAGCCTATGGAAACACTTGGAAGCGCTTCTGTGGGCTTTCTGTTCAGTGTCTCCGCACCACAAAAGTTAGGACATGTCCTGTCTTTTGCAGTGTCTTGCAGACTGCGGTACCATTCAAGTCAATGGGTACGCACCACAACACTCACCAGTTCACATGGCAGGTGCCCGTTTATTGCAGACCGCCATTTGTGGGCACAGCAGCCATACGTTCTTCTGAATGAGCCCTTACCATGGAAATGCATAGGGTTGTCTCACTTCAGTAAGTGGCATTTATCATGTAGAGAAACGTAATACAAGGCACTTACTAATGTATTGTGATTGTCCATATTGCTTCCTTTACTGGCTTCATTCATTTTTCCATCACATTATACACTGCTCGTTTCCATGGTTACAGACCACCCTGCAATCCATCAGTGGTGGTCATGCTTGCACACTATAGGGAAAAGCATCAGCCTCTCTGGTGGCCGGGACCATGGGAGCGCACATAGGCCAGTGCTTTTTTCTCTAGTGTGCAAGCACAACCACTGCTAATGGATTGCAGGGTGGTCGTAACCATGGAAACGAGCAGCGTATAATGTGATGGGAAAATGAATCCAGCCAGCAAAGGAAGCAATATGGAGAATCACAATACATTAGTAAGTGCCTTGTATTAACTTTCTCTACATGATAAATGCCACTTATTGAAGTGAGACAACCCCTTTTAAAGCTTCTTTCACATATGTGTTTTGAGATCTGGCCCAGTTTTTAGATCCTCTGACGGAACAGTTTTGTCCCCCATGCATTCTGAATGGAAAGTGATCTGTTCAGGATGCCTTCTGTTTATGTCAGCATTCAGTTTAAAGTGTTCAAGAGGATGATTACTTTGTCTGTTTCTGTATAGAATTCTAATCTTATAAAACGTATGGATTATATGTGCGTTACTTTACACGTATGTTGTCTTTCCCACCGCAGAGTAAAAGCCGTCCTCATTCTCGGGGTGAATACAATGTTTACAGCACCTTTCAGAGCCACGAACCTGAATTTGACTACTTAAAAAGTCTAGAAATTGAAGAGAAAATTAACAAAATTAGGTGGTTGCCACAGCAGAATGCGGCCCATTGTCTCCTTTCTACCAATGGTAAGTAAATTTATCGTAGTGTATGAATCTTTATAGGGTGCGGCCACACGTGGTGTCAATTCTGAAGATTCACTTCTGAAGAATTTTTGCACGGGAAATCTGCAGCATTTACAGTCCAAGCAAAGTGGGTGAGATTTTAGAAATCTGCATATACTGGAAAAAAAAAAAACCTGTAAATTGGAGCATCGCAGGTTTTCAATCTGCAGCATGTCATTTCTTGCTGCAGGTTTTACAATCTGCTTTTAAAAGGGCATCTGTCAGCAGTTCTGTACTTGTGACACTGACTGACCTGCTGCATGTCCACTTGGCAGCTGAAGGCATCTGTGTCAAAAAATATATATATATTATAAAAAAAAAAAAAGTATTTTAATGCATGCAAATGAGCCTCTAGGAGCAACAGGGTTGTTGTAGTTACACCTAGAGGCTCAACTGCTGCTCCCTCTGCACTTTTACAGGATCAGGTGTGATGACATTTTCACTGTGTGACTCAAAGTACAGAGGGCTTAGCAGAGAGCAGAGCCTCTAGGTGTAATGGTAACGCCCCCATTGCTCCTAGAGGCTCATTTGCATATATTAAAACATCATTTTTCTCAGCAATTACGGACACGTATGAAGACAGGACCAACACAGATGCCTTCAGCTGCCAAGTGCACATGTAACAGGTCAGCCAGTGTCATAGGTACAGATCTGCTGACAGATGCCCTTTAACCTCTGCAGTGTAAAGTTTGAAAGCGGTGGAAAACCTGCTGCGCTTCCTCCAGCAATGCTGCCTCAAAAACCAGCTCGTTTCAGAAGGTTTTTGTGGTGACCGAGTCTGGCAACATGTGACCATAACCTCATGGGGAGTTGTCATTTGAGGAATGAATTGTCGGTGTTCACAGTGTTCTTAGAGTAGGGTAGAACCTGTAAGTGTCGCCATTCACAGGAACACGTTGTATTACCCATATGGCGTCTCAGGTTGAACAATTATACACTTGCATTAATCTTATGACACTACACAGGTTTACATATTTATGATGTGTTCAGTCAGTTAATAATCTGGTTATGGGGCTTGGATTTTGTTTAGTTTTAAACATGAGCTCTTAAAGAGGACCTCTCCGCGCTCCTGACATGTCTGTTTTAATAGCTTCATGCATTCCCCATGTAATAACAATTCTGGAACATCTATTCTTATGTCTCTATGTTGTGCCATTAGTTTATTATTTCTACTAGACGTTATGAATGAATTGCTAGCAGTCTGCAGTAAAGGTACAGAGGGGAGGTAACAAGTTGGGGGTGTGTCCCTGCACAGTCTGAACATGGCAGCACTGATTGGATAGAGTGAGTCTGTGCAGGTACACACCCCCAACTGGTTACCTCCCCTCTGTTCCCTTACTGCAGACTGCTAGATATGTATTCATAACGTCTAGTAGAAATAATAAAGGAATGGCACAACATAGAAACATAAGAATAGATGCTCCAGAATTGTTAGTACACGGGGAATGCATGAAGATATTAAAACAGACAGACATGTCAGGAGAGGTGACAGGTCCTCTTTAGTACAGACACTTCAGATTGTTATAAAAACATGGTTTCTTTCTAGACAAGACTATAAAGTTGTGGAAAATTAGTGAACGTGATAAAAGAGCAGAAGGTTACAACCTAAAAGATGAAGATGGCAGACTACGCGATCCCTTTAGAATCACTTCTCTACGGGTAAGTGATTGCATATGTTTAGAAACTGCTCATCTCCACGGGCAGCTCACGTATCCATTGACCTTAACGTGTGTATTCACATATCTGTGGTTTTTTTATGGTGAAATTGCCGAAGCATGACCTGTTTTGTCCCAGATCCCTCACGCACGTTATAGTCTATGCTATGGGTTGGTGGCACAAGCTGGAGACACAACACTGTTGCCATCCGTGTTTGGTATGTGGTTTTCACGGATCGTTGCTAGAAGTTGCTCCTAGAGTGTCTGTGACACACGGACTGAAAATTGCAGAACCACGTATCAAATGTGAACCGATCACAAATGGCGTCACCAATGAAACACAGACTGTACTGTGACAGACATACCACAAATGTGGACATGTGAATGAGGCCTTACCGTAGGGCAAGTGTCTTACCTTTTAACTCTGGCTAAATTAGAGCACTGCACTGACTGTATGTCCAAAGTGTTGGATGTAATGACATCGTGCAGGCTGAACCTCCTCTTCAAAAGACCGCCATTCACTGCACGGTGGCTGTTGAGAAATGCTCCTGGGTCCTCCATGCTAGTGATGGGTCCCAATAATGGATCTTTGCAGGCTTCTTAATTTTTAGGCTGTGTGCACATCTTAGTCATTTTTGATTAGGGAAACCGCGCAGCGCGTAGGTGATTGATTGAACGCCGCATTAGAAGTTGTTCGGGAGCTGTCACTTCTGACACTTCTGGTATCTGCTGGGATCTGGTCCTGGCGTGGTTTCTGTTCATTACGAAAACCACAACACTGCCACATGGCAGAATTCACAGCAGAAATATTTGTGGTGGAAAACAGGTCATTTTTGGCAGTTTTTGATTGAGGTTTTTATACTTCCACATTGACTTCGATGGACTTATTTATTTATTTATTTTTGGAACTCCCATAGAAGTGAAGCGCCCGGGGCGAGTGGAAGTTTTTGGGATAGGCTGCAGGTCCCAGAGGTGGAACCCAGATATACACTAAATATATGGCATGATTGTATTCTCACTGGTACTTATTTCATGTTTCCCTTTCTCATCCTAGGTGCCAATATTGAAACCCATGGACCTAATGGTTGAAGCAAGTCCACGGAGGATATTTGCAAATGCACATACATATCATATAAACTCTATTTCAGTTAATAGCGATCATGAAACATACCTCTCTGCAGATGACCTGAGGATTAATTTATGGCATTTAGAAATTACAGATAGAAGTTTTAGTATCCTTTTCTGGTGAAAACAGTTTGTACGGTTTAAGGTTTTTGTTTTACTTTTGGCTTTCAGAACTTTTCCCTTACAGTTGACATTATTGCCACTTTTTGTAAACGAAGTCTCCACAGAGATTGTATTTCGTCATCCTGGATGAAGTGTATCGTCCCAGAAATTTTTTTTTTATGTTTATTTTATTTTTTCTGAATCTACACCGATTGCTTGGAGAGGAGAGCAAGATATCTAACGTGCCACTACGAATTCTCAGAAGTTTGTGAAAATTTGTTCCCTTCAAAATCCACATTTTAATTGTCTATATTGGCTGTTGACGTGATGTTGTATCCGCTTATAATGTATCTAGGTTTCTTTTTTTTTTTTTTTTTTTTTTTTTTTTTTTTTTAAGATCTCTTTAAAGGGGGTTATCCAATATCATACAACAGTTTCCCCATGCACCTGGCCCCTCAGAGGGAGTATACTCTCCTGGTCCATGCGCCGCCGCCGCCGCTTCTTCCTGTACACGGCTGAAAATATCAGGTGTCTGCCATTGGCTGTTTGACACCCCCCCCCCCCCCCCAAAAAACGGATGTTTTCATCCATGTACAGAAAGAAGCGGCGGTGCCAGGAGCCGTGTCAGTATATTCCCTCTGAGGGGCTCGGCACATGGGGGAGCTGTTCTATGATATTGGGTGGCAGTTTTCAGTTTTTGATGCATTTTTTTGAGCCACAGTCATTAGTGGGTTGAAGGGGAAGGACTGATGCTGCTCCATCCTTCTTGATTCACCTCTGGCTTTGGCACAAGCTGCGTGCGACACCAGCCTAGGGGCGGTCAAACCTGTAATTCGTCCCCACCCTCGTTTCTTTTCAAGCCCTTTTCAGAATTTTAAAGCCAGGAGGATACAGACCTTAACCACATTGCCAGACATTGTAGATATTAAGCCTGCTAACATGGAGGAATTGACAGAAGTCATCACAGCTGCTGAATTCCACCCTCACCAATGTAATGTGTTCGTCTACAGCAGTAGCAAAGGAACGATTAGACTTTGTGACATGCGGGACTCTGCGCTCTGCGATAGACATTCAAAATGTAAGTTCACAATTCTACAGCGTCCTTTTTATGATGTCTGGGCGATTGCATAACCCTCTAAAGGGGTTTTGCTAGGACTGATTCAAATGAAAATTAGACATCATTTAGTACATGAGTCTCTTTCTACCAAAGCTAGAACCAGCCCTGTGCCTCACATGGGTCCAGAGATCTCCACGTTCATTGCTCTGACAGATTCTCCTCAGGCTGGCAGCTCAGGGGTGTGTCCTTTCTGCTACAGCTCAGGGGGTGTCCTCACTGCTTTGGCTCTCAAGGGGTGTGTCCTTTTTGGTCTATCTCTCCCTGTCAGAGCATCTATCGGTAGTTGCAACTGATGGCAGTAGAAGGATGGAACTGAGCATGTGTGACTACGCTCAATGAGCTCGATAGGTGTACGTGTTTATTACAATACACATTAAACCCCAGTATAATTAAGTAAAGAGAACATCTCGCAACTGGAGCATTTTATGTAACAAAGTAAATAAGTAAGTTACCAGTTTTGCCAATCTGCCTTTTTAAATAAGGAACCTTATTCTACAAGGGAAATGTTTCCATTGGGTCACTGGGTGTACTGGTGACGCAGGGACCCGGACCCGAGGATCCAGTGTAGTGACCCACATCATAGTGTATATAGGGGTATGCTAATACACCAAGTGTGAAATTTTGTGAAATATTCAACTGTAATCCCAATTTTGCGGAATAGATGCGGCCCCATTCATTTCTATCGCCGTCGTGTGATCTTGCCGAGCTGCGGCTCCACAAGAAAAGATAGAACAATAGCGGACAAGAATAGGCATTTTCAATGGGATGCCAGGCCGTGTGTTCCGCAGATTGCAGACTGGTCGGCACCCGTGTACCCGAAGTACGCAACATGTAAGCGCCCCTAAGCAGCACCAAATACTACAGTCTCTCCTGCCTAAAACAAGGCTTCTTATAATCACGGTAATGAAATAAATGGCGGTGTCTCATAAAGAAGGCAGCCATTTTTTTTTAGTCTTGAACTATCGCTTCCCCCTCGTATTTTGATGGTCTGTACGAATGGGCAACAAAATGATATCCAGAAGCTTTTATCTGTAAATAAGTTGTAGTAGCAGTCGGGAGCAGTTATGAGCTTGTTTGTCCACCTACATTTTCTTATAGGTTTTTATATATTACATTTTGAACCTGTACCGTTCCACCAGCAGAAGGAGTCTGATAATAGAGCAGGGGATATAAGGGTGTTTATAGAGATTTCGGTTTTGTGAAATGTATTCAGATACAGATTACTTTTGCCCATTTTTTTTTATAATGATCTTACTATCTTGAGGGCAAAGGGTCTTTTCACACAATGTGTGTCTACCCTACACACTGGTACATAGGTTAGGGCCCCTTTAATAGCTCAGCAGATGGCGGATCCGCAAATCACAGATACAGGCAGAGTGCTTTCCGCAATTTGCGGAATGGATGCGGACTCCTTCATACGGCCGTCTGAATGAGCCCTTAAAAGGGTATTCTCATCTTAGACAATCACTAGGATATGCCCCCATTGTCTGATAGGTGCAGATCGGAGTGGGGAGCGCTACGCCTGGAGGACCCTAGGTTTCCAGGGTCCGGCCACCACCAGAAGCAGCTCCCCGCTGCTCCCATAGAAATGATTGGGAGCGCACAGCACATGCACGGCCACACCTCCCATTCATTTCTATGTAGCTGATGGAAATAGCCGAGCCAGCGCTCGGCTATTTTTCGCGGCCCCATAGAAATGAGTGGAGGGCGACTGCGCATGCGCAGTGCTCCCTCCTTCACTTTGGCAACTCCGTTCTTGATATAGGTTCGGGTCCCAGCAGTGGGACCCGCACCTATAAGACAATGGGGGCATATCCTAGAAATATGCCCCCATTGTCTAAGATGGGAATAATCCTTTAAAGGAAGTCTGTCAGCAGTTTTGACTGTGTTGAACTGTTGACGGCACTCTGTAGAGGCCGGAGAGAGCAGTACAGACGTGCCTTTTGTGTAGCTTTTTGCATCAGAAGTAATGTGAATATGAACTTTTTACCGTACCTGCACACAGGGTACGTATATGTATGCAGCCCCTACCTAGTTTACCGTGGACAAAAGTGCAGAAACTCTTTAAACCCAGGCTCCTCTCACCCCAAGGCAGGACAAAAGAACTCTTTTGGCCTCTGATGTTCACTAGGGTTTTATTGTGTTTTTTTAAACTTTTTTTTTTTAAACTTTAAATGGGTTGTCTGGGCTTTATAATATTAATGACCTATCAGTGTCTAATCAGCAGGGGTCCGACACCGCTGTTCAGCTGTATGAGGACATGGATCTTCCTGACTGCTGTCTATGATCTTTGACTAAGGATAGGTCATCCATATCATAAAGCCCGGATAACCCCTTTAATAGCTCAGCAGACGGCTCTATTACATAGAAGAGGTATCCTGTGCAAATGAAATGCATACGTCCCCGGTTTTCTCTAAGAATCTGTCCAGCCAGAAACCTTGGAAGAACACTGAAAAGAGCCAGATCTAGTCTACTACTCAGTAAAGAAAGCGAGCAGTGAGGCGTTAGGCCAGTTCTCCAGTGTGAATAAACATCTCTTTTCCATTTCAGTTTTTGAGGAACCTGAAGACCCGAGCAGCCGATCATTTTTCTCTGAAATCATCTCTTCGATATCGGATGTCAAGTTCAGTCACAGTGGTCGCTACATGATGACAAGAGATTACTTGTCTGTCAAAGTGTGGGACCTCAACATGGAGAGCCGACCAGTAGAAACGTATCAGGTTTGTATACTAATACAGATATTGTGTTTCTTACTTAACCCCCTAGTGACCACCAACACGCCTTTTTTACGGCAGTCACTAAGGAGCCTTAGACTGGGGCGTCGTAAAAAGGCAGCAGCGGCCCAGCCTGAGCGTTGCAAGGGTCTTCTGTTCAGCGGAGAACGGGGACATGGCTGTAATATGTTAGCCACACTCCTACACTGGACTGGCAGGAACTCTGATCTGGGCCGTTTAACCCCTTACGTGACTTGGGCAATGACACTTGCAACATGTAAGTGGTTGCAGAGGGAGCGGACTCCCTTGGTCTCATCAGTACCGCCCCAAATGAGATTGCAGGGTGCCGATGCCAGTGCAGGCCTGACTCCAGAATGTCCTAGCAGGCTGTTACCTCTCTGGCAATAAACTGCTATGTACTTTAGAAGTGATTGCTTATTATAGTCCCCTTGTGGGACTATTGTGTTTTTTTTTTTTTGTTTTTTTTTTTGTTTTTTTTTAAATTCAAGAATTCCAAGGGGGGAGGGGGGAAACTTTTTCCCCATTGAAAAAAAAAAAAGAATTGCAAAAATAAAATCTGTTCACCACAGGGGAATAACAAGTGATCAGAATGTGTTGTGTAAACAAGTCGCCCAGCAAAAAACAAGCCCTCACACAGCTCCATCAAAAGAAACATAAAAAAGTTGAGTCTTGGGATGCGACGATGCAAGCATTTTCTACTTTTTAAAAAAGGGTTTTTATTGTGCAAAAGTAGTAAACCATTAAAAAAGACCATTTATATTGCTGTAATCGCACCAACCCAGAGAACGTTGTTTGTGCTGAAAAATGAACGCCTCAAGAGTTAAAAACATACACACTTGGTAGCAGTATTGCTGTTTTTTTTCATATTTCCAAGAAACATTTAATATATAGAAACGCAGATCTTGTACGGTGAAAAAAATGTCATTAAAGGGATTGTCTGGGTTCAGAGCTGAACCGGGACGTATCCCCTTCTTCACCCAGGCAGCCCCCTAATATGAGCATCCGAGCACTTCATGCTCCAATGCTCTCCCTTGTTCTGTGCTGAATCATGCAGGGTAAGGGCTTTTTCAGGAGATCCGGTGACGTACCAGTTCTAACCATGGGAATGCTAGACAGAAGCTTCCGCCTAGCAGTGATGTCACCGGGCTCACTGCTAACGGGAAGGGCTTTAGCACCGCCCCAGCTTGTAGCCTGTGAAATGCTCTGCTGCTCAACTCGGACCAACGAGTGCTGCCTTGGTGAAGAAGGGGATATGTCCTGGTTCAACTCTGAACCCAGGCGACCCCTTTAAGGGATTAATAAATAAGATGTATTAATGCATATTTTGTTTTTGTTTTTTTTTTAATAGGTTCATGAATATCTTCGAAGTAAGCTTTGTTCCCTCTATGAAAATGACTGCATCTTTGACAAGTTTGAATGCTGCTGGAATGGATCTGACAGGTTTGTTACTGAGCGTTTTCTCCAAGGAGCTGTACAGCGAGGAATCCTTTTTAGGAAAGGGCTCAGAGTGGTTTAGAACAAAAGAAGTAATGACTTAAAAAGCGTCTGTTCACTGCCTGGTTCTGACTCAGCTCCAACCTGTTTATCTACTAGGTTAGAATTGCATATAGCACATGGTACTTTTTTGGTACCACATTTGAGGAGGTTCAGAGCCGTGCTAAGCAGATACCATAACTAGTGATCCGAGAGAATCGTCACCACGCAGCTACCAACATAGAGGGAGGTCCTATATCTGCATCGAAAATCAAACTACCTGGTACCAAAGCAGAGTAGGGTAGAGCCGGCAGCATGTAGTGGGTAATTCTCTTCCACACAGGAAAATCCAGGAGATGGCTACGCTTCTCTCTTCTTCAGCACTCAGACCCCCACCAATCAAAACCTTTCATATGTTGCTATTACAGCTTATCAAAAAATTTAAAATTTTAACACTTCAGTGACTTTTTTATTTATTTTTAACTCTGATCTTTTCCTAAAAAATATTCCCCACTGGACGACCCCTTTTAATATCAAGGTTTGCAATTAGTGAACAAAGTATTGCCTTTTGTTTATAGATTATCATTTGATAACCATTTTAAGAATAGATAATGATGACTAGAGATGAGCTCGAGTGCCATTTTTGCGTATTTGCGTGCGCATTTTAAAATCGGTACGCTAATCATACGCGTATTTTAATCTGTACGCAAATGCGTACGCATAGCGTACAATTTGTCAAAATGCGTACGCATTAGTGTACAGATTAAAATATGCGTATGATTAGCGTACCGATTTTAAAATGCGTACGCGAAAATGGCACTCGAGCATGCTCACTCATCTCTAATTAGAGATGAGCGAGCATGCTCGGCCGAGCGTACTTGGGAGCAATTTTTCGAGCGCCTGGTCTCTTCTAACAGCTGATCAGCAGCGGGTACTGGGTGTCGCACCCCGCCAATCTGATATTCCTGACCTATCCTGAGGATAGGTTATCAATATGTATTACCAGATAACACTTTCAAGCAACTTGATGTGCATGTATGTCATAGAAATGTATGGAAGGGCCTCGGTAGCTGATCCCACTCCATCATACGTGGAGGCACACAAGATATCCGTTCCATTCATCTGGGGCTGCAGAAAGTTTTGTGCTTGCTGCCAAAACAACCCTATTCAAATGAAGGCAACTGATTTTCTGTATCTGAAAATTTCTGTAGTAGAATCTGCCACATGAGAAGGTTCTCTTAACCTCTCGGATGTGGCGGTCGATGGTATCTGTGTCATCTGATCGGTTACATAGAGCAGGATCAGCAACCTCCGGCACTCCAGCTGTGGTGAAACTACAACTTCCAGCATGCACACTTGCTTGGCTGTTCTTGGAACTTCCATAAAAATAAATGAAGCATGCTGGGAGTTGTAGTTTCACAACAGCTGGACTACTGCAGGTTGCTGACCCATGACACAGAGGAATGGGGTAATGCAGTTGTGGGCTGCCGAGTAGTAGTTATGGCAGGCCTATTGGAGTTGGACTAGGGATGAGCGAATCGACTTCAGATGAAACATCCAAAGTCAATTCACGTTAAACTTCATAGCGAGCGCTCCGTACAGTATTAGAATGTATTGACTCCTATGTGCCAAAGTTATTACTTTGAAGTCTCATGAGACTTTGGGTAATAATTTCAGAAAATTATTTCTACCACTAAAAACCTTTAAAGAAGAACTCCTGCAAAAAATGTTATTCCATGTCCTGCTAGAAATGTACATGATGTAATCTGTAGTGAATGTCATTTTCTTACCAGTGTCTATATTTTTGAGTTATATCATCCTGAAGTTTCTTATGTGTCATGTGACCAGGAATTAGACCCACCAACTCACACAGAGACTTGTGTGGACAGGAAGTCTAATTCTCTATGCATTCCTATGGGAGCCTCACTTTCAGTCTCATAGTAATGAATAGAGAAGTGACTGGCTTCCTGTCCTGGGTCAGTTGGAGGTCAGGGAGTTGGTCACATGACCCAGCCCAATAAGAAGAGAGTGGAAACTCTCAATTTCAGCCTCTGATAAGAAAATGACAATCACTACAGATTATATCATGCACCTTTCCAACAGGTCAGAGAATAAAAATTTTTGCGGGAGTTCTTCTTTAACTGAACTTGGGTTCCGTTCCAAGGTACCAATTGGAACCGAAACACAGTTCAGTAAAAGGTTTTTAACGGTAGAAAGTAATTCATGAAGTAATAACTTGGCACATAGGAGGCAATACGTTCTAATACTGTACGGATCACCTCCTCCATACAGTATTCCAGCGAAATTTTATGCGAATAAACTTCGGATGTTTCATTCAACGTTGATTCGCTCATCCCTAGTTAGGACCTCTGTTCCACACAGCCAGTAAAATCACAGTACACTGCAGCACAGAAGTAGCGGCCACTGCAGGGGCGGCCCAGCTTGTATTAAAACCATTATCTCCTGCTTCAATCAGCTCCACCAGGTTGTGGTTACTGGCTGCAGTGGTAATGTGCCAGTGTATGGCTGTATAGAGACATTTTCAGGCACCTGACGGTGTATTCTTTTGTTTTTTGTTTTATGTGGCATATGACGACTTTTTCCGCTGTGATTTTGTGTTCAGTGTTAGCCTCAATATGCGCTTTGCTTGGAACTTGAGTATCTGTGACTGATACATGGTATTGCAGTGTGTAAGGTCTTGCTCTCACTCATGATCCTTTTTTATGTGTTTTTTCACCAGTGCGATTATGACTGGCTCCTACAACAACTTCTTCAGAATGTTTGACAGAAACACCCGCCGGGATATCACCTTGGAAGCATCTAGAGAGAGCAGCAAACCTCGTGCCATTTTAAAGCCAAGGAAAGTCTGTACCGGCGGTAAGAGGAAGAAAGACGAGATCAACGTTGACAGCCTAGATTTCAACAAAAAGATTCTACACACTGCATGGCACCCAAAAGAAAATATTATCGCCGTTGCTGCCACCAATAATTTGTATATATTTCAGGACAAAATTAATTAAAGATGACATTTTTCTTTTTTTTTTTTTTTTTTTTTTCCTTTTTTTTTTTTTTAATTTTTCGAGGACGAAATCTTGTTCTTGCATAGTTAAACCTAGTTTATCTGTAAAAGATCAGATCTCGCTGTCCTTCCAGTAAAAGAGCATGGATGCACTTCCCTCCGTAGAAAAGAAAACAAAAAAAAAAAAGGAAAAATTAAAAAAAAAATTGTAGAAGCTGACCAGCGCTGTGTTATCAGTGGGGTGGAAGAGGGGGCTCAGTGTCCATTTCTCAAAGTGCAGATCCGATTGAGGCTGGTGCTCAACATGGAAGTCGCTCTAGGCCTTTCTCCCATTTCATAGACCAATACAGTTACCGCAGGGAAATCAAAATTTCTTTTCGCCACTTTATTTTTTATTTTTTTATTTTTTTTTTCTGCTTTACATGAATTGGGTCTTAACATGCCTAGTGTTAATGCCTGTAACATTCCTTCTCTGGCCTTTTCTTAGACATTTTTACATTTTGGCACTTAAAACTGGGCTTAAGTTTATGGTTTTCATGTTTTATTTTAATTATTTTTTTTTTTTTGTCCCTTGTATACTTACTGTATTAACCACACCTCCTTGTGGAAACCACTTAATAAAATAACAAAGTATAAAAAAGTGTTTTTAAATTTGGTCTTACGTATTCAGTCTTTTTACTTTTTTTTTTTTTTTTTTTTTTTTTTCATTTGCATGTTCCTCGGTCAGCTCCTACAGATGTTAAGGCATTACAGACCTATATTTTAGGTTTTTCTTTACAATACGTTGCATTCCAAACGTGCAAGAGTTCAAGCGCGGAAGAAAATTCAGTCACAAATCCTTTACGGAATACACTTGCCATAGCTGGAACATGTGGAGAAACTATTTTGCTGCATGGTCAGCATTAAAAAATAAATTAAAAAAAAAAAACTAAATTTTTTTTTTTTCTTTACCGAATAGACGTAGATTATGTGGACCCTGATGAATGAAAATAAAAATTAAGAAATTTGGGGATTTTGCACAGTATTACGCATAACGGTTATAATATGTAGGCCACCATTGACTAATCATACCTAATGTGCATTATTTTATGATTTATATATTTTTCTAGGTTTTTTTATATATATTTTTTTCATGTCTTTTCTGTCATTGCACTTCAACTCAGTGTTTCTATTTAATTTGCAAATGCCAAACTTTTTTTTTTTTTTTAAATTTACCTTCAAACATAAAAAGATAGCCACAATGAACAAATAGGTTAAACTATTGGGAAAATACGTAAAACTCAAGTCGGTTTCCTAAGGCTAAGTAGTACAGTTCAGTAGCAGGAAACATGGACTGGTACCAAGTTGGACGGTTCTGTGCCTCCATGACGATAAGATGATGGGTCGACCTGCAGGATCAATGGACAATTATGGTAATATGCAAGAACAAAATATGTACCTCATCCCTGATTAATCTCTATAGAGTGCCACTCTTCACATATGGCTGAGCTAAAACCTGAAATTCAGAGTTTTTAAATTAAAAAAAAAAATTAAAGAAAAAATATGGAAGCGGGAGGTGGTAAAATCTTGTATATCGGTTGTGACACTATTTCCAAATGCAAAGTTGTAGATTTTTTTTTTTTTTTTTTTGGCCATGAAATCTGACCACATACATTAAAGAACGCAAATAGGCCTATACAACAGGATTGTATATATTTGTTCAGTTATTTTGACCAAAAAAGTTTAATAAATTTTAAATGTTTACCTGAATTTGAATTGTCTATGGTAATTTTTTTATTAGTTTGGCACTTGATTGAAATTATTCCAACTCCTGAGACCCCACCTGATCAGCTGTTGGAAGAGACCATGGTGCTGTGTGAGCGCTTAGGCTTCTTTCCAGGCCAGTGATGTCACTGTACGTTGATCACACGGTCTAGGCACAGCTCAGTGCCATTTAAAGAAGAACTCCCGCAAAAATTTTTATTCCATGTCCTGCTATGAATGTACATGATGTAATCTGTAGTGAATGTCATTTTCTTACTAGCGTCTGTATTTGAGTTATATCTCCTTGATGTTTCTCATCTGTGTCATGTGACCAGATAACACAGCATCTTGTGTGTGGACAGGAAGTCTATTTCTCTATGCATTCCTATGGGAGCCTCAGTCTCACAGGAATGAATAGAGCAGTAACTGACTTCCTGTCCTGTGTCAGTTGTGTCAGTTGGAGGTCAGGGAGTTGGTCACATGACCCAGAAGAGAGTGGAAACTCTCAATTTCAGCCTCTGATAAGAAAATGACAATCACTACAGATTATATCATGCACCTTTCCAACAGAGAATAAAAATTTTTGCGGGAGTTCTTCTTTAACTGAACTTGGGTTCAGTTCCAAGATACCAATTGGAACCGAAACACAGTTCAGTAAAAGGTTTTTAACGGTAGAAAGTAATTCATGAAGTAATAACTTCGGCACATAGGAGGCAATACGTTCTAATACTGTACGGATCACCTCCTCCATACAGTATTCAGCGAAATTTTATGCGAATAAACTTCGGATGTTTCATTCGAAGTTGATTCGCTCATCCCTAGTTAGGACCTCTGTTCCACACAGCCAGTAAAACCACATGACACAGCTACAATTAGAGAGGGGATAGCTCACAAATACAGTCTCTGATAAGATTACATTCACTATAGATTACATCATGCACCTTTCTAACAGTTTAGAGAATAAAAATGTTTACGGGAGCTCTTTAAGTGAATGAGGCTGAGCTGCATACTAAGAATGGCTGTTATCTAACGGGCAGGTCTCACCAGAGCTCCAGTGAGTGCAGCGATCGAAGGGGTGGTTGGATCCACAGCCAATCTGATATTGATGACCTATCCTGAGGTTAGGCTATCAGTATCAAAATTTGGATAACCCCTTTAAAAATTCAAATCACACCCTTTGCCAATTTTACATTAAAAAAACTAAACCTAATGGGTATCACCACGTCTGAAAATGTCCAAACTATTAGTATATAAAAATATTTTGCCAGCACGGTGAACGCCATAAGGCAAAAAAATAAAAATGCAATTTGGCATATGTGCTCACTTTGTCCCTCCACAAATGAATGAATAAAGTTATCAAAAATGGTACCAATAAAAACTACAGCTAGCCCCAGAAAAAACAAGCCATCACACAGCTCTGTAGATGAAAAGATAAAGTTTTTTGTGTATAGAGTAGTAAAACCTAATAACTATATAAATCTATCATATTTAGCAGTGCACACAGTGAAAATGGAACCCAGAAAAATGCTATAATTATCACCCCACAAATATATATTTTTTCCAATATAAGATATGGTCAATTAAATTCTGTCATTAAAAATATATAATCTTTAGGCCCCATTCACACGTCCGTATTTTTACACATCCTGGAAAACGGTCAGTTTTTATGCGGATCCGTTGTTCCGCAAAAAACTGTTTTTCCAGGACATCCGTTCCAATTTTCCGTAAAAAACGGAAAGGATGTATCCATATATCATCCGTTTTTTGCGGATCCGCAAAAAACGGAAGGATAAATATCTTTTTTTTTTTTTTTTTTTTTTCCCACCCCTCCTGGAACGGAATCCACAAATACGGATGACATGCGGATGCCTTTCCGCATGTCTTCCACATTTTTTGCGGATCTATAGACTTTCATTGTGCTACGGACCGCAATTCGGGAGAAAAGTAGGACAGGAGGATTTCTTTATGCGGACACCACACGGATGCGGACACCACACGGTGTACTGTCCACATTTTTTTGGGACCCATTGAAATGAATGGATTCACATCCTATCCGCATAATTGTCCGCAGATGCGGACACATTATACGGATGTGTGAATGGGGCCTTAAGGTAAGCCCTCATAGGCTCTTGGAAGGCAGGACGGAAAAAAAATAAATTAGCCCAACCTTTAGGCCCCTTTCACACGAGCATGATGGATTAGGTCCGGATGCGTTCAGGAAAACTCTCACCATTTTGCAAGCAAGTTCAGTCAGTTTTGTGTGCGATTGCGTTCAGTTTTTTTCCACGTGGGTGCGATGGGTTTTGATGCGTTTTATCACGAGCGTGATAAAAAACTGAAGGTTTACAAACAACATCTCTTAGCAACCTTCATTGAAAAACACATTGTCTCCGCACTTGCTTGCGGATGCAATGCGTTTTTCGCGCAGTCCCATTCTCTTCGATGGGACCAGGGCTGCGTGAAAAACACAGAATATAGAACATGCTGCGTTTTTCATGCAACGCAGAACTGATGCATGGAAAAAAAAACGCTCGTACACAGACCCATCGAAATGAATGGGTCAGGATTCAGTGCGGGTGCTAGGAGTTCACGTCACGCATCGCACCCGCGCGGAAAACTTGCTCCTGTGAAAGGGGCCTTAAGGGGGTTAAAGTGATTTTCCAAGTGTTTTTAACTGATGACCTATCCTCGGGATATGACATCAGTATGTGATCGGTGAGGGTCTGACTGCCGGGACCCCCTCCGATCAGCTGTTTGAGAAGGCAGCGCCGCTCCTGTGAGTGCCGTGAACTTCTCTGCTCGCCAAGCACAGCGCAGTACGTTGTATAGTGGCTATGATTGGTATCACAACTTGGCTCCATTCACTTCAATGGGGAAGAGCAGCACCTAGGCCATGTGACCGTTGAATGTGACATCACACAGCCTAGGGGACGCAACAGAATGGAATGCATTCTGGTGCATTGTTCAGTTTTGTCCCCATTGACAATGAATGGGGACAAAACGGAGGCTCAGTACTGGAGAAGTTAAACGCAAATGTGAAAGTAACCTAATTGTGACCCATTACTGGAGAAAAAAAGGATAAATTTTAATGGAAACCATGTGTAAAACTGCATATGTCAAGACTGAAGGACCTGTGAGCTTCTATTGGCTAATAAGGGTCATGTGACCATATGTATGGCAGTTAGGATGAGTGAAGGACCTGTGGGCTTCTATTGGCTAATAAGGGTCATGTGACTGTGTTTATGGTAGTTAGGATATGAGTCAAGAACCTGCAAGCTCCTATTGGCTAATATATTTTTGGGGAATATCTCAAGAATGGTCAATCCTACAGAGATAAGACCTTTATGAAACCTCATCAGACACCTGATGTACCTATGTGCCAAATCTGGTGTTCAACAGTTCAGGCTTCTGGATGCCTAGAGTGGACAAACATTGATTTTTATTATGCAGATGTTATGCAACTGTGATTGAATGTCAGGGGCCAACCCCATGTTGAGAACCAGGGATATTCAAAATGTTCAATAAGTTGTAAAATGTTGGCTAAAGAGGTTTCTGTGGCTGTAAGCAAGCACATCATCTGCAGGGAGGCCAATGTGGTGTTCAGTTGACCCAATAGTGATACCTGTAATGGCGGTAGATGAATAGACTGAGCGAGTAGACGGAGCAAAAATGACAGCCCTGTCGGGTAGCATGCCTGAGGAATAAATATGAGCCAACGAGCAAGTAAATAGGGCCATGATAGAAGTAACAAAAAAGTTATTAAACCCAAAAGTAAGAAGCGCCTCTCATAAACAGACCCTATCAAAAACGTCCAGAGCTAGGAGTAGAGAAGGTGTATGTCACATACCTTTGCAAAAGTATTAATAATTCCGTGTCCTATCCACCATCTGCTGTCCTTTAAAGGGAGTCTGTGACCTCATTTTCACCTATATACAGTGCCTTGCGAAAGTATTCGGCCCCCTGGAACTTTTCAACCTTTTGCCACATTTCAGGCTTCAAACAAAAAGATATAACATTTTACATTTTTGGTGAAGAATCAACAACAAGTGGGTCACAATTGTGAAGTGGAGCAAAATTTATTGGATCATTTAAACTTTTTTGTAATAATAAAACTGAAAAGTGGGGCGTGCAAAATTATTCGGCCCCCTTGCATTAATACTTTGTTGCACCACCTCTTGCTGCGATTACAGCTACAAGTCGCTTGGGGTATGTCTCTATCAGTTTTGCACATCTAGAGACTGAAATTCTTGCCCATTCTTCCTTGCAAAACAGCTGGAGCTCTGTGCACTGTGTCTGTATTACTTGTCACATCCCAGACATACCTGTGTGCACTGTGTGTCTGTATTACATGTCACATCCCAGACATACCTGTGTGCACTGTGTGTCTGTATTACATGTCACATCCCAGACATACCTGTGTGCACTGTGTGTCTGTATTACATGTCACATCCCAGACATACCTGTGTGCACTGTGTGTCTGTATTACATGTCACATCCCAGACATACCTGTGTGCACTGTGTGTGTGTATTACATGTCCAGGAAAAGCACTTTTAAGTGCTGAAGTGCTGAAAGTGAAACTGAAAACAGCTTTCTCTCCCAAATCAATTTTTAACAGCTATATCTGGAAATAATGCTGTGATCATGGTATCACATGGTACATATTTCTATCTGCTACCAATCCCAAGATATGAGCAGCTAAAGCAGCCCTCCCCTCTTTAGTCTGGTTTGCTTTGGGCACTTGCAGCAGCAGATCTGGGCACTTGGGAGCTGTTTTCCTGCAGAATAAAAGTGCTTTTCCTGGAGATGTAATACAGACACACAGTGCACACAGGTATGTCTGGGATGTGACATGTAATACACACACACAGTGCACACAGGTATGTCTGGGATGTGACATGTAATACACACACACAGTGCACACAGGTATGTCTGGGATGTGACATGTAATACACACACAGTGCACATAGGTATGTCTGGGATGTGACATGTAATACAGACACACAGTGCACACATGTATGTCTGGGATGTGACATGTAATACACACACACAGTGGCACACAGGTATGTCTGGGATGTGACATGTAATACACACACAGTGCACACAGGTATGTCTGGGATGTGACATGTAATACAGACACACAGTGCACACAGGTATGTCTGGGATGTGACATGTAATACAGACACACAGTGCACACAGGTATGTCTGGGATGTAACATGTAATACACACACAGTGCACACAGGTATGTCTGGGATGTGACATGTAATACACGCACACAGGTATGTCTGGGATATGACATGTAATACAGACACACAGTGCACACAGGGATGTCTGGGATGTGACATGTAATACACACACAGTGCACACAGGTATGTCTGGGATGTGACATGTAATACAGACACACAGTGCACACAGGTATGTCTGGGATGTGACATACCCCGCACGCTAATTAGCATTATAACGTTTCTGTATCCTATATACCTGACATCCGGTGTCATTTTTTCTGCCGCTAATCAAGGCGACATTACCTGCGCTACGTCTGCTGTATAACGCTTGAACATCCTAAATACTTGGGAGTCCAAGATGCATCCAGACACCCTCCCCATGCTGTTCCCAAACCATTTCAGTGGTGTTTCCATCATTTTCTGTCCTATGAACCAGACACCCTCCCCTCTTCAGGGGGTGCCTGGTTTAGTGCTCGGGTTCTCCCATTGACTTCCATTGTGCTCGGGTGCTCTGTAGAGCATCACCTAGTGTTCTACCCGAGCACTTTGATGCTCTATCAACACTACTCACCACCAGTTGATGAGGTGGGAATCGCCTACTGGTTTTGGGTGGTAAGATGGACCATGTACGATTGAGTGCAGTGGCTCCACCTGTTAAAAACGAATTACGGTACCTCCGGGCACCTGTTTGAACTGGTATTATTCTGTACCTGTATGATTTGTTTATTATGTATTATATTATTTGATTTAAAAAAAAAAAAGCTCAGTAAAAGTTATGTTTTATATGAGGGTTTGTGTCATACAGTTGATGGCTTAATTTAAAAATCTCCTTTGCCTCTGTTGGGGAATTAGGCTACTTTCACACTGGCAGCAGCCTTCTCTGGCAGGGGAACAGCCTGCCGGATCCGTGCTGCCGCTAATGCACCGTGCCGCCAGAAGTCATCTCCGGCCCCCGCCGGAACAGCCTACCAGAGAAGGCTGCTGCTAGTGTGAAAGTAGCCTTAGGATTCAGATGATGGAAGCTACATAATCGAGATGGTATATCAAAAGACTTTTGCAATCTACATTTCTTTTCACGTGAAGACTGCTTGATAAAATGGCCCCTAAGAGCAGCTTTTCTTTTTTTTTAACAAATTTCCCTATGGGTGGTTATTTTGGAGGTACACATTTCTAGCGTCTGTATGGACAGTGAAATAGAGTGTTTTGGCGTGCTTTGTGGTAGCTGCACTGAGATGTGGGGTTATGTGCCGTTATAAAAAGTCTTTACTCTGGTTTTGGGCAAAAACAAAAGCTCGTATTTATTCTGAGCAATAAACAGAAAAATAAAAACAAGTTCAGTTTTCAGCTATTTTGGTAGCAAGTAGTTCCCTCAGTGCCCAACTCACACCCTGAACTGAAGCTAAATCCCTCAGCATATTCCACAGGTGCCCTTAAAAAAGTATATATTAATGAGCTATCATCAGGATAGGTCATCAATATCTGATCGTCGAGGGTCCGACGCCTGGCACCCCCGCCAATCAGCTGTTTGAAGAGTAGGTGGCGGGTGAATTACTTGCTCCATTCAAGTGAAACTGATGTACCTGAACTTAAATCTTCAGTAAAGAGCTGTTCTACTGCAAAACTGCCTCATCATTGCCTCCTCCACCGCTGCAGGGGGCCCAGCCTTGTGCCTCACTATTGCCACTCTGAACCACCATCAGACAGGAGAACCCCAAGATCAAGCTGTGCCCCAAAAGAGAGAATCATCCACCCTTCCCACAACTGCATGGCCCAGGGGAGTGTCAACTTGAGTACCAACTACAACCATCATTCTTGCTACTATCACTCCTATCCTTTCCTTTGTTCTTCTCCTTTGGGCACTTTGCACTAGAATATGGCATCAATTTGTAATCAGTGGTGGTCTGACTTCTGGAACCCCAACCAGTCCTGGTAATGGTTTAGCTTTGTCTCCCCTTCACTGTTTTTACCTGCACAGCACGGCGCAGCTTCTGAACATGGAACTTCAGCACAGCCCTATTGTGAATGATGGCAACTGCATTTTCCTGCATAACCAGGTGGCAAGGTGCACCTCTGTGCAGTAAAAATGTATAAGGGGATGCAGCACTAAATTGGCACTGCAGCCACTTCAATCTCAGGATTAAGAGGAGGGGGGAGGTCCCACGGGTAAGATTCCCATTGATCATTTGGCATATCCTAGCAATATGAGATAGCTTTACAAGATGGGCATGATGCTTTAAAGTGTTACACACTGTGTCGAGGTTTATTAGAATAGTTCTGTCCCTTTTTATTGTAATGTAGTTGGTTAGTGGTACCTGGTGCCAGGCTGTGTTCCTGAAGTAACCGTACATGTGTACTGCAGACTGAAAACCTTTTGGAGAGGTCAGTTGTGTATTTTATCAAAGTTTAGTAAACTTTTATTTTGCACCTAATCCATGTTGAGCCTAATTTATTCCCGGATCTCTGAATTCACGGTAATACAAACACAGTTCTTTTTATGGAACTAGCAGTGAACTGGTTAATGCGATGAACAGTCCGGAACCTTACCATGACTGTAATTCTCATCATATGACTGTCAAGGCTGTTACGCCTTTTAACATATTATTTAATAAAAAAAGAGCACATGTGCACAAATCTACGAACATAAATATAGCGCCTTTCTCTAAAATCATATCCAACGTATAGATCACAAGGGTGCATAACGCTCCTTCTGTAGCTTCTAATGTTTGTGTGTTCACTCCAAAACAGACAGCAGTTTGCAGGCAAATGAAGAAAGACGGTGGCTGAAGGCGTGAAGTGTGAAAAGAACACAGCAGATCGGCATTGAGAGCACTAAAAACTTTATTCAATATGTTTACTTGAAGAACATTCACGGTTTACATCAGAAATGCACAACTTATCTTTACTGGCAGATTACTAAAGGAAGAAACTAACCAGAATATTAAATTTAGCAATTCTAAGAAAAGACTTAATTGCCCTTAAAGTGACAGATACAGAATGACTACATGTGGTTAACGCATTACTATGATGCACAACATGATATCAAAAAGTATGATTTAATCGGCTACAGATATTGATGAGGATCTCTGCTCTCTCCAAACATGTCTGTTTTAGTCAATACTTGCATTTCCCTTAAAACTGCCATTCCTCTGCTATTCCTCTTGGAAATGTACGGAGACCTTGACAACTGCATGTCAGTAAAGTGAGTCTCTGCACAAAATCAGTGCTGACAGTATCAGAGTGGGACTGGACCTTGCTGAAAAAGGTACTGATATTGTCCAATTGTCAATGTATTCATACACTTCTAAGAGGAATAGAAGAGGGACAACACAATGCAGAAATTGAAGACAATGCGCTCTAGAATTGTTACAAATATTTACTACAACAGACTTTTTACATAAGAGACACGTCTTCTTTCAATATGGTAAGCTAGATAAATACATCCTTAAAGGGACCCTGTGACCAGGATATCCTCTTAGATTAGGGATTTGTCGGATGCCCTGTCGAAACGGAACGAGTGGGTACAATTGTGTCCAGTAAGAAGTCCTCACTGAATTTGTGCAATGTCTGTCAGCATTTGAGCGCCACGCACAGTAGAGCTTTGTGCACTATGGCTCCATAGTATGATGCTATAAGCACTTCACGTGTCTCCATATGGCACATGTTCCTTTTGATGATGCATGCCACATTTTTTTCATACAGAATCTGAGGAGAATAGACCCTGTATGAAATTGGTGAAATATTGTGTACAACTCGGAGGTTTACAGAGAAGTAACACCAGTGTGTATGAGCTCTTCTACATAGGTGGAAGACAGCACTTGACTTACTCCATGCAGCTCCAGAAACAAAAGGCTCTTCTTCTAAGGACTCCTGTAGTCTGGACTCCTGTGATTGGTATGTGATTGGTATGATTGCAATTGTACCCACAAGATCAACTTCAATAGGGCATGGTACAGATGCCAAACCTAAAGCGGGTCTCTTCTGGTGACAGTCTGTCTCAAAAGACTTTGGTTTCAAAAATGAAATAAAATGTTAAAACTTTGGACAGAACATTTCTACACTCATTTACAATATATATATATACACAAGAGATCAACCGCTATAGAATATAATCACACCTATCGTTACAATAAAAATCTCTTTGTTTTTTACATTGTGCAGGATACTTTCCTAGATGTTCAGGTGCTTTCCAGGAATTTTTGTGCAAGTGCAAGTCTGGTTCTGATTTAGCACTAGAACACTACGAGTATAGCAGAGCTCAGTTTGCCATTCCATAATATCACAATGTGTTCCTCTAACTGAGATTATGCAATATTGGAGGCTCAAACAGTGCGGGCCACATATAAATGACAAGTTCAGCTCTGCTATATCTATATATCTGAATGTGACATTTTATAATACAGTTATAACTGCAGTGGGACATTTTCCAGTGGTCTTTGAACTGGACATTATACTGTGTACATCTATTGGCCATTGCAGCATTCTCAGGTCAGACAGTAATTATGTATTTCGCCAGTCTAAATTGTCTTAACGGCTATGAACACCTTTGGGGGCAACTTTTATGTGATTGAATGGGCTAAAAATCATATATTCAATTAGTTTTTATTACATTTTCAACACTTTTTGTCCTACAGGGTTAAGTTTCAGCCTATCTGCAGAGTATTTTATTTTCAGTCCCCCCAGTGAGCCGTCAAGTTGCACTCATAAGGACTCATTATAGCTAAATTCTTATCAAAAGGATATGATTATGGCTGAAATGAATGTTTATGAGCGCTCAGGAATTCAGAGATAATGGCTATACATCCAGCTGTCAGACCAGGAACCCGACGGCTCACTGTGAGACTTAATACAAGATACTCTGCAGATTGGATATCCCCTTTAAGATTCAGCCTAAGTCTAAAACATGGCCCCTCATATAGATTATACCTACCCCGCTCCTTGGCACCCGTGTCACTCCTGATCCCCGCATGTGGACGAGCCTCTCTAGCATCGCGGGTGACGCTAAGGAGGCTCGTCCCAGTTGGGACCTGCTATTGGCTTCTCGTGACGGGGAGATGCAGTGGTGGCCTGCGGCAATCAGGAGAGACACCCCCCCCCAGCTCCCGCTTCACTCCTGATGCCCGCACCCCACGGGGTAAGTATAATCTATATTAGGGGCCCGGGCATTGGGAGGCATGTTTTAGACTTTGGATAACCCCTTTAGCCTTGAAAGACAAAAACTATTAAACAATGATTTTTAACCAAAAATGTATAAAATGCAGTCATAAAAAAAATCCCCCCCAAGGAGTTTATAGCCTTTAAAGTGGCTGTGCCAAGTTTTAAACTTATCCCCTATCCCCATGATAAGAGTCCAATCACTGGGGGTTCACCAGCCAAGATCCCCATGATCATATGCATGGGGGTCCAGTGTCTCCCCATACAATGAAAGAGGTGGTCAAGCACATGCGCTGCCAATTTAGTCATCCTAATAGGAATTTCTAAGCACTCTATTCATACAGGGAGACCCAGGACCCCCGTTCTTGTGATCGTTGGGGATTCCCACAGTCGGACCTCCATCAATTAGACTCATACACTATACTGTGGACTATGGATGGGGAATGAATTTAAAACTTGGCTCAACCCCTTAAAAGCAGGACAATGGGTAGCCACAGTATTTTCCAGGACTACAAAGAGGAGCTGCTTTTATTTTCCCCGTGTCTGGTATTGTAGGTCAGAATTTGAATGGCATAAACAAGAGTGGTGCTGTTTCTTGAAGAAACCATAACCTTTTTCCTGGTCCTAGACAAGGACACAGATTGAATGCTAATGCTGGAGGGGCTCCCTCCTACATTGCATTGACATTCTGCTTGTATGTCATGTCACCCGCTCTACCACCACTGGAACTCCTCCTGACAAGATGGATAAGGACTTATCTTTTTTACAATGGTAGATGGCTTCCTAAATCCTTTCGAAACAATATATTTATTTCACTTATCGGCCCTGGTGCCTTCACCATCATTTATGTATTTTTTCTGGAGTAAATGACGATTGAAATGTACACCAGCTAAGGCCTGGAGTAGATTTCAATCTGGGTGCACGGACTGGAGGAGGAGGCACCCAATTTATGATGAGGCCTGCTTCTCATCGTTTAGACCTTGAGCTCTGAGGCAGGGAGTATATACTGGTCCAAGAATCCTGGGCTTGTCACAGTGTATATGGTGGAGATAGCATTATCAAGATTTATAGCAATGGCAACCAGATTGTTAGAAAGTAGGGATGAGCGAACTTGCTGTTTCCAAGTTTGGGTTCAGTGTTCGGGTTCTTAGTGAATTCCCTTAGGGATTCCCTTATCATAGAATATAACGGAATTCTATGATGGAATGCAAAATGGAAGCCTTTAAGAGGCATTCCGTCATAATAGAAGGCTATGGGCAGCATAACCGATCCAACCGGTTTCCGTTATGTAGGAGTCCTTCATAACAGATGGAGGCTTAAAGGCTTCCGTGGTGTATTCCATCATAGAATTCCGTTATATTCTGTGATAACGGGATCCAGAACCCGAATCTGAACGCCAAACCCGAACTTGCAAACAGCATTGACTAGGACCATCTTTCTCATGACTGGTTTACCAGATGTCTCACCAACTATCGGTGGCCAACCTAAAAGCAGTTGACCTGTAATGTTATACAATATAAAGGGCTACATGGCGAATTGTGATGCCGCAACATCGCAAATATTGCACTGCTAAAATCGCAACTCGCAATCTTCGTCCTGTAGCCCTGGCCTTATTCCCTTACTGAAACGCAGGTCGGTTTACAAGTCATCACAGGAACTTCAATTCTGTAAAGGATTTTACAAATTTAAAGGGCAGTATTGCTCTGCCACAATATATTGCAGAACTATGAGCCCCAAGAGGATTAGCAGATCAGAAATCTCTCTTAAAGCCTCACGATCTGAAGGGTTGTAGTATGAAATGATGTGAATTAAAGTTTACTGAAGAAAGTACACGGCATTCTAGAGGACAGACATATTTAACACAAACTAGCACAGCGTTCAAGTAGTTGTTAATATTGGTGCAGTTTTTGCAGGTAAAACCACTTGTCGGGGTGGTTTTTGACCACATCTCGGTCGAACAGAGTCTATTATGTGTGTCTGCCTTACACCTTGTAAGGAATTGACTTGTGACTCGAAGAAGCACTCGTTTTTTTTTTTTTTTTTTCATTTTACATATATTACTAACTCCCCACCAGTATTCTAGCAGCGTAATATGTTATACCCTAACTCAGTTGCATCCATACATTTTGAAGCTTTTCATTATAGGAACCTGGTCATGTGACCTGAAGTCTGACTCCTTGCTCTAATAGGAATTCGCTCTCTTCAATGTGGCTGACTATGGGATGACATCATCAACAATCAAATCTCTCCTAACAGCTCTCAGGCCCCTCCATGTTCTTCTCTATATCCCTGTATTCTGTTGAAGATATAATGTCTGCCGTATCTAAAGGCTCAGCAGTGCAGATATGTAGTAGGTAAGTGTATACAGTGATTAGCTGCAGTTATATAAACCTCCTGCGTCATACTGACTGTACTATCTGTGTGTGCCGACTCTCCAATGTAGTTCTATGAGATATAGCTCTACATTGGTCTCCCTGCCTCCTGCATGTACTAGCTGACGGGAGAGAGAGGTGACAGGACAGGGAGGGTGGACAGGCTCAAGCTCCATCACATAGGAGAACATGGAGACCCTGCAGTGTAAGGGGATAGCAGTTGTATCACTAATCTGTCATGGCTTCTCTTACACAGGACTCAGAGCAGTGCAGTGTGGTGAGACCCTGCCCCCTCTGTCTTTGCAAAGACAGGCATGATGGGAAATGTAGGATTTACTAAGAAAACCATATCTGAGAGGGGAAGGAATCAAGATGGCTGGCAACCACAAATTGCATATTAAACCAAGTATACACAAGACATACACCAGAGCCTCTATCTTATTCTTTAATAACGGCCTATCCTGCACTATATAGGCAAAAGAAAATACCAGAGTGCTTCTTTACCAGGCACTTTGTTGTATTCAATAAACTTTATTAACATTTTTTTTTTTTTATGGACAAGCTCTTCAATCAAATTCCTAGCTGCAAATATGAAGAATCATGATGTTTCTTATGCTTAGACACTTATGTTCCTTCATATGTTTGTAGTAGATTAAACACTGTACTTAGGGGCTGATTGTCTGCGACACATTAAATATTACATAATGTTAGCGCCTCCTATATGTTCTTCAATAAATCCCTTTAATTTGCTGGGTTTCGAGCTATTAGTATCCAGGGGCCTAAGGTTCTTTCTTCAGACACTTGTGGCCATTCATATAGTTGACTTCACATCATAAAGTTACATATAGCATAAAATTTACATTCTACTGTCACATTGCAATTTCAGTGTTTTGTTTTCTTCATTCTAACAGTCTGGGTCACAGCGGTCAAAACCAACCAGTTGGGCATTGATGGTATATATGGTGATGGTATATTTCATGGTTTATATGTAGCGATATACCATCAATGTCTTTGCTAAGAGAACCTTTAATTGCACTTTGCCGTATAATGGTTTCTGTTACACAGGGTATACATTCAGAATAATGTGTATGTCCATAAGTAATTGTGTTATCGTACCTTGGCCACTGTATCTGGAGGACCTATAGCCTACCTTACAGTTATGATATTTGTGGACATAACTTACTCTACCACGCTAATTGTCCTATACTTCATCTTACTTCATAAACAGGTCATTTCAGGGGAGTCTGTAAGCAGTTTTAACAATGCAAAACTGTTGAGAGCTTTAGGTGTGGGCTGGGAAGAGCAGTAAAAACACATTTTTTTGTTCAGCTTTTATTATTATCAGGAGTAGTGTGCATATGAAGTTTATTCTGCCAGAATCTGCTTCTGCAAGTGACCAGGAGGTGGAGCTTCACTGTGAAGTGCTCTAGGCATCGAACTGCCTCACAGTCCCTCCCCTCTGCTCTGAGTGACAGCTGTTGTGGTCTACTGGTTGGATGCAACATCTATCGCAGCACAGGGGAGGGGCTGTGAAGCAGCTCAATGCAGAGAGATGCAGAATCAAAGTTCACATTCACACTACTCCTGATGATAAAAGCTCCATAAAAGGTATTTTTCTCCTGCACTTTTCAGCTCTAGTGCTGTTAGCAGTTTTGCTTAGTCAAAACTCCTGATAGACTCCCTCTAAGTGCATGGGATCAGGATACAAAACATAGGAAGTTTTTGCCCCAGAGCTGTCAGCTTCCAGTATCTATATTTCCAGACTCTTTCAAAAAGACCCACAAGGTCAACATAGGATAGTTAGGGGGTGTTTATAACATTGCATAGGTATCCAGATTTGGCACTTGAATTCAACACAGTTATTTTTTTTCACCATTCTTATATGAAAACATTCATGTAAAATGGGCTGCACTGCCACATGTCTCCTGCAACTAGACATTAACTTAAAGGGGTTGTCTAGTTTCCTGTATTGAAGACCTATCATCTGACGATCTGATATGAATGACCTATCCTGAGGATTGGTCATTAATATAGTAAACCAGACAACCCCTTTAACTCAACCCAGCCTATCATTATCTTTAATGGTGCCTTTCACACCATAGGTAAAACCTCTACTTTTGGGTGACCGTTTAAGGTTATGCATTGGTCTACTTTGGCCTCAAACTTCTCCCTTTCTTCTCATTGGTTACATTCTTTGGTGCCGCTATAAACATAACCACTAATGGAGGATCCGTTACTTACAACCATATTGCATATATGGAGATAACTGGCACAGAATAGCTTTGCATCGAGTAACAACAATATCCTTTGCAGGGCCGGACTGGGAACTTAAAGTGGTCCTGGAAAAAAGCAAACTAAAAGTGGCCCCATGTTGTAGGCGGGTCCAGATTGGCAGAAGACGGTCCAGCACAAGTAGGCAGGGACAGCAGAAGTAGGTTGGGCCTGCAGTACCATAGTGCAGCACAAAATACCGCCCTAGCAGAACCAAATATTACACTGCCGCCCCCTTGCCCCTGACACCCCCGCTGATCAGCTGTTTGAGAAGGAAGTGGTGCTCACAGTAGTGCCATTGCCTTCTCACTGTTTCCCGCATGCCAGTGACATCACAACCTTTTCACTTGGCTGGACGCGGCCCAGTCCCATTGAAGTGAATGACACCCAGGACCCCAGCCGATCAGGTTCTGATTACCTATCCAAAGGATAGATCATCAGTAATAAAAAAAAGTGTACAACCTCTTTCACCGTATTTAACCCCACACCCAACTGGGCATCGGCCCACTAGGAAATTTCCCTGTAGGGTCTATGGCCAGTCCTCCCCTGGTCCTTTGATATTTTGTTTTCTTGATGGTGCACTATTCACTCTCCTCCAGAGTAAGATGACCCAACATCAACATCAGAACCATTAAATCCCAGATAAGTTCTGTTCATTTCCCTTTTAGAAATTCCTTCTTCAGTATATTCTGCTGGCTGTTTTACCCCAGGTTGCTTAGCAACCACTTTGTTTCCTGTCTGGGTGACCAGCTTACTATTCTGTAGTGGTCACAGGAAGTTGTATCTGTTATACAATACAATGCCTCCTGCAATACTTGGGTTTGTTTTAGACCCATTACAATAGAAAGAAGCACAATCGTGTTGTTTCAGGGTGAAAACATGTAGGAGAACAGGAACATGTGTACCGAAAAGGAGGGTATTGTGTAGCCCTTTAAAGAAAGGCTTCTGTTTAAGACAGAGGCATATAGCCTTCAGTATTGACATGTTGATCAATTTTCATTCTGGCAACCATATGGGCCAGTAAATTCACTATTGAAGATAGGCACTAGGATCTTTTTTTTTTTAACTTTTTACATAATATTGACCAATACTTAAGCAACTACAATTCACAGTTGAAGAAAATCTACTTAAACATGCCCACTGAATGAAATGTGATACCTTAGTTATAGAGATTACTACCCCCCATCCTAAGGAGGACAGACCTTTTACATTACATTCAACAGAAGTAGATATACTGTATGACCAAGGGTCCGGTGTTTTCTCATTTGTGAGGCCGTCTCTCTGATCTAAAACGTCCCCGTAGAGGTTGTCAGACGCCTTCCAATATACACCCTATAAAGAGACAAAACACAAATATGTGCATCAGGGTAATGGAACACCGGCTATTAGAAATAGTAACAATAAAATCAATCTATACCACATTAATATAAGACATTGTACTATAACGCTTGTTACACAGTACTACTTCGCTGCATTCAAAAATAATAAAATTCATCCAATATTAAGATGCCTAATAATAGGCTTTCATTCACATCCAGAAGCTGAATCTGGAGTCAGCAGACCCTCTTCATTTCAGCTCTCAGATCCCCGAATTAATAGGAACCTACAGAGTCTCCTAATATACAAGTAATTAACTACCAGGGTAACAAACATAGTTATGGATCCAGCAGATAGGGGGCTAATCAGTACTGTTAAAGGGGTTTGTCCGGGAGTTAACTACTGATGACCTATCCTCAGGATAGGTCATCAGTATCTGATCGGTGGGGGGTCCGACACCCAGGACCCACGCCGATCAGCTGTTTGAGAAGGCACCGGCGCTCCCGTGAGCGCTGCTGCCTTCTCCCCGCTCGCCAAGCACAGCGCCGTAAATGTACAGAGGTTGTGCTTGGTATAGCGCTCAGCCCCATTCACTTGAATGGGACTGAGCCACTCCTAGGCCATGTGACCGATGAATGTGACGTCACTGGCCTAGGAAAAGCTAAGAGAAGGCCGCGGCACTCACGGGAGCACCGTTGCCTTCTCAAACAGCTGATCGGCGGGGTCCCAGGTGTCTGACCCCCACCGATCAGATACTGATGACCTATCCTGAGGATAAGTCATCAGTAGTAAAATCACGGAAAACCACTTTAAAGGAGCTTCCAAAGTTAGAACAGTCAGGGAATACTGGGGCGATGGAGATAGATTGTCCTGAGAAAGGAGGAGAAAGGCAGCAAATAGTAATATAATAATAATAATAATAATAATAATAATAATAATAATAATGATGATGATAAAAAGTGATAGAATAATAAATGGGATTCTATGGTTTTGTTTGTCAACTTTACACTTTTTAGCACCATATCATGTTCAGGCCCAACAATCTTTGCTGATTTATGGCAGCAGAGCTCCCTATTCTTCATACACCACTCCAAATCTCTAATTTATAATATGTGTATTCCAGGATTTTAAAGAGGTTTTCTGTGATTTTGATCCTCACAATAGGTCATCAGTATCTGATCGGTGGGGGTCTGACACCCGCTGTTTGAGAAGTGAATGGGGCTGAGCGCAATACCAAGCACAGCCACTTTACAATGTACGGCGCTGTGCTTGGTGAGCTGCGAGGAGGCTGTAGAGCTTATAGGGGCAACGGTGCCTTCTCAAACAGTTGATCTGCAGGGGTCCTGGGTGTCGGAGCCAACTGATCAGTTAGGATAGGTTATCAGTATAAAAATCTCGGAAAACCCCTTTAATATTGATGGCCTATCCTAATTAGAGATGAGCTAATTGACTTTGGATGATACATCCGAAGTCGAATCGCTAAAAATTTCATTGTAATACTGTACAGAGTTCCCGCTCCTGTATTAGAATTCTAGTAGTATTAGAATGTATTGGCTCAGACAAGCCAAAGTTATTACTTCATGAAGTCTTGCAAGGCTTTGTGTAATAACTTCGGGAATTAATTATTACTGTAAAAAACCTTGGTACCGAACTCGGTTTCGGTTCCAAGTGGTACCTTGGAACTGAACAGGAGTTTGGTGCCAAGGTCATTTACAGGAATAATTAATTCCCAAAGTTATTACACAAAGCCTTCCGAGATTTAGTGAAGTAATAACTTCAGCTCACCGAATACATACATTCTAATATTGTAGAGAGCTGGAACTCCGTACAGTATTACAATGAAGTTTTTAGCAAATCGACTTTGGATGTACCACTTGTTCCTGAGTAGCTCTGGAACCAGAAGTTGGTACCGGAACTACACAACAGTGCTACATTAACCAGATATTGATTTTCTATCCTAAGGATAAGTTATCAATATTGAAATCCTGAAATACCTCTTTAAATTATAAAATTCGGATTACCTGCAGCCACCACTAGGAGGTGCTAACTGCATACTGTGTTATCGTTCAGTTCAGTGTATAAACAGTATGCAGCAGGCTCCTAAGATCGCCTGAATGAAGACTGCTGACATCCTGAATTGTATCCTTTAACCCCAAGTCTCTGCAGGGGATTTGGAGCTCTGTATCACAAAAAAAAAAAAAAAACTAAGCTCTGACTGCTATAAAGCTATATTAAAAGGATTATCCCATGAAAAGTATACAATGAATAGGGCATTTCAAATGAAAAATTATTGCAATATAAATTTTCATCTCTGGTAGCGTTCCCTGATTATTCTCCTGTGGCTGAAATTCTGGTCCACCTTCTCCTGCATTCAGTGGGGGATCAACATTCTCAAGGACAAGGAAATTGGGAGAAGGGGTATGACATACCATAGTGCTATTCATTAGTGGAATCACTGGGGCTGTGAGTGAGGAACTATTTTCTAAGCTGGGGAGAAAGGGTTTTACAAGAGTTGACTACCGTATACTCCTGGGAGCTGTAGGTGCTTGATGGTCACATGTGATGAGCTGCTGCCCACCCACGAAAAGTGAAGAGACCAAAGCTGTACAAGGTATAACAATCTAAAAGGGTTAAAATTACACTGGAGAGCAGTGTTTTTTGGCTTGTTTTTTTTTTTTTTTTTGCAGGAAGATCACAGCAGTTGGACTCCACAGTATATGGTGGCATATCCGGCTGTCTCATAACTACATGAATATATTTTAGAATAAGGATATTTAAATATTTATAATAATGCACTTATTTAGGTAAATTTATAAAATATTTAAAAGAAAGATCAAACATAAAAGCTGCAATCCGTCCCTCAATGCAGATTCTGAGACAATAAGTTGCCAGCTGTTCCTAAATTTAGACAGTGTCCTCCTCGGGCCCTGAGTTATTAGCAGGAAACAAATCGCAGTCTGTCTTCACAATTGTCTGTTTGTGGAAAGGTAACAGTAAACGTATACAAATTATCACTTTCTGAATGTTTTCACCGGCAACAGCAGGTCAGGACTGGAGTGCAGTTAGATCATTTTTTGGTATTTCTCCAAATGCCTCAATGATACATACGGCCAAAAACTAACACACTCCATAGAAACAATCACAAACAGCTGGAATTGACTTAGCAGGCGGAAAAAATAACACTGGACTATTGCAGACTAATGATACATTTGTCTTGCAAAGAAAGTGACAGAAAAGTCACAATTTGCTCCAAAATAAAGACAAAACCAGTGTGCTAAATCAGGGCCCTGGTCTTTAGGACCATGCGGACCTTGTTCATTTTAGAGGGACTCCGAGAGGTATGGTGTTCCTGTTCTCGTGATAGGGGATAACGTTTAACAACTGAATACCCCTTTAAATCAAACCTAAGAGTCCTTTTTATAACACGTGCTGCTATGATCATTGGCCAATGTAAAGGGCTTTAAAGGGAATCTGTCACCAGGAAATTCACCATTAAGCCAGACACAATGCCTTATAGGGAGTGCTCTGATGAACGCAAATGAGCAGTTAAGTGCACTGAGGCCACTCTGTGCACCCTTTTGCCTTCTGCTATGTCTGGCAGACCCTACCTTCTCTTTCTTGACAGAACCAGGCTAGACAACTTTGCTGAGTTTTGGCCTTGTCAATCATGAAGGAGATGGAGGGGCTGGCAGAGGAAGCAGGAAGAACAAGGGTGCACAAAGTAGATTGGTCCCGCCCTCGGTGCACTTAATTGCTCATTTGCATATGGATTAAATGCACATTTTCTCCTGAATAAAGTCATGGATTGCTAAGTGTAAGGTATCATTACATTCAGCTGACCTAGCCCTACAAGGCATTGCGCCTGGTTTGTTAGTGAATTTCCTGTTGACAGACTCCCTTTATGCCGTTGCAATACACTTCAGTTATTTCCACATACTACATCTGAAGTTTTGGCAGGGCAATCGTGTGCTTATCTCTCAGTTTTGCTGGGCACATTATTTCACAACTGCCTCCATCATAATCATGTAGCAAAGGATAAGCTGACAAAATATGTAGCCCTAAATCTAAGTCTTGCGGAAATGGCACCATATAGTTAACAAGAATCATTTGTTTTGCTTTTTCAACCCTTATTTATAGGTGATCCCATTATTTTTTGGGGGGATCCTCCTCAGCTTTCAGTGCCTTTTGTTAGACTACCTCCGACACTTGATGTCACAGGCATAACTTAAAGCTTCTGGGCCCCAGTATCGGGCTCTCCACCTACCATCTGCTATTTATATTACTTGTGATCCCCTCAGGGGCAGGGCCCGAGTGCGACTGCCATCTCTGCAACCCCTATAGCAGCTCAACCTGCGGCCCTCCTGCTGGTGCAAAACTACAACTCCCAGCATGCCCGGACAGCCTACAGCTATCAGCCTACAGCAGGGCATGGTGGGAGTTGTAGTTTTACAACAGCTGGAGGGCCACAGGTTGAGCATCCCTACCCTATAGCTACACCCCTGCTTGCTTTAGGGTTGTAGCTTATTACTTATTTCTTTATCCCATGTTACCAAGTAACAAATCGATTGATTCTGTAGGGTCTACCAGCAGAGAGGGCATGCCAGGATCTAGCTTCAAAACACTGGGGGAGTTCCTTTAAAGGAGTTGTGACAAATTTTTACATTATCCCCTTGCCTTATGCAATACAATTGAATTCTGGTAGGGAAACATCAAAGCCCCTGCCAGATACCCTTTCCATGGCCAAACATTCAGCATCTAATGAAAAATAATGTGGCGGATAAATAAAGTGCAGGGAGTTCTGAATGCGTGATTATATTATATAATATATGCATATTCTGGCAGGTTTACAAAAACTGGATTATATAATATTCTATGCATTCTATATTATATATGTTTCCATAAGAGACATTTATGAAATCTGCTTTGCAGAATCTCTTCCGTCAGCACCCATCACGTTATGAAATAAGATCTGTTATTAACTCTTTACTATCTCATTCCTGGATCTTAGAAATGAAATATTGTCCCTGAACGATTGTGTAACGACACCAAGGAATTAGATTATAGGGACACAGGATGACGTAGATCTACTGGTATTGGCACACAGTCAGATAAGCGGAGTTCACAGATTATATTGTGCGGAGAAGAACGCAGTGTACAGTGTACACAACCTATGTGGTATGTACAGCTCATGTACACCTTCACGTGGTCAATATATGAACATAATGGTGTATACAGTATATATAGACACAAATGGATGTGTGTGTATATAAATATCCATAAAGCGCTCTCACTGGTTAGCAAACACCTATATACCAGGTTGTGTAAGCAGCAAGGGAAGCACTTGTCACCTCCTTGACACTGGCATATTTTCATGTACAGAGGTCGCCCATTCTTATAAAGTTAAAGGACTTCTTTGGGCTGCAGATATTGATGGCTTATCCTCCAAAGAGGTCATCAGTAGGCTTGAGCAAATAGAGCTTCGGATCATAGATCTGAAGTTGATTTATTAAAAAAACTTCACTGTTAAAGGGATTATCCGACTCCTGAAATGCCCTCCCATATGCCCGGGCCCCTCACACACAATGTCCTTACCTCACTCCCCGGCACTTGCTCCCATGGTCGCTCCTGCATCTCTCTTTTGCGCAGATGAAAACATCCGGGGTAGCCAATAGCAGGCGTTGACAGGGACAAGCCTCCTAGTATCACCCGTGATGCTAGGGAGGCTCATCCCCGTCAACATCTGCTCTTGGCTGCCCCAACCCAACCCCCTGGAGCGAGGTAAGTACATTGTAAGTGAGGGGCTCGGGCATAAGGGAGGGCATTTCAGGGGTCGCATAACCCCTTTAACCACCTAACTGTTCTGCCGGAGTCCAGCTCCAGCAGTGTGAAAAGTAGCTAACTGGAGGGGGGAGGGCTGCTTTAGATGGTGATATCTCCTCAGTGGTAGCAGCTAGAAACATGCAACTGGTCTTGTCTTAAAGCTGACAGTCCAGGCTTTAATACAAGACCCCCCTCCAGTTAGTTACTTTTTCCACTGCTGCAGCACCACTCTGGCAAAACAGTTAGGGGGTTAATGCTGTTTCAGTACAGCATTGAAATGTATGGGCTTCATGTAGGCGAACTCCTTACATCCATCTTCTGCTCCCTCTGCATCTAGGAAAGCCTGAGGAGCAGGTATGGAGGTTCCAAATGAAAGTTTTGCCTTTATTCTCATACACTACACTGTAGAGAGATGAACATATACATCTGTGGCCTGCTGTCTAGTTTGCCTTCTCTTATATATAGAGCTACCAACGGCCATGATTTCAGCAAACCTTCATTTACCTAAAAACAGGGGAGGACTGGGAACTTAAAGTGGCCCTGGAAAAAATACTAAAAGTGGCCCCGTTTTGTAGTTGGGTCCAAATTGATGGAAGCCAGGACCAGCAATACCACATTGTGGCACATTATACCACCCCAACAGAGCCACATACCACAGTCCATCACAAAATACCACCAGCAGCACAAAATACATCCCCAAAAACTTCCACTGGCGGGCCGTGAGGAGGACTCAGACAGCCCCCTGGGCATCGGCCTACCGGGAAATTTCCCTGTAAGGTCTATGGCCAATCCGCCCCTGCCTAAAAAGCAGGGGGCACAAAAGGTGGGTCCCTCACCTACCAGCAAATAATATGGATTTGCTATCCACGTTTGCATCTGTGACAATAATTTGGTATTATTTATAAATGGGCAGTAGAAAACATACCCCAGTCCGATAGCAAGAAGATGAGACAGCAGGAGAGACGGAAGAAACACCTTTAAAAATTCTGCTGAGAAAATTCCACCTTTTTTCATGACACTTGTGTTCCTCATACTTAATGCAGCGCTTCGCTTTGGATGTTTGAAGACAAATTCCCTGCGTGATAAAAAAAAAGTCTGATGAGATTCTGGAACAAATTCCCATGTTACTCCCTGTGATGTGCATCTTACTTCTAGTGTTTGCTAAGATCTCTACAAATAGGACAAGTGTACAGCATCTCTACAGTTAGCATCTTACTGGACAAAGTCTACACACGTGTTTTTAGGTATCTCTGCAAATCATTTACCTAAAGTTTTATCATGTCTCAATTAACATCAATAGTTTCTTTGCTCTTGGAAACAGACAACAAAATATCTTCGTAGTCAGACATGTGACGTAACAGCCGCAGCTCAGACGTGACTTCAGTATACTGCAATCATAGTAGCATCCACAATATACTACAAAGTTAGCAGAGTTCTTCCTTTAGCACTGAATACAGTGATGGACTGAGAATGGTCTGGCTGCCCTGGCAATAATGGTCATGGGACACTTACCAAGCATTGTTGTTACGTGTGTGTGTGGGGGGGAGGTAATTTAATAAGCAAATTGCACCAGAACTCTGACTCAGACTGCACGAAAAAAAAAAAAAAACTGGCGTAAGAGCCTTGCACCAGATTTATAACGTGTTTTAGACACCTTTTGCACCTCACTAGACAGTTGTCAAAAATGTGTGTAGACAAAGGGGGTGGTGCATAGAAAAGGAATGTGGCTATGAGAATTCATAAAATATGCCAGATTTATTGATGGCGTTCACCTGAATCTAGGTGCAAACTGTTCTAAAGTAAGCCAACCAACAGAAGGCTTAAATGGTCACTAACTTTTCACACAGCTTTGCATAAGTCAATAGTATAAGGGACTGTAAGAAACTTTGTAATATATCTTACTAGAGAAAATGCCCTGCTTTATAGTTCTCAGTTCTCTCTCTCTCTCCCATTCCTTTCCACCTTTCTAAAATAACTTTGTCTCTGAAATTTATAAGAAATCAGTCTTGGTGAGAGCAGGAGGGCTGTCTGCTCACTGAAGGATCAGACTATATAATCCCATAGGAGACTATAGAGAGGGTAATGGGAGGAGGAGTAGGAGTGAGACACCAAGGAGTCTGCTGCAATTTAACAGTTTCTATCTCAGCCCAAGTGCTTTATTCACATCTATACAGGTCAGTACTTCTCTACATGGGGCTGTTTCTGAGTGACTGTTAGAAAGTTAGAAAGCAGATTATCCTGTCTTTTCTGTGTGCAATTGAAAAACTGCTGAAAATGCCAGATACACTTCATATAATGGCCAGAAATAAGTTAGTCCTCATGTATACACAATGTGCTATTGATTAATGCAAACTTTGTTGAAAGGTTAGGTACACTTTAAAGAAGACAAGAGTGTCTAACATGTCTGGAAAGATGTTAAGATGCTCCAAACCTTTTATACGGGCCTGCCTTGGCCTGCCTGGGCTAGTTATACAATGTTTAAGACAGTAATACATGTCCACCATTTAGTTTTGGTATCATTTATCTCCTGTGTTTGTGTTTTTTCTTATTTTTTTCAAAATTACACCCTACATTTATTGGCTATGGACCCACAGGCCTTGCCCCAAGTTCGAAAAGATCGATCCACCTCTGGTTGGCTTTAAATTTGTAATTTAAAATCAGTACAATATAATTAATGCAAATAATTTGCATATAAATTCAAGGGTTTTGCTATTTTAACTGGGATTTGTTGTTAAAAACAAAACTAAAAACCCATTTTAAGATACCTACTGGGTCACTTTCTCCTGCTCCTCTCTCCACATATTAGCCAGCACAGAGAGAGGATACAAAGACCACAGCACATTGGTTTCTATTGTATAATGCCTAATTTCTCCAGAGGCAGCGCTGTAGAGGAACAACCATTTTGAGAAATTCACATAGATCAGCCTATCCAACAAAAAAACTCACTGGAGGGTAAGTTAGTATAACAAAATCAATACCTGTCTCAACTGATAAAAAGTGGTTTCATAGGTTTAAAAAACCTTATTGGACCTTCTCATTCATGGTAAGTTCATTATGCGGCAATAGACGGTAGCTGAAATGTAGGGAACAGAGTTTACATTATCTGCACAAGTTGGATCTTGTTTGTTAGAGGCCCATTTTGTTACCAGCTCCTACCAGGAGAAAAAAAAACCTCAAAAATAAATTACCTATCCAATAGAGCCAAAAACAAGAAAATACCAAATATCTTACTTTGGTGGAATATTCTCTGGCCTGCTAGACCAATCCCAGATCCAGTCTGAATTCTTCTTGAGTAAGTTTTCTAATTCTTTCCTTCGTTCAATATAATCTTCTTCTGACTGTATTATAGAAGAAAATTGATAAACGGATTTTATTTTACAGACTTTTTTTTACCTGTACAAATAATTCCTGAAATACCAATGGTCAAGTCAAGCTTTCATCTTGACCTGGTCACTTTTTTGGCTCAATTAGATTGTCCAATATAATGTAAGAGAACATAGGCACGGTGTGGGCTCTGATTCCTTGGTGGAAATTGGGTAACTTTGTCTGAACTAATTCTGGGGACCCACCATCCAAATGTAGAGAACATGGCGATATCCTCTCCACATGTACTCTTATCATATACTGATTACAGATTATGAGTAGAAACACTACCCAAAAGGTTCAAGAACCCAAAGGCAAATGATCTGGGCAAAAGTCAACTTCAGATCTGGATGTCTTCTGAGGGACCTCATGGGGTCTGTTATGGTTGGGGGCTGTTATTAGAACCTGGGCCCACTGGTCCTCCTGTGGAACAGTCTACTAAGGACAACCTTGTCAGAGTGATTAAATAATAATCCCAATTTACCACCAGAGCCATAAGGATTCTTTATGTGCAGTTAAACCATTAAAGAGCACCTGTCGGCAGGATCAACCCTATTAAACTAGACACACTGCCTGGTAGGATTGATCCTGGTGATTAAAATTAAGTTTTGTGAAAATCTATTGGGGGGCATTCACCAGAAAAAAAAAGACTTTAAAGTGGTTTTCCGGGATTTTACTACTGATGATCTATCATCAGTATAGGTCATCAGTATTTGATCGGAGGGGGTCCAACACCCTGCGGCCTTCTCTCAGCTTTTCCTAGGCCAGTGACATCACGTTCATCGGTCACGTGGCCTAGGAGCAGCTCAGTCCTATGCAAGTGAAAGGGGCTGAGCACAATACCAAGCACAGGCGCTGTATAATGTATGGTGCTGTGCTTGGTAAGCTGCGAGAAGGCAGTGGTGCTCACAGAAGGTACCTTCTCAAACAGCTGATCCCGGGTGTTGGACCTCACCGATCAGATACTGATGACCTATCCTGAGGATAGGTCATCAGTAGTAAAATCCTGGAAAACCCTTAATTCTTCAGTGCATCTCAGTTCCTCAGCTTTCCAGTGTTGGCCACATACCTCGGTGTATTTAAGTCCTTATTTGCATAAACAACACAATTGATTTTCACAAGACAGGTATCATTTTAATCAGCAACGTCAGCCCTATCAGATAGTACATCTTGGTTTAATAGGGTTAATCCTGCTGCTCTGTAAGACCCTATTGCTAGATTCAAACCATATAGCCATTCCAATGATGGATGGTTCAGTGGAAAGGACTCATTTACTGGTGACTGATACTTCAGTAAAAGTAAAAATGGATGTAGACATAGAATCCAGACATTTCAGCTTACAAAAAGAATGAGACATTTCATACAATTTTTCTACTTTTTTCCAAACCCACTAAACATTAACCACAAAGGCAAACAATCTATTTCTGGAGTCGAGGAGGCACAAGAAACCAATTCACTTCCTCCTTTAGGAATCAAATGAAGTTTTTGTTGCAGGGCAGACTGTTTCTGTACAACATGAGAAAGTAAAGGAAATGCTTGCATATTAAATAGTAACAGAATCAAACAAATTACGGCACAGGCGGAATTCCATATGGCCCCATATTGTAGATGTATTTTCCTCTAGAAGCATTGTATTAAGAGGGGAGTACTGGGCCTCACTAAAGCCGAATATGACAAGATATGGAGAGTCTATATGTGCTGTGATACAGGGCAGTGACTATGACATGGACATGATTTGTGTTACCAGTTTGTGAAGTTGCATAAAGAAGCTGAAGCACCTCTTCTCATGTATCTCCTTGATGGTACTTGTTCTGGAATCCAGGGGTTCAGTATTATCATAGAGACATCATGTGGATCCAGACCTTCATCAGTATGCAAAGTTATAGACACAAGAGATGTGTATTTAGCCCAAAGTGTTGGCGCCAGTTTTTCACAATAATTTTTCTCTAGTTACTAGAAAAGTACAGTAGTCTCTTGGGGGATGTACTTAAAGAGAATCTGTGACCACAATCTTGGACTTGGACCTCTACTACTACATGAGTTGTACTTCACCTAGGGAGTCAAGATCATCATTTTTTATTTTCTTCCTGAACGGGGTTCAGTGCGTACATAGAGAAGGGCCCCATAGTAAAGTTCAAACCAGGCCCTCCACACAGGACAGGAGGGTTTTAACCCCTTTCATTGACCCTTGGACCATTTTTCCACTGCCTCATTTGCTAAAAGTTGTTTCTTTAGATGGTAGAGTCCTGACCAAATTTTTACCCCCAGGAGAAGAGGAGATAATCCCAACTGGGGCCTATCTTGCCCTGGGCCCCATAGCAGTCGCATGGTCTGCCGCTATGATAGTTACGCCCCTGCCCCCGTCCCCTCACGGTCAGCACTCAAAGCTGCACTGAAATGCACAGTCCAAAATGCTGTGCCATGCTAACACAATGGAGAGGACTCATGTACGCATTCGCGGCAGTGCGGACAATATATTTCAACATAGGTCTTAGTGCTCATAGTGGGCAAACGGAGGGCAGCAGCAAAATAAAAAATAAAAAATATTCATATGGACTCCTTATATGTATTACATGCGCAGATGCAGCCAATGACTGACCTCAGTAGCGGCATGTTCCCAAGTGCACATTACTGCTGGGCCACATGCCACTTGGGGACAAGTTACGTGACCCCATCCATGCAGGAAGTCCAGAGAAAGCCCAGGAGCCAGGAAACCAGAACCAAGTGGTGGAGCCAACTACCCACAAACTATATTGTCAACTACTCTATCCAAACTGACCAGTGTAAAATGCACCATTGTTAAAAAATGTGGATCTGTGTCCCTATGATAACACTGAACGTTAGTTGTCATGTACAGAAGCAGAGGAGCCTTATTAAAATAAGGGTGAGTTCACACCACCACTATATATTTATGTCTTTCTGCTCTGTTAGAGGAGCAGAGCAACGAAAATACAAGAACCTAGAAAAAGTATTTATACCTCTTGAACTTCCACATTTTTTCATGATCACTAAGTACAAAGTATTAACTTAGGGGATCTGAATATAAATGCACGCTACACGCCACAAAATTTGTAATAAAAATCTGAAAACTATTTATCTTTTTTTTTTTCACTTCACACATACTTGCTACATTGTGTTGGTCTATCACTTAAAATCCCAATAAAATGCATTTAAAGGGTTTCTGTCACCATGTTTGACCATATTAAACCAGATGACATATGCAATGTGCAAATGTCACCTAATGTCTAATATGGTCTTCTTTTTAAGATCTGTGTCCCCGTTTTCTTAAAAAAAAAAACTACTTTTGTAATATGCAAATTACCTTCACTAGGTGCAAGGGGCGGTAACCCTGCACCTAGTAGCGCCGTTTTCCCCGCCTTCTATATTACGTCATCAGTGTAGATTGACAGGGCCGGGCAGCTCGCTCTATCTGCTGCTGGCCCTGTCAGCGCTGCAAATCCCACGCCTGCGCCGTGGGTCCGTCATTCGGCGCAGGCGCAGTGAGTGCAGCTGGCTCCGGCTTCCTCACTGCGCCTGCGCCGCCTTCTCTTCCGGGTGTAGTGTGACATCATCGGTGCAGGCGCAGTGAGGAAGCCGGGAGCCCGGCAGCCAGCTGCATTCACTGCGCCTGCGCCAAATGACGGACCCACGGCGCAGGCGCGGGATTTGCAGCGCTGACAGGGCCAGCAGCAGATAGGGCCAGGCAGCTCGCTCTGTCAATCTACACTGATGACGTAATATAGAAGGTGGGGAAAACGGCGCTACTAGGTGCAGGGTTACCGCCCCTTGCACCTAGTGAAGGTAATTTGCATATTACAAAAGTAGTTTTTTTAAGAAAACGGGGACACATATCTTAAAAAGAAGACCATATTAGACATCAGGTGACATTTGCGCATTGCAAATGTCATCTGGTTTGATATGGTCAAACATGGTGACAGAAACCCTTTAGGTTTGTGGGTGTAACGTGAAAAAAATGTGGAAAAGTTCAAGGGGTATGAATACTTTTTCAAGGCACTGTAACTAAAGTGCCATATTCTGCACATAACTGAGACAAACTGAGCTAAACAGCCTCCATTGACCACAATGGAGTCCGTTCATTTTCCATTTAGGAACCTGTTCTGTTAACGCAGAAAAAAAAGTCTTGCATGTAGGACTCTTTTCTCCAGTCTTTTTTATGGAATCAGTGATGAAAGCCCCAAACGGAGCCCCCAACACAGATGTGAACAAGCCCTAAGCAAGCTAAGAGAGCAGCTTTCAAGTCTGGCACCTGCACTGCGCTGCCTTTTACATACAGTACTTCTCTCTGTAGTTTTCCATTAGAGATCATTTGTGTTTGTACTTAATATAACGTTTGAGTCAACTAAATGAAAAGCATCAAAATAAGAAGATAAAGGAGATTAAGAGCTTCAGGTTTAAATGTGGCATGTTATAATTAAAATGTATCTAAGGAAACAGACAGGATGGAATACTACAGGTGTAGATATAGATGTGGGTCCCACTTCTGGCACCCCCAGACCACACCCTGCCTGGATGTCTCATCCTGAGGTGGTCGAAACTATGGAAACAGCCGACTGGGCTGTTTTTTTCTATTACACCCATTCATTTGTTTGGAGAATACAGAAACGGCACAGCACAAAACCCCTGTACAATCTATTTATGGAATAAATATTTTAGGGAACCCAAAGTGGTCATGCAGGAAACTGAGCACCTCTGACCAAAAGAGGCAAACTTTAGAGCAGGACCACGCAGAATGAAGAAATGAGGTGACTTCCACTTGGCATTGAAATAATAATTCAGACATGGAGGCTCCAATTATGTAAAGTCTAAAGGGAATGTAGTACACCCTATTAAGGAACCTGGGTTGGGTTGGGTCTAGAAATCCCTAACACTTTACCTCCTTCCAGTCATCAGACGACAGGTCAGGTAAGTCTATGAGCTCCTTAGGGTTGATTCACACGACCGCACTTGGTCTGGGAAAAACTGGCATGGGCACATGATGATGTGAGTACAGTGCAATAGATCTCTGATCAGATAAAAACTGGCTGTATCATAAATCGCTATGATGCAGTCAGTTCAGGTCAGGAGAACCGAGGTCGATCATGGAGATGTTGCCAACACACGGGCCGTGTTTCCCGGACCTTGCACAGACATATGGATCAGGCCTAACCAGGGGTGGGATTCAACAGGTTTTAACAAAAGGTTCCCTACTCAATGGCAGACACGCGGCATCACGACACAGGTTTACATATGCATGCAGCATATATATGCAACACACATACACATAGTACACATACATAAATACACTATATATACACACTACACACACATACCACCCAACTGAGGAGCTAAACTATTAGTGGCGCGCAAAGCAATGGAAGTGAACATCTCCAGCTGCCCTGCCGCCGCCAGAGCACCGGACCAGTAACACGGTTCTCTGATCCAGTTGTAATTTTAACAACCGGATCTGGAGAACTGGAGGAAACTGGCTGAATGTCATGCCTGGGCCTAACCATAAAACACTGGTAGTCTGAAGTGTTGAGTATGCCTGATGTAAATAGGTTCTCAACCTTGGAGAAGCCAAACAGAGGTGTGACAAACTGGGCCTTAAAAGTTTGCCACAACTGAAAATAATCTCTTCAAAGTAAGGAATAGTGCACCATCAATGAGCAGGTGAGCCAAAAATGTAAAACCGTATCTACTCCCCAGAGTCACACCCTGTAAAGATTGCAAATGAGGAAGATAAGCGTTACACCAGAGGGGTGTTCTGGGAGAGTAAATCTGACTAGGCACCCAAACCATTAGGCTATGAGCATTCCTCCATGCCTCAGTCGCAGTTCTGACAGGTAACAGGATATAAGAGGGGGATCTAGACCAATATAAGAAATTAGTAACACCTACATAGGAGCCCACCACAGCCCCCACTAGTGCAGTCGCTATGTCGCTTACATCAGTCTGCACCAACAGGCATAGACCAAGAGGCCAAGAAGTAGAAGTACACGGTACATATTTAGGGGCTGCCATGCCAGCCAGATGTTTTGAGGCCTGCAGTTTGGCCAAGTTGAACCATGGTGCCTAACTCTTTTGACAAAAGTACCATAGTACACTTGCCTATAGCCTAAACATCTTTTTTGAAATTAGGAAAGGCAAACATGAAAGACACATAAAAATTGAGGAAATAATTCATTTTGACTGTGTTAGTCCATCCTATTAGAGACAACAACAAGTGTTGCCAAGACTTATCTAAGGTTATCCCCTTGCCTGAGCCAACAAAGGATCCAAGTTAAGAGATGCATGAAGACCAACATCCTGGGAAACTAGCAAAACTGCAGAAGTACCAGCAGAGATTGAGTGGGAGAGCAGTTCAAGACTAAAGGGAACAAAGCAGATTTAGCCCAGGTCATCAGTAACCCAAAGAGTGGGCTTCCCTGCCGCGTGCCCACTATCAAGGGAAAGGGCATAGATACATCCAAATTTGTTCAGACCCCACAAGAGAAGACTTGTACAGTAAACAAACCAAGGTCCAAAAGTGGGGGCCAAAGTTCAGTCTAGTCAGGAGCTCCCAAACAAACTGCCACTCAACAGAATCAAAGGCCTTGCAAGTCTCATGAGACCCCACAGAACACCAGCTGAGGAGTCATCTGACATGGCTGTAACATTGAGAGAGAGAAGCTGTATGTTTATACGTTGCCTTACCTGGCATAAAGCCAGTTTGGTCAGGGTGTATGAGAGATGAGATAACAGTGTTTAGTCTTCTGCCTAACTATTTGGCTAATATTTTATCATCCGAATTGTGGAAGTGAGATAGGGCGATAGTTATGCGGGTCAGAGGTTCCTTCCCTGGTTTCAATAAAAGAAGAATAAGAGCCTCTCTCATGGAGCCAGGAAGAACACCCCATCATAAGCCTCTTCAAATATCTCCAGCATTCGAGGCTTAAGGGGTTGTCTGAGGTAATTCAAAATCTCAGTCAAGCTCTCCAAAAGCCTAAAATAAAAATATTATGTTCTACTCACCCCTTTTACCAGCGTCATTCTCTGGTTGAGTCCTCCTGCCGCTACTTGTTTACAAACTGCAGAGGTGACATACCGGTATACAGCACATGACCACTGCAGCCAATCACAGCGTTAGACTGCTGAAGTCACTGATTGGCTGCTATGGTCATGTGCTGCATTAACATGTGTGATTTACAGGGGCTCCATCAAAATAGTTAGCATAAGGTCAGAATGGTCACATATTCCCTGGGAGCCTAGGAAACACTTGAGACTGCAAACAGAAAATCAGAGGTAGCCAAAGCCAAGTCTTTTCCGAGGAATGACCTGTGTGTCGTAAAGTAAGAGGACAACACATCTTCCCCAGGGAATTTCCAATGCCACACATCCATCAGACTGAATGTTGAGAAAGTGATGTTATTCCGAGGTACCATCCAGACCACCAGTATGATCCTTAGATGTATTCAAGACTGCATTATATGTAGATAATTTCTGAGCGTTTTCAATTTATTTATACATTCCCAGTAGGGGTGCAGACAGCCCAGGAGAAGGAAGTGGAGGATAGGAGTGGTGGTTTTGGTCCTGAGGGTGGTAGTATTCACAGTGGCAATTTCCCTTCTGGCTTTCCCTGGGCTGTGCAGTTACTGGAGGGTGCTCCTTTTCTTCCTTCAGGGTACACCTTGGTCTCGGGCTCCTACCTGCTGGTGCTAGTTGAGGTGCCCTTAATGTTAAGGGTTTTTGGAGTGTGGATGCGGTGGCTGGCAGATGATGGAGGAGTCAATAACCAGGCCAGTTGATATCAATAAATAAGTCATTCTTTACTAAAGTGTAGGATAGGAGTAGTAGTACAAGTTCCAAATAGATCACAGTGCAATTCTTCCCCAAATAACAGTATATGGATGGTAGCAATGATGGGGGTTGTAGTACTCTTGTAGTAGGCATGTAATGAGGTTCCTTGTAAATATTTCTGTAATTCCCAGGCTGAGGGGTACGGATTTAAGATAAGGCTGGCCAAACCATCTCAAAGTGTGGAAGAGTGTATTAGAAATGTCCCCTCTCATAGCAGCAAGGCCTCTCTGCCATAAACATGCAAAATACCTTGTTGACTGACTCCAAATTTCGGCTATGTAGAGTCAGTACCTTCTGGTTTATTTTTCCCTCTGAAGCACTTTTGGTGATAAAGTAGTTTTCTTGGTTGTAGATGTCTCAGAGATGAAGGTTCTCTGAGCTCAGGCCTAGTTCTGAGGAGCGTGCACATGTAGATCCTTTCTGTTCCTCAGGCAGAACTAGACTCTCACTGAACACTAACCAGGGGGCGGACCCAGGTCCATCTCCTGGCAACCTAAGAGGATGAGCCAATGTGTTAACCCATGCTTGTCCATACAGTGCTATTAGTTATACAAATACAGAAAACCAGAATATTTTATTTGGCAACATAACATTAAAACAATTTACATACATTTGCATTGACCCTGTTCTGAGGTACTGCAGGGGTAACAAAGGAATGGAACAAGAGAAAATGCTCCTGAATTATTCTATTATGGGGAATAAAATTATTTACTATAACAGACAGGTCAGGGGAGGTAACAGGTCCACTTTAAGTGAACTGGGCTGAGTTGCAATATCAGATAAAGGTAAGAGGGGCGCTGTTTCTAGACATATGGAGCCATGTTTTACTAGTCCAACGCTGTAAAAATAATCCATTACATTACAGACTTATCTTGTACATTTTGAATCACAATCTGTTTGTGCTCTTTATGGTAGAGAAATTTTATCCGGGTCATTGAACTGATAACATTTGCTTGTGTATACACACATATTAGCACTGTAGCACGATATTGAGAATTACACAATTTCACCCTTAATTTACCTGAGAACTGCTCTTCTCTTTACTCCCATGGGTGTCGGTGTCGCTCAGTCTTTGAATGCTCTGAGGGGTCTGAGATCGTGGTGGGCTTGAAAAGTCAAGAAAGAATCCAACACGTTAGAAAAGTATGAGAAATCCTTTAGAGACTCTTATAATTGTGGATGAGTGGAACACAGTGGACAATATGATATGGATCAAGATTAATGGAGCTTAAAGGGGTTTTCCGGGAGTTAACTACTGATGACCTATCCTCAGAATAGGTCATCAGTATCTGATCGGTGGGGGTCCGACAGCCAGGACCCCCGCCAATTAGCTGTTAGCTCCTGTGAGCGCCACAGCCTTCTCTTAGCTTTTCCTAGGCCAGTGACGTCATGTTCATAGGTCACGTGGCCTAGGAGCAGCTCAGCCCCATTTAAGTGAATGGGGCTGAGCACGATACCAAGCACAGCCACTATACATTGTACGGTGCTGTGCTTGTGTGCTTGGTAAGCTGAGAGAAGGTAGCAGCACTCACTGAAGAGCCGGTACCTTCTCAAACAGTGGTGTCGGACCCCCACAGATCAGATACTAATGGGGGGCGGATTGGCCATAGACCTTATAGGGAAATTTCCAGCTGGGCCAATGCTCAGGGGGCAACCTGGACCTTCCTCACAGCCGGCCAGAGGAAGTGTTTGGGGATGTATTTTGTGCTTCTGGCAGTATTTTGTGATGGACTGTGGTATTTGGCTCTGTTGGGGTTGTATAATGCCTTCCATCAATTTGGGCCCCAACTACAAAACGGAGCCACTTTTAGTGCATTTTTTCCAGGGCCATTTTAAGTTCCCAGTCCACCCCTGCTAATGACCTATCCTGAGGATAGATGGGTCAGGGCTCAGGGGACCTCCTAGATTTTGGGTCAGGGCTCAGGGGACCTCCATTCTCAACATAGGTGTGAGCAGTGGCGTAAATAGAGAAATAAGGGCCCCATAGCAAGGATAAAACCAGGCCCCCCACACAGGACAGAAGGGTTTCTGCCTAAACCCTTTCAATGACCCTTGGGTCATTTTTCCACTGCCTCATTTGCTAAAAGTTGTTCCTTTAGAGGGTAGAGTCCTGACCAAGTTTTCACCCCCAGTAGAAGAGGAGAGGATCCCAACTAAGACTGGGCCCCCTCTTGCCCTGGGCCCCATAGCAGTCGCATGGTCTGCCGCTACAGTAGTGTGAGTCATAGAGGTAGGTCCTGCATCTACCAGACATTTACGGCATAATCTGTGACTGTGTCATAAGTGTCTGAGATAAAAACCCCCCCAAAAAAGTGCAACTCAAAAACACAGGACTCTATTTTAAGTCAGAGACAATAGAGACAGTCTCATTTAAAATGTCCTATATCTTAGACCTTTGAGTATCTATATAGTACTACCATACCTGTCACAGTGAGAACTCTCTCTGGAGCTGCTCCTTCCAGACTCATGTTGGGCATCCAGCAGTATCTTTTCCATATCCCCATTGTGAATGGAGATGGAGGCTGGCACCTGTTCTTGTGCTCCGATTGTCCCCACGCCACCATTGCCATTATTGCTGAAATGTAGCTCTACCCAGGAACCTGCTGGTCAGAAGACAAGAGCACAAGGAAAGTTGTTACAGAAGTCACACTTGAAGAAAACCATAGATTCATTCTTGCCCTACAGTTGTCAGGGGTATTGGTTCTCTTGTGTAGTGTGTCTTAATGGAAATTGACTTTTTCTAAAAGTATGCAAATGAACTTTCCTCTGGAAGGAAGTATTGCTTGTAAGACTCTATATACCAGCTGGAGAACCAGTAGCCCCCAGCAACTACATCAAAGGCGTTTCCAGAAGTCAACCAGTACCCTGCTCTGTACTGATTAGGATCAAGAACCCTGAAACATCTGTCTATAGATGGGCATCTCTTGCCACGTTTTGAAGGGGTTATCTAGGAATTTATATTGATGGATAGGTCATCAATATCAGATCAGAGGGGTCCGACACCCAGGACCTCCGCCAATCAGCTGTTAGATGAGGTCATCGCTCTGTGAGCATCACGGCCTCTTCCTAGGCCAAATAACGTCATCGTACATTGGTCACATACTGTTAAAGGTATACTGTGATACAGGTGAAGATAGAGAGGTGAGCACTTCCACAATGGAATCGCTCATTTGTCATGGCCCTGCCACTGCCCTGTTGTCACGAACTAGCGGGTGTGAACCCACTGTGCCTCGTGTCCTCCCTCCTCTAAGGGTGTTGTCTAAGTGAACCCTTCGATCTTCACAATACCCCTGATGGTGTGGATAGACTTTCCAGGGGGAACACAGGGTTGCCACCTCCTGAGGAGGATAGGCACACGAGGCAGCTGGTCCAGGTGGACAAGGAGATACCTGCGAAGGTACCAGAGATATAGCGGTGGTCAGAGGGCCGAGTCGTCACCAGGAGCAACAAACGAACAAAAGGATCAGGCAGAGGCAAAGTCAGACAGGCAAGGGTCAGGTGATCTGGGTTGGCAACAAGAAGGTCTAAGTAAGCAGGCAGGGATGAAGCAGATAGCGGAATCTGGTAACACTAGCACGAGTCAGCAACAGGAGTTCAAGCAGGAATAATAGTAACCAAACAGGACTCAAGGACTTTGACACTGAGGCATCTGGGAAGGGGGCTGAGCCACTTATATATGAGCAGGAGGGCTAGGGTTGGTCAACGAGGTCACATGATCAAAACCACATGATCTAACATGCGCCGGCTCAAGGGGAGTGATGCAAGGAATAAGCAGCAAGCATGTTGTAGCCAGGGCTGAATGGAAACTCTGGAGCAGATCCAAGAACAACTTACCTTTTTCATAGCAGCAGAGCCAGCATCATCAGAGCAGGAGATCTTCTTCTCATGTCTGAAGGGGGCGGCGCCTATGCTGCCGGCCGGCCCCGCCCCCCGCCGAGACCTGAGGCATGCCTGGGAGGTACGGAGAGAGCTGCAGGCGGGACAGGAGGGAGGATGGAAGAAGTAGACAGCCGATTTCGGCTGTCTGCTCCTTCCTGCAACAGGCAACTGTCTCTACGTCCTATGGATGCAGAGACAGCTGCCAGAGGCCGAGACATACCTCCCCCGTACCGGGACAGCGGGACTGCCACTGCAATCCGGATCCGGGACGGTTGGGAGGTATGCAATAGTACTTACACAGAAGGAGCCCAGAACTGCAGCGGTGAACGGGAAGCATAGGCAGCAGATCACTGCTGAGTACCCAGGACCGTGGCAGTAAGCAGGAGAACACCTGTTTGTCTCTAGGTCTTGCTGCCTAAGGCAGTCGCCTCACCTGGCCTCATTGGAGGTGCACCACTGCCCGTTTCATTTATGTATCTGTATTGTCTCTATAGATGACCCATGTGGAGCGCAATGGCAAGATAACTGATCTGTACAGAATAGACTCCACTACCTTCCAAGGGAAGAATATAGATCTGTTACATAGATCTGGTTTATTGGAAGGAACAATTAGGAAAATGCAGTAAACAGAATGAATTTTTAGCATACACTGAATGTTTTCTCTTCTACATCCTGGTAAATTACTAAGAGAATTTCTTCTGCTTTTCTAAATCCTACGCAGCAAATAAACAGGGAGATAAAGGTTACTCAGGTTCACGTCTCAGGACAAGCATCCCCAGCTTTATTATTAACCTGCCCAACAGTGACAATATTTACCAGGAGCAATGAGAACATGCTTCGCGTCACACATATCTTGTGTTATCACAGTCATCTTTCCACTCCATGCAAACGCACTGTACAGTATGTGGAAATCAACTGACTCCCAGTCACATGTCATTTGTTTTCACCTTACACCGGAGGCGAGAGAACAAAAGTTCACTTAAAAATAGCAATAGAATATGTCCTTTGCTGTTACTAGAAAACCAACCGCCATACGGTGAGTCATAGACCTGGAAATCTTTAACCTGCTCATTAGCTCATTATAGGGAATGAAGCCTTTGCTTAGTCCATTGTTGGAGGTTGCGTCTCTTTAATGGCCCAGAGAAAAACTTGGCAGCCAGCCTTGTTTATGCCACGGAGGCTCAGCGTGTGCCAACTCCACGTTCACAGTCATACTACTAACGTAGCAAATGTATCAATATCTTATGTTGTGTTTAGCCCAAAGGAATGGAATGTTTCATATCCTGTTAAAAATAAATACATTTTTAAAAATACCGCTATATAATGGCACGTACAAAGGCCATTTTAACACAAAGCTGGGTCCAGTGCCCCTCACCCCTGAGCATTTTCATACTTGCAGAAGTTGCATTCATGCCTTGGTCCTGCTACCTGAGGGAGCCCAAAAGACCCTCATAAGAAGATGCCAGTATTATAAATTCTACACAGTAGGCGGGCATCCTGTGTCAGATTTTGTGTCAGTCATAGGAGAATTAAAGGGGTATCCCATCTCAGAATTGTATGGTATATCCACATTGGTCTGCTGTCCTCCTATAGGAATGAATGGCGAAAACCTTGCATGCACAACCACCTCTCCGTACACAGTAGCTGGCAACTGGTGCCCTGTTTTTGAGATAGATGAGGGCCCCAGGGGTGGTACACTCATCTGTCCTGTGCGTATGCCATACAAGCCTGACATATGAATACCCCTTTAAGTTATACCTCTGCCTCCAATACTTTAAAATGGAAAAGAGACACAAACATCCTCATTCCCTTTAAGTTTATCACAGAGCAGTGCCTGCCATAGATGTCCCCAGATACCCCCCCAGAGTGCAACAGATGCCACCACAGAGCACCTGCCACAGATATGTCTGACACCCTGAGGAGTCAGATGCAGCTGCATTATTAGGGCTCAGGCACACAAACATATTTTTTTTCCGTGTCTGTTCCACTTTTTTTTTTTTGCGGACCGTATGCAGAGCCATTCATTTCAAGGGGTCCACAAAAAAAACGGAAGTTACTCCGTGTGCATTGTGTTTCCGTATGTCCATTCTGCCCAAAAAATAGTACATGTCCTGTAATTGTCTGCATTACGGACAAGGACAGGACTCTTCTATTAGGGGCCAGCTGTTCTGTCACGCAAAATACAGAATGCACACGGACGTTATCCGTATTTTTTGCGGACAAGTTTTTTGCAGACCACAAAATACATATGGTCGTGTGCATGAGCCCTAAGGCCTTGTTCACATTTCCGTTTTTCACTGACGTGTGTTGTCCTCATTTTCTATGGACTGCATATTGAATTTAATGTGTCTGTTCACCCATCACACATGTACTACTTTGGTCTGTGATGCGGGCCGAATACATCTATTATAGTCTACGGGTCTATGAAAAAACACGGACACAACACGGATGGCACCCGTGTTTGTTCCGTTTTTCACTGGCCACTAATAGGAGATGCTCTAGAAATGATCTTTCAGCTGAGCAGTGTCTGTAGAACATGGAGGATACACAGAGACCAAAAAACGGACATACGGACCAAACACTTACATCTTCATAGATGAAACCCAGACAGATTTTTTTCACAGACACAGAAATCTGAATAAGGCTTTAGGCTACATACACACGACAGTGAAAAAAAAGTCCATTAAAAACGGATATTTTTAACGGACGTTTATTTCACTGATGCCTTTCTGAGAAACGGACGTAAAAATGGACCCATTCAATTGTATGAGGGCAGTCTGTCAGTGAAAAACGGACAAGATAGAACATGTTCCATTTTTTGATGTCCGTTTTTCAAAAAAACTGCCGTGTGTATAACCCCATAGACTGCCATTGGTCTTAAAACAGACTTGCGATGGCCGTTAAAAAAATGTACATCACACGTCCGTCCTAATGTAGCCTTAGGCTAGTTTCACACGAACGTGGTGTTTTGCGGTCCGCAAATTGCGGATCTGGAAAAAAAAAAAAAACGGATGACGTCGGTATGGCATCCGTTTTTTTTGCGGATCCATTGTAACAATGCCTATCCTTGTGAGCAAAACGGACAAGAATAGGACATGTTCAATATTTTTTTGCAGGCTACGGAACGGACATACAGATGCGGACAGCACACAGTATGCTCTCAGTATTTTTGCGGACCCATAGAAATGAATAGGTCCACATCCTATCCACAAAAAATGCGGATCGGAGCCCGCAAAAAATACTGTCGTGTGAAAGAGGCCTTAGTCCTATGGTTAAAGCAGGTCTTTCTATAAATATAGTGGGACAGAAGCAAGAGAATCAGATATATAGCAGTATTATTTACCCATGATATGGCACTTACATGTGTTCACACTGTGGCACCATCATTTAGTCACTGAATGTTTAGACACTGTATAGAAATAACATTCAGCCCCCATATTGCACTGTTATGTGTTAGGTTTATGTTACTATTATATAGGGACTGAATATGTTTACAATCGATGGCACAGTATATCACCATTATCAAGTCAGTATTATGGCGGTATTACTCTTGATAATCATCCTTCCACCCAAAAATAGAATCATTTTTAAGAAACGCTGCTATATCTATGCCTCATAGATATAAAGCCTGCCATATACTCTAATGGACAACTATTTATACCCACTGCCCCATAAACATGCATGCGTGGCCAAACCAAGCATGCATGTAGTATAAATACGGAAAGGGGAATAAGCCGCTGCCAGACACCAAAGGATTGGTGTGTTGAAAGTAAACATTTTGACTAGTGTGAAGATAATCGAAGTACTTCAAGCTGAATTTCTGGAAAAATTTGATTAGTCACAAAGCCGCATTTCCTCGCGCTTCGTCTTAAGTAATCAAATTTTTCCTAAAATGATGGCTAAAAATATAAAAATGATGCTCGCCTCATCCACTTGATTGTGGAGAGGCCATCTGCTTCCATCTTAAAACAACCTGCGGCGAGGGTGATGACCACATGATCATGCCAGACACGTGCGGTGAGGTCATCAGTGACGTCCTCACACTCTCCGCAGGTCCTTTGGTGGGTTTTCTTCAATCAAGATGGGAGTGGGTGGCCTCTCCGTGAGCAAGTAGATGAGGGGAGTATAATTCTTTTTTTTTAAACCCTGGATTAATCCCTGAAACGTTTAACGTGATGCCGCGATCAGAGTTGAACGTGGCATCTGAGGGGTTAAACGATAGGAAGTGGCGCGATCGCCGTTCCCCATCATTGCGCCCGCTCCATACAATGAAAAGCAATTTGTGACAAAGTAATTTGTAAAGAATCGAATTTCTTGACGAAGTTCGACAATCAGCCAAACTGAATGTTTCTAAACTTCACTCAACTCTAATGTTGACCCTTCTTCCCCCTCCCCAACATCTGCCATCTTGGGATAGTCCAAACACCCCATGCACGGGGTCGGTCCATCTGGCCAACATTGGCAGGCTTGCAGGGGTGCACCACCAATGAGGTCAGGTGAGGCGCTTACCTCAGGCAGCACCAGGTAGGTGCAAGAGGGAGGCAGCAGAAGGTCCATGGGTAATAAGCACTTTCATTGTGGCAAAGGGGTTAGATTAAGAAATTGGCATTGGGGGGACACTTTTACTTTTCGCCTCAGGCAGCAGAAAGGCTCGGTGCCCCCCTGCAGGCTTGGCTGACATTTATCTAATGTGCATGGCTATGCTTGCCATATGCTTTAAAAATCCACTTTCTCATGCTGACTCTTGTGCAGATTACAAAAGATAATGGAAAGTTCTCCTCTGCCGTGACCCGGATACGTGGCCAGTGACGCAATGAGCAGAGATCTTGCTGCAATCATGCACTTTCCACATCGTATTTGTCTGGTCAGTGCTTCATCAAGCAAAGCGATTCTGCCTACACTGAAAAAAAAAATAAACTCTCACTTGAATAAGTCATTGGGTCGTCCTATTCTGTCACGTTTTAATAATGCATTTAGCTCTATGTTTTGCTGGGAGAGCTGGGTGGTCACCAGTACACTGGTGTAGTTAAAGGGGCTTCCTTTTTATTCATCCATGTTACAGGAGATATAAAACACTGAAAAAAAAAATAGTTTTATTTTATCTTTTATTCCTCCAGCTTGCTGCAGCTGCATATACAACCTGTATATGCCCCCCTCTTCATAGAATGCCCATACAGTGCCATACAGTGACCACGTCATCTATTTCTATAGGACCGCAGTCAGACGTATTACTATTAGCGGCCAATGTATAGGGGGAGGGCGTCTGAGCTGTGTCCACAAGTGGGGGGTAGAAATAATGAAAGATAATATAAAAAACTATTATAAACTTCTTATATTTTTTGCCGTATGCCCACTTACGGTCCATATTAAAATAAAATCTCAATCCCGTGCACATGGTTGACCCCTGTCATGCTCCACTGGACTCTGTGGGGGTCATTTATTGAGGGACTTGCGACTATTTTAGTTGTAAAAATAGTAGCAAGTCCCTTTTTTGACTAAATATTGTCGCACAGACAGTTTAATGGCGTGTTTGGCAGTTGGGCGAGATGGGGGCGTGTCGAGGACATGGTGGAAACAGGCGTAAATTTTGGCGATAAACTGCTTTAGCCAGGGGCTAGAGTAGTCATTCAGGCATTGATGGCTTTAGATTCGACTAATTGATGAAAAGGGGCGTAACTCGTCATAAATTAGCCAAATCTTACTGTAGCGGAGGGGGGAGTCTAAGATCGGCGTAAAAAGCCGGTATTAGTAAATGACCCCGTTTGTATATGGAGACTTATGGGGCTGGTCACAATTGGAAAGTTAATTTGCAAGTTCCAAGTTGTACAGTACCTATCCCTGGCCTTGTTGACTTGTTCTAAGGCTCATATGATCTATAGTGTTTCATGTCGTGAGGACGGGTCTGTCCAGGACAAGAGCTGACGCTGCAGCTGTGGAGAGCTCCTAGTGGAGGAGGGGAGGGATTCCCCTGCTTGTCATACAGCACAGAGAAGCCGCTGCCAAAAGTGGAAAACCTGTTGACAAAGGATCTTGTGATCAAATGTTTCTTGCCCAATACTATCTTGGCAAGTACTATCTTGCCCAAATCCAGACCTCCCAAGTGTCCCTCTTTTGGAGGGACAGTCCCATTGTTTGACCCTTGTCCCTATGTCCCTCTTTGCTCCATAAATGTACATCTTTTTGATCTGAGGTATAGATTTTCATTATTGCATTTATAATACTAATCCAGAAAGTATATAATTTTATTTTTATGTGATGCAGTTTGAATATTAGAAATTTCTATATTCAGATAATGTTTGTGCTATTTCGGAAGAGAAAACTACTGAAGTGTATAGATAGATATCCAGGGAAAATGGATCTTTCACACAATGAATCATAAGTGTCCCTCTTTGAATTTCCAAAAAGTTGGGAGGTTTGCAATACTGTCCTGCCCAAATACTGCCCTGCCCCAGCACTGCCCTGCCCCAGCACTGTCCTGCCCCAGCACTGCCCTGCCCCAGCACTGCCCTGCCCCAGCACTGCCCTGCCCCAGAACTGCCCTGCCCCGGCACTGTCCTGCCCCGGCACTGCCCTGCCCCGGCACTGTCCTGCCCCGGCACTGCCCTGCCCCAGAACTGCCCTGCCCCAGCACTATCTTCACCGCTTTCTTCTTATTACAGAGGCAGCAAGTCAATAACTGCAGATTAAAATAGCAGTCTTTTATGGACAGGGGGCGTTCTCTTCTAATTTTTCTAGTTTACATATGGCTCCCTGTCTATGCAGAAAAGGCCTCTGGCAATGTACGTATCCACAAGCAACTTTGGAGGTAAATAATATTAATAATAAAATAGAAAAGTATTTTCTTTACTTTAAAGGGGACGTTCCATATTGGTGGCCTATTCTCAGGATAGGTTATCGATATCTGATCGATGGGTGTCTGAGTCACAGCACCCTTGCCGATCAGACGTTTGAAGAGGCTGCGGGGCTCCTGTGAATGCTGCGGCCTCCTCACAACTTACCAAGTACAGCGCCTTCCAGTGTATAGTGGCTGTTCTTAGTATTGCAGTCCATTCACTTGAATGAGACTCAACTGGCCTAGGCCATATGATCAATGAACTTGATGTCACTGGTCTAGGAGGAAGCCGCAGCACTCACAGCTGATCGGTGGAGTCGGGCCTCCGCCAATTTTGACCCATCCGAGGACCAGGCATCAATATTGTACTTTTGGAAAACCCCTTATAAAATTATAAAGAGACACCTGTCAGCACAGAAATCACATTAGGGTCCAAGAAGCATTTTCTGTTGCTACCACCCAGAGGCCTAACTTGAAACTCTTATGCCCCAGAGCAAAATTTGGGAAACCATTGATAATACCATAGTTGCCAACTGTCCCGAATTTGCCAGGACTGTCCCTGATTTTTATAGACTGTCCTAGAAAATTCGGGCTGTCCGGGTCTGACAATGGGCAGAGCTAACAATAACTCTGGCCATAAAAGGGAATTCACTGGGGGCAGGTTTGGATGTCCTGAATTTACCAACTTAAACGTTGGTAAGTGTGTAATAATGGGGTCTTCCTATACGGCAGAGGGGTCTTTGGCCAATCTCAACTGGTACCTCTAAAAACCCCTATAGCATGTACTTTGGAGATTGGTGCCAGGGAGTGCCAACATCTAGCATAAATGGGGAGAGTTATTAAAACTGGTGTAGAGTAGAACTGGCTTAGTTGCCCGTAGCAACCAATCAGATTCCACCTTTCATTTTTCAAAGGAGCTCTGAAAAATGAAAGGTGGAATCTGATTGGTTGCTATGGGCAACTAAACCAGTTTTCCTTTACACCAGTTTTGATACAGCTCCCCCAAAGTATTTAGATACAGGATTAGGGCAGAAAACTTAATATTTGCCCTGAATGTAAGGAAGCCTAGCAATGACAAACATCTTTAGTTCCCATGTGGGCCCACAAAGATTTCTCAAAAACACTTGTGACCCCTGGAATTCCAGAGAATACTGTGGTCACTTTTATCCCCCATTATACTATGATATGTGTATGACGACTAGTTCAGGGGGTACTCAGATTCCAGCTTTCATTTTCAGAGGCCCTTTGGGAGATGGTAACCTGGTGCTATGAATAACGCTGCACTTTGCACTCATTTTCATACATTGGACTGAATTTGTACAGAGACGAGTGTTACAAGGCCAATATGGAGATGGTTTAGGTGACATCATATGCAACGTGTATTGGTGGTGCCACAATGTGGGCTAACAATGGAGTCCCTGGGACCCACAGAATTCCTTAAAAAACCATAACTTAAAGGAGGTTGAACAAGATTAGAAAACATGGCTGCTTTCCACCCCCCGTCCATGGGTTGTGTTTGGTATTGCAGCACAGTTCTATCGAAAGTGAATAGAGCTGACATAATACACAAACACCCTGTAAGGGAACCAACGTCTAGGGAACCAAACAGGACTTCTTAAATGTCATAACTCAGCATTAAAGGCTATGGACACCTTTGGGGAGATTTTTTATGATTGCATTTAACTAATTTTGGGTTAAAAATAATTTTTCAGTTGGTCTTTATTAAAAAATGCTCAGCTGTTTCTGAGATACAAGGGTTAAAAATCAGTCTGTTTGCAAACTGTCACCAATGAATCCCATCATCTCACAGCTCATGTGTAGCTCTTATCTCTGATTTCCTGACCTCATAAACACTCATTATAGCTCAGTTCTCAGGCTTATATAAGTGTTTATGAGGTCAGGGGATTAAAGATAACAGCTGCACATGAGCCGTCAGCTAACGAGATTCAAACAAAACAGACTATGACAGTTTGCAAACTTCATTTTTTATACAGCCCCAACATTTTTTATACGCCACCTTGCTAACACAGTGAGACGTGACAAGCTGCAGGACCAAGAGAACCATCATGGTAGCCACCATATCTTGTAGCTAGGATGTAGTATACATGTATGGAAATAATCTTCATATTGCATCTTTATATATGTCATTCTGGGTCCTTTTTACCGTTTAACGACCTTTAGGACACAGTTATGATCGGTAATTACATTTCCAATAAAATCTACTACCTGTCAGAACAGAAAGCAGCTTTGTCCCTTCCCAATGCTTTATACTGCAGCTCTACTTGTTATACTGGCAGCTGTGAGTGAATATGAGTCCAGCTATAAACTGGACTTATGATGATGACTTTAAGGGGATGAAGGATGTGGGTGTAAAGAAGGGACTGTCCTACCAAAAATAGAACAGCTGAGAGGTATGTGCAACCGGTTTTGGAAGAGGTGATGATGGTATAAATGCATGATCATCCTATGAAGAACCACCTCTGCTCTGTATGGAGTAAGTTTCCAGTAATATATGTGTGACCCTGCACTTTTAGAGGAGCTTCCTACACATTTCTTTTGAGAACACAGTGCGACAAGGATTACCTAACCGACAAGTCAGGACATGTTTATCCATGATCTGGAAAAGTCCTCACACTAACGTTATTTAGGGCTCATGCACAAGGCTGTTCCCCGGAATTGGCCATATTGCGGCCTGCATACAGCAGGTCTGCAATACACGGGCACCGGCTGTGTGCACCCCGCATCACTGACGCAATATGTGGATCTGCAAAACACAACGTCCATGTGAATGTCGCCTTAATCGATGAAAACTGCAACAATTTTGCTGTTATTTTCACAAAGGTCTATCTGGTGACCTGAAATGGGTTGTCTCACTTCAGTAAATGCCATTTATCATGTAGAGAAAGTTACTCCAAGGCACTTACTAATGTATTGTGATTGTCCATATTGCCTCCTTTGCTGGCTTGATTCACTTTTCCATCACATTATACACCTTGTTTCTAAGGGTTATGACCCCCTGCAATCCAGCAGCGATGGCCGTACTTGGCCTGTATGGTGGCCAGGACCACGGGAGTGCATGTAGGCCAGTGCTTTTTCCTATATTGTGTAAGCACGACCACCACCCCTGGATTGCAGGGTGGTTAGAACCCCTGTAAACGAGGTGTGTATAATGTGATGGAAAAATGAATCGAGGCAATATGGACAATTACAATACATTAGTAAGTGCCTTGTGTTAACTTTCTCTATATGATAAATGCTATTTGCTGAAGGTAGACTATCCCTTTAAAAAATGGGGAAACTGATCCAAACAGGGCAAAGGAAAAGTGGAGAGGTTTCCCTTAGCAGCAACAATGTCACTTTAATTCTTCATAGGAAATCTGACTTGTGACTTTGGAGAAACTGCTCCATTTTTCCTTGGTCTAGATTTAATTAACCTGAAAAAAAAATCTACTATCCTGAAAAAAACTCCCAAAAAAACCAAAACTGTGGGCTGGACATTCACATCTTCATTCACACAACCACAGTGTGACTTGAGTGTGAAATGTGGATCCTGTCATGTGAATGCAGTCAAAATTCTTTTTTTTTTTAAATACTTTTTCATCTTTAGTAAATCTATTGGCTTCTATATGAAGCTGTGATATGGGTTAATATTGCCTAAAAAAGTTCTGTGTAAATGAAGTCTAACCCCTTAAAGGGGTTGTGTCATCTCAGACATTGATGACATATTGCTAGGACCTACTCCTTTCTTTAGAACGGGTCCCCCAAGGGGACTGTGCAAGAGTGGCCACCCTCAATTCGCCACTATGGGGGTTCCGAAAATAGCCGAGAGAGGCGGCTGTGCATGTGCAGTGTGGTCTCCATACGTCGCTATGGGATTTGCGTAAGTAGTCTAAAATAGGCTATTTTTGGATCCTCTATAGCGATGAGCAGAGCATGCCGCACATGCACAGTGTCCGCCTTCTGGTGCCCTCCCTCTGCCCTCAGGGACCCGCACCCATCTGGCATTGGTGGCATATACTAGTGACATGCTGCCAATGTGTGAGACAATTTTTGTTTTTGCACTTTTGTTTTTTTCCTTCTGCCTTCCAAGGACCATAACCTTTTGAATTTCCCATTCATATGAGGGCTTATTGGTCTCAGTACAAAGTTATACTTTGCAATGGCACCGTTTACTTTACCAAAGCTTGAATTAGATCACTTTTTATTAAATTTTATGGTGGTGGCAACATGACCAAAAAATAGACCATTTTGATTTTTTTTTTCCATAACAGCATTCACCGCACATAATAAATATTTTTATATTTTAATAGTTTGGGGATCTTCGGATATGGCAATACCAATTATGTTTATTATGTCAGGCCTGGCAGCGTTCACAAGGCTACCATTCTAAACAATCTGCAATTTCGGGATCCAATCAGAGGACAGAAGGAGTCCCCTTCCTCTGTCTAACCCCTTGGAAGTGAATGGGGCTGAGCTGCAATACCAAGTACAGCCACTATTCAATAGACGGCACTGTGCTTGGTAAGCTGCGAGTACGCTGCAGTGGTTATAGAAGTGCCATAAGCTCCTCAAACAAATGATTGGCAGGGGTGCAGAGAGTCAGACCCCCATTAATCTGATATTGATGACCTATCCCAAGGATAGATGATCAGTATTAAACACCCAGACACACCCTTTAATCATTGTGTAATACATTTTGCAACTTTCTAATATACTGTTTTATTCATGTACTTACAGGTTTCAAGATCTCTGCTTGTTAGTGAACTAAAACATTCACCTCTCCAGGCAGTGACTAATAAACGAACAGTCCTTGTCCTGCTCACAGTTTAGAAGTGGATGCAATTTCATCCAGTCTAGACAATCCCCTGTCAGCTCCAGACTGATACATTTGACCTGCACTGATACTTTGTAACAATCCGCAGGTTTGTTTCTGTCTATTTTTCTCACTGGATACAACTGAAGCAGTTTACCAGGAGGTTTTCAGTCTTTGGATTTAAATAAAAATGTTTTCCTGCACTGACAGCAAGCAGATGAGGAATTAAAGGGGTTGTCTGGTTTTCTGACATTGATGGCCTATATCAGAAAACTGGGCAACCCCTTTAAATCAGCAAATATATTAGAAATGTGCAGATTTATTTTCTTCTACCATGATTAAAGGGGTATAAGAACCCTGAACCCAGACATAAGCTTCCCTTCACTCCTTTCCTTGCTCCGATTCTCCTCTTGCCTTGTGCTGCATCATACAGGGCAAGCCCTGTCCGTTGTGAGCTGGTGACGTACCGGGCTTCACAGCACTATGCTACGCCTAGCAGGGAGGCTGGTGACATCACCAGCTCAAGTGGGCAGTGTATAGCGCTGTTCTGGGCAGTTTTCACTGGTATCTGCCTCTAAAACCGCCCAGAATAGCACTATACATCGCCCATTTCCGCTAAACCCGCTAAAAAGTTTCATTAAAGAAGAACTCCCACAAAAAATTTTATTCTCTGACCTGTTAGAAAGGTGCATGATATAATCTGTAGTGAATGTCATTTTCTTATCAGAGGCTGAAATTGTGAGTGTCCACTCTCTTCTTATTGTAGCTGGGTCATGTGACCAACTCCCTGACCTCCAACTGACCCAGGACAGCAAGCCAGTAACTTCTCTATTCATTCCTATGAGACTGAAAGTGAGGCTCCCATAGGAATGCATAGAAAATTAGACTTCCTGTCCACACATAAGGTGCTGTGTGAGTTGGTGGGTCTAATTCCTAGTCACATGACACAGATATGGTGACACCTAGAGGCTCTGCTCTCTCTGCAACTGCTGCGCCCAGGCTTGGACTGGCCGCCTGCTGAAGTAGCACATGGCACAGTAGACTGACATATAGATAGGCTGGCTGAGATGCTATACAGTACATTGCCATATAAAAAAAACTGGGATGTGTGGGCATGTAGTATATGCATGTAGCTTTACAGTGGACCCCCAGAATTAATTTTACTGGTACACTTTGCACTTTGATTGACAGTATCAGGCAGGGGTGATCGTGTCTTCACTGCCTGGCCCTGTCAAAGTACAGAAGGCGCGGCAGTTGCAGAGAGAGCAGAGCCTCTAGGTGTAATGGTAACGCCCCCGTTGCTCCTAGAGGCTCATTTGCATATAATAAAACATCATTATTCTCAGCAATGCGGACACATGAACATGGGACCAACACTGATGCCTTTATCTACCAAGTGCACATGTAACAGGTCAGCCAGTGTCATAGGTACAAAACTGCTGGCAGATGCTCTTTTAATATCCACACCGCAGGGTGACTTCATTTGACCAACAGCTTGTCCTGATGGGAGGACCCCCTTAAGATTATGCCTGTGATGATGGATACTTCCATGTACTATGATTTCTGAACAGTTAACATTTTCAAGAATTTCTTCTGTGTCATGTCTTGGTTGTTTTCCAACTAGAATTTCAAACCTTTATATTATTTTAGTGGAACTGAAACGTACGACTGTTACACGGTATTGATAATTAAAGAAAACTAGTCAAAAATCCAAGGATTTTTCAAAGGGTTCTTGCAGCAACCTGTGAATCCCTACAGGCAGCTGAACTACAACTCCAAGCATCTCAAGGGGATATTGGCAATTCCAGCTTTGAAAATAATGAAAGCGGCAGGTTTCAGATTGCTGCGCTGCTTCATATTACATTGCTTCTTTGACACAAGTACACAGAAAACTATCCCTAACACATACTAGAAATTCCTTTTAACCATAGCTCACTCAACAAAAGCAGCTTTCACAAAAAAAAGCCCATGCAGCAGTGCTGAGCCGGCAGTCCTCATGAAGCCATTGTCTACCTCGTTCACACAGAACCCAACACAGTAACTGATGTAGCAGAGCTGATTGCGTTATCCCTCTGTTTCGTTTGTACAAGTAGATTTATCGACATTCCTATGTAAAAGCACAAATGACAAATAAACACCTTGTCTTTGCCATCATGACAAACTCAGTTCTGCTACACATTTACATTACTCATCAGATTGGGGACAATGTAGAGCAGACGACGTCGCCGGTCGCTGATGTCAGGAATACAGCTCTGCTGACTATTGGGAAATACAAGTCACCAACTCCATTGCCTGCGTCTACAGCATGTCAACAAACCCCTGGGAAAAGCAATCACGCCTCATGCTGTTGACATGCCAGCGCACGACCGCAGCAGAAAAACGACACCAACAAAGGAACAAGGAAAAAAGAAAGCAAATAGAGTGTGGGCTACATATAACGCTGAATGTACACAGTGCAATCTGCTATGTCTGCGCTCGTGTAGTAGAGCTGATTTTATCACAGGTCATCATGGTATCTTCACCTGTGGATCTACTGAGTTATTGCAAAGAGTTAAATGACAAACTCACCTCCGCTACATGCGATATGTGCTATAGATGCATTCCAGGGATCATAGGTCTGCTTTTTATTTTTTTTAGACGATCATAGGGTAGAAGGAAATATTCTTACCCTGCAGGGGCTCGTCCTGAAGGTTCTGCCCTTGACTGTGGGACATGGTGCTAGTTCTGTAGGCTCAGACCCTGGTTCCCTGGCTCCGCACCGCTCTCATGCACACGGTCACAGCTGCTGCAGCTGTCTTTGTCGCTGGGCTTGTTATTGTTATTGCTTTAAGCTGGAAGCATGACGTCTCACACGTAGCCAGCAGCTGATTAGCTGGCTGCAGCTCCCACCCACTGTGGTGTAGTGGCCAACTTCCAATAGACACCCATCACAGGCAGCCATTGGCCTGCACAGTGCTGAACTAGTTGTGCACAACTTCCATGTCAGCGCTGCACTGATTGGCTGCAGGGATTGTGTCGTTTGGTTTACTGAGACACTGCAGTGCTGTCTGTGATTGCAAAGGAAGAGGGAGTCATCCACACAGGAGGCATGTAAGGACTGGAGGGAAGAAAGAGAAGAAAGATCAAGGAAGAAAAAAGAGAAGAAGAACAGCAACAATGAAAAGGATAATTTTAATAAAAATGACAACAACAATAGTCAGAATAAAAACAGTAATAATAAAACAGCAATACATAATGATAATAGTGATCACAACAACAATCATAACAACAACATGATGTTATGATAAGAAAGGATAACAATAACAACATCCTCGTCATAACAGTAATAACAATGATAACAATGATAATAATGACAGAAACAACAATAACAATTATAAAAGCAAGAATAAAAATGATAATGAAAGAAACTATGATAATAATTATAACAAAAACATGTTTTATGAGAAGAACAACAATACTAATATCAAGTGACCAAGCAATTGTTCTCTGCTTATTATTGCATTTTAAGAGCCATACTTTTTTTTGCAGGATGAGTTATATTTTTTAATGGTTCCATATTAGAGTATATCTATATCATTTATTTATTTGGGGGGAGGGGTGCAAAGAAACATGCAATTTCAACCTTATTTTTTACATTATTTTTTTGTTCACTGTTTAGCATACATTTAGGCTACCTGCACAGTGTACCAAAACCAAGAAATATAAAGGTATACGTTCCTATATATCAGAATTATTTACCATAGCCTAACTGGAACGTTAAAAATGAAAATAAAAAACATCTTTATTTCAAACTTTATCTCTAAAAATGGGGGGTATGAAGCCCACCTCGTCTCAAAAATCCCAGGCTATACAAGGTCCATTTATTATTTTTAACATTCCAATTAGGCTATAGTATACCTGCACAGTGTGCAGAATACATGCCTTTTTTGCATGCAGATTTTTGTGTGGAAAAACCGCAGCATAATACAGTACCAGCAAAGTGTATGTACATATCGCTTTTTCGTTCCCTCCATTGCAGATTTCACCCTTTGCAATGGAAGGGTAAGATCTGTCTGTCTGTGGAGGCTCCAATCCTGGTTTTGGGTTCACGCACACGACCGTATGTATTTTGTGGTCCCCAAAAAACGGATCCGCAAAAAATACGGATGACGTCTGTGTGCATTCCGCATTTTGCGGAACGGAACAGCTGGCCCCTAATAGTACAATCCTATCCTTGTCCGTAATGCGGACAATAATAGGACATGTTCTATTTTTTTGCGGAACATACAGAAACGGAATGCACGCGGAGTAACTTCCATTTTTTTGCGGATCCATTGAAATGAATGGCTACACATACAGTCCGCAAAAAAAATGGAACGGATACTGAAAGAAAATACGTTTGTGCGCATGAGCCCTTAGGCCCCTTTCACACTGAGCAAGTTTTCCGCACGGGTGCGATGCGTGACATGAACGCATAACACCCGCACTGAATCCTGACCCATTCATTTCAATGGGTCTGTGTACATGAGCATTTTTTTTCACGCATCACTTCTGCGTTGCGTGAAAATCGCAGCATGTTCTATATTCAGCGTTTTTCACGCAGCCCTGGCCCCATAGAAGTGAATGGGGCTGTGTGAAAAACGCATTGCATCCTGAAGCAAGTGCGGATGCAATGCGTTTTTCACTGATGGTTGCTAAGAGAAGTTGTTTGTAAACATTCAGTTTTTTATCATGCGCGTGAAAAACACATCAAAACGCATTGCACCCGCGCAGAAAAAACGGAACAACTGAACGCAATCACAGACAAAACTCACTGAACTTGCTTGCAAAATGGTGCGAGCTTTCCTGAACGCACCCTGAACGCATCCGGACCAAATCCGCGACGCTCGTGTGATTGTGATCCCTCTGTATAGAGCTCTAGTGAGACCACATCTGGAATACTGTGTTCAATTCTGGAGACCTCACCTGCAAAGGGATATTGCTAAAATAGAACGGGTCCAAAGAAGAGCTACAAAAATGGTGGAAGGTCTAAAGCATAGAACTTATCAAGAAAGACTCCGAGTTCTTAATATGTATAGTCTGGAGGAAAGAAGAGAAAGGGGGGACATGATTGAAACCTTTAAATATGTTAAAGGACTGAATAAAGTTCAGGAGGGAAGGGTTATTAATAAGAAACTGAACACAAGAACAAGGGGGCACAATCTGAGGTTAGTTGGGGGAAAAATCAAGAACACCATTAGAAAATATTACTTCACTAAAAGAGTAGTAGAAGCTTGGAACAAACTTCCAGCAGAGGTGGTTGATAAATCCACAGTAACTGAATTTAAACATGCCTGGGATAAACATGTATCTATCCTAAGATAACAATAAAAGGATAATAAAAGGGCAGACTAGATGGACCAGGTGGTCTTTTTCTGCCGTCAATCTTCTATGTTTCTATGTTTCTATGTGTGAAAGAGGCCTTAGGCTTACAATCACTGATGGAAATCACTGACCAAAACATTGACGTGTGAATAAGGCAGTTCTGGAATGTCTTGTATAACAGTGACAGCATTACGTATGTCAGTGTTATACAATACATTCCAGACCTCTAAGGGTTACATAGCATCATAAATGAATATAATGTTATGCAAGCTGTCAGTGCTGGGAAGTCAGCATTTCACACGCTGCGATCCAATGCATGGAACTCGCTAGTGTGAAAGGGGCCTAAAAGTGATACGGATTTGCATGAAAAAAGGAAGGAGTCCAGATGCAATGTGTTTTTTCACTGGAGATGTAAGATGTAGATTGGTATTCTTTAGTTTTTTTTTATGCGTGTTAAAAATTCGATGAAATATGGATACAATCTGGACAGAAAAATGTACGAATGTAGAAAACAGAAAAAACTGATTACAGTTGCTTCCTTGTGAAACCATCAGTTTTAGGGCTCATGCACACGAAGGTGATTTTGGTCCGCATCTGATCTGCATTTTTTGTGGATCGGATGTGGACCCATTCATTTCAAAAAGCAAAAAATGTAACACACAAGCCTGGTATTCGGGTTTTACGGACCACAAAAGCGGCTACGGTTGTGTGCATGAGCCCTTAACTTGAACAGATTCTGACACAATCCGTATCGCTCGTGTGAAAGAGACATAAGATGATTTTTATTTTAGGCTATTGTGGGACTTGTCAAGAGTTTTAATTATCTTGGGCAATCCCTTTAATGTTAATTTTATCACCTGGCAAATAGTAAGGAAAAAAATGCTGAGGGGGGAAGGAATTTTATTTACTTCAGACAAACCCTTTAACTTTAAGTTATTCCCTATAAACAAGATAGGGCATAAGTATTAGATCGGTGCCACTGGAACCCCCACCGATCATGAGAATGGGTGCCCTGTACCCCCTGCAGGCCCCCTGAAAGGAATGGTGAGGCCGGTTGGGCATGCGTGCAGCCGCCCCATTAATTTCTATTGGAGTTCCAGAGATAGTCGAGCGCTGTACATCTCCGGAACTCCCACAGAAATGAATGGAGTGGCCACTGATCTAAAAATTATCCCCTACCATGTGGACCCCCACCGATCTAATTACTTAAAGGGGTATTCCCATCATAGACAATGGAGGTATATCGCTAGGACCCGCACCTATATCGAGAATGGAGCGGGGAGCGCTGTGCCTGGAGGACCTCGGGTATCCCGGGGTCAGGCCATTACCAGGCACAGCTCCCCGCTGCTCCCATAGAAATGAATGGGAGCGCACCGCGCATGCGCAGCCACCTCTCCCATTCATTTCTATGTAGCCAATGGAAATAGCCAAGCCAGTGCTCGGCTATTTTCGGGGGCCCCATAGAAATGAATTAAGGGCGGCTGCGCATGCACAGTGCGCCCTCCGTTCATTTCCCCGCTCCATTCTCAATATAGGTGCTGGTCTGGGACCCGCATCTATCAGACAATGGGGGCATATCCCAGCGATATGCCACCATTGTCTGAGATGGGAATAACCCTTTAATCTAACTGGTATAACCCCCTATAACTATATTCTATGAGTTATTACAAATGCAATGGTAACAAATATGTTTTTGTTTTTATAGTTTAACTTTTTGAAACTTTTGTTTCACTTGGTCAACTGGTTTCTGATCAGTGGCGGATAATAATAACAACAATAAAACAACAATGGAAATTGTATTACTTATAATAACAGAAACAATAATAATGATGATAATAATTACCACAACAATAATGATCCTTAAAATAATAAGATAATAGTTATACTGATAACAATAATATTTACAATCATTATAAGAGCAACAATAATAGTAACAATAATCATTATAATAATAACAGCAATAACAATAATACCAAATGCAGCAACAATAGGAATAAGGCCTCGTTCACATTTCCGTGTCAGTGACACATCAGTGAAAAAAAGCGTACGTGTTTAATTCATGAAGATGTCCTTGAAGGATCTGTGGTTGGTCCATGTGTCCGTTTTTACCATCTGTGTGTCATCCGTAATTCACTGACGTTGCTCAGCTGAAAATAAATTTCCAAAGAATCTCCTATTAGTCTTCAGTGAAAAACGGACACAACACGGACACAACACGGATGTATGTCAGTGATTTTCACTGACCCATAAACTTTAATGGGCATGCTTGGTGATTTTTTTTTTACTGACCCGCGGTCAGTAGAACAATACTGAAATGTGAACAGTCACATTTAAATCAATAGGTACGTGTGCTGTCCACAGAACATGCAGACAGCGCACATGAGTGAAAAACGGAAATGTGAACGTGGCCTAATAAGGATATGTTCACACAGTTTTAAATGTACGTTGGAAAAATTCAGTCGCGAGGCTGAACCTGGGATATCTGGTACACTTTAGACCGGAAATCTACGTCAGCTCTCTCATAGATTTCTTTTTTTGGCATATGGTACTCCCGAAGATGCGCCAAAATTATTACCTCTAATACAAGGTATCTTAATAGTGGGGTTGGCTATAAGGACTGGCCTAAGAAACACCAGTCTTCACATATTCCCTCCATGATGTGGAGAATGGCAAGAAGTAGAAAAAAGATGGAAGGGAATAAGACTGTAGGATCAGACTACATGGTTTATTTGTTGTCTGTTACCATGGAGACACATTGGGGTGAAGTTATGAAGATTGGAGCTTCTGAAGACAGTCTTAATAAGAAATCACCTATAATATTTACACCTGCAAGGAGCTGGCATAGATTTCAGGTGTGATGTGCTCCACTTTTGTGGCACACATACTGATAAATGCCAGGCCATAGAGCTCCCAAACCCTCCTAGCACGGAATTAAAAGTAAATGACCCCAGTGCTTTCACTAGCTGGTTACATAAAACATAAGGGGGGTCATTTACTACTAAGGTCGAAAAAAGTGGACGTGGTGTGGGCAGGAAAGGGGACGGGCCAGCAAGACCATCTCATCCATCAATTTCTACGTCTGTTTTAGGCATAGAAAATGGTCTAAATGTAAGACATCAAGGAAGCTGTCCCATTTAGACTGGCGTTGGATACGTAGAAGTTATGTAGAGGCCGGCACCTCTTGATAACTTTGACAGATCCACCGTCGGCTATAGGGTCTAAAACGCCGGTCTTAATAAAAGTCCCTCATAAGATCTCCATCAATCAATGAAGCATCTTGTGTGGACAGTATAAGAGATGGCCCCCTGGGCTCATTGTGTGTTCCTATGATTTTTGCTGATTAATAATTATACTGCGAATATCTCCTAATATACCGGTAACTTGAACAGAGTCTATTCGCAGGGTATGAGTCAGTGGTACAGATTAAAGGATTACACCGTCAGCCAAATGTACGGAGGATCTCTTTATACCAATGTGAAATGTTACCTCCACTAATAAATATCACGTCAAGAGCTAGAAATAAGACAGAGCTGGGGGAGGGCGCTCCATGATAACTGTATTCTAATGCATTTTAATAATGTTAATAGTTAGATAGACAAACTGAAACAAAACAATAGCTGATCTTAGGGAGACCAACTGCAAAAACACCATGGAGCCTCATTTAAGAGTCTCAACACAGCAATCCAAAGTGCAAAGCTCCCTGGGAAACAGTAAAATGCAAGAGAAGGAGAAGGAAATCCAAGCAAAGGGTTGTCCCCATTATAGCGATCACCAAATCCACCATATTAAGTGGCCCCTATGTCAAGATCTAGCTCTTTTACAAGCCTTAAGGACAGGGGCGTAGCAATAGGGGAAGCAGGGGAAGCAGCTGCTTTGGGGCCCAGACCCACAAAGGGCCCCCTCAGGAGGGAGACTAAAAGATTTTATTGTCAGGGCCCCCTTAATAGTATTATACAATGACATTATATACAGTGACACTATAGGAAACGGATGGAGCGGCTGTCAGGCCTTGTCTGGGAGAGCTCAGTCTTGACTAGCCACAAGAGTGAGGGTTGCATGTGAGTTCGGGGTTGCGAGGAAGTTTCTGGGGGGGCCCCATTCAAAAATTTGCTGTGGGGCCCAGTTAGTTGTAGTTACGCCACTGCTTAAGGATGTGACAGGGGAAGACCTAAGCCAGTTATCCATCCACAGACAGCTGTTTCGGGATGTTGTCCCTCATCAGTGTGAAGTAGGATTCTGACTAACTGGGAGAAATGCCTTAGAGACTCAAACAAAACAATAGTTGATCTTAGGGAGACCAACTAGTTAGATAGAGGCTATAGTGGTTTCCGGAGAAGTGTGCAATGTGATTTGTACACGGTCATGCCTTGTGTATAGACACAAATAGAGTTTGCACAATTGAACCAATAACCAGTGTTCTGGCACCTGACACCAAACCGCTTACAGCAGGTAAATTTGCCTTCAGATAGTTTCAGATAGTTCTTAACAGATATCCTCATGTAGTTGCTTACCTCATGTTCATCTTCCTCATGCTTTTTTCATTTTGGACTCTCCTGACCAGTTTTAAGATGTTCTTCAGTGGTGTGTATTATGAGGTTCTGCAGCATCTGAGCTGTGTATTATGAGGTTCTGCAGCATCTGAGGTGTGTATGGAGGTGTTTATTATTGCAGTGACCAGGTTTGGGGTGGCCCCAACGCTATGCTGATGTGTGAGGTGTCACCACCTGTTGCTGCTCTCTAGAAGGGTTCATAAGGGGTGGCGCACCCCATTGGGAAATAAATCCAGAGAGTCAGTAAACCAGTGTACCAATGTTCTCCGGTCTCCTCCTAGGCAGAAGGTTCTGGCTGAGGAAATGCTTAAGCTAGCTGTCCCTTTCTCTCTTAGAAGGCTGGTACCCTGGCCAAAGTCTGTTGGCCAAGTGGCTGTGTCTGGCTGGCTCCCGGGTCACAGGGCTGGTGACCCATGGTCTGTGACTTAGCGTCCCTATCCCATCATCTTCCTCTGGTGACTCATGCAGTCTGCCAGAGCCTCTCTCACTAAGAACTGGTCCCTATTTGCAGATAACTAAGGGCTCTGACTGCTCTCCTTATAGCTAGCTAGCCTAGAACCTTCTAGTGAGACGGGTGAAGTGGAGACACACGGCCTAAACAAAAATACTGTTACAATTTCTGTCTGTCATAGACTTGTATAGCATTTCAATGAAAATATATGGGAATGACTAAGGTTACATGCACACAATAGTGAAAAACGGCCGCATCACAGCTTTTTTTTTGACGGCCGTCACACAGCTGTTTTCAGATCCATTGCAGTCTGTGGGGCTATTGACATGCCAATTTTGTTAACGACTGTTTTTAACACCCGCTTAGACAGGAGTGCACCAGTCTAACAGCTGTTAAAAACGGGCTCACTAGGACAATATGGCCTTTTAGAGGTTTAAAAAAAAAGCATGAGTGTGTTGTGACTTCATCACACTGAGCGCAGGTCCTTCAGTAGGTCCTTTTCAATCAGAGGAGTGACTGCCTCTGTGCGTGCAAGGTGAGTTTTTTTTTATTATTTTTTTTTGCTAAAACAAAACATTACAGCTGGGTACCACTACGGGGGACATTATGGGCTAACATTGGGGGGGGGTATTATTACTGCAGGGGTCACCATGGGGAACATTATGGGGGCCACGATGAGAGACATTATGTGTACTGAGGGCACGGAAATGTCTGCGGTAGAGACAGTTGAACGCCGCACTGGGACACATGAGTGGAGGAGAGGGAGGGAGATGGAGCTGAAGGGGTCCTTTCGGGGCTGGAGGCTGCAACGTCCTGGCTTGGACGAGACACAGTTGCTGGACTAACTGTGTCAACGTCACCAGCTGACAGAAGTGCAAACCATTTGGTGGGGTGTTTTCTCTCCAAATGTTTGCGCAGGCTACTAGTGGTCAGGTTGTTGCGTTTTGAACCCCTGCTCATTGACGTGTGGCACAGCTTGCACACCGCCAAACGAGGATTGGCCTCATCATCCTTAAAGTACTCCCAAACTAAGGAGTGGCGCATAGTACGGGCTGGAGCGTGACCTCTAGGAGCACTTGGGGAAGTAGTGACTCGGCACTGGCTTCTCCCTCGTCGCAGCCCTCTGGCTCTCTCAACAGCTTGTGGTGCTGATGTCGTCTCACAGTCTGAACCACTGCCTCCAGTTGCCTCAGCCACCCAAGTAGGATCTGTCCCCTCATCATCCCCCAGGTCTTCCTCAGACTCCACAGTGACGTCCCTGACAACTACCTCCGACAACAGTGTCTCGTCGTCGTCTTCCACCAGCTCCTCAGACGCCACTGCTAACTCCCCACTCTCATAACCCGGAGACAGCAAAAGGTCCTGAGAATCAGGGCATAGCAGCTCGTCCACTGGCACATCAGGGAAGTGGTGGCTGAAGAGTTCCATGGATAAATTTTGTCCGTGGGACATACCCCTAGAGGGTTCTGGCTGGGGAGAAGGAGGGCGAGTTGGAGGACAGACACCTTGGCTCAGAGAAGTCAACTGGCTGGATGAGGGGGCAGACGAAATGTGGCTGGACGTGCTCTCTACAATCCACTGAACCACTTCCTGTTGTTGTTTGGGGTCTGTCAGAGTTGTAGGATGCTGCCCTACCAACTTCTGGAGTTGACCAGGCACCCTGACCTTACGTGTTTCCACTGTACCCACAGCAGCCGGCACTGTGTCACTACGCACACCACGGTCATCACCGCTGACCACAGCACCACCACGATTCCAACCTCTCCCTCCACGACCACCTCTTCCACCTCTCCTAGCTCTTCCCCCTCTCCCCCTGACTTTGGGGTTCTCCATGTTCACAGAAGCAGTATTATATTATTATAATTGTAAAGATTCAATACGGAATCTATAGACTGTGAGGTATATAGAAGGCTGATGAAATATATTCCCTTGTCGCCGCACCATGTACTACAGAGAGCACTAAAATGCACTGGCCAATATAGATATATTGATATCTAGGTAAAATTATCTTCAGATCTATCAAGAAATAGCACGCAGTATTTGTATATCACACTGAAATCTACAGATCAATACGGAATCTATAGACTGTGAGGTATATAGATGGCTGATGTAATATTCCCGTCTCTCAGCACAGTCATGCACGGGAATATATCTGTTTAGAGATGTATAGTTTGAGCTATGTGGATGGACAAGGTGTACCAGGCACAGCTCTGCACAGAATACAGGCTTACAGCATATACTGTATACTGTTCTTCAGAGAATAAATAGTCTTTAAAAAGACTGTTGGGGCTTCCTAACCTAACTCCTAACTCCTAACTCCTTGCTGCACACACTACACTAGCTAACACTCTCTCTCTCTTCTCCTTCCAAAAGCACAATGAGGCTGGTGCTGCAGGTCCCTTTCCTTATGTAAAGTAAGGTCACATGTTACTGCCAGCCAATCACTGCTGGGAGGTATAGGGGCTGGTACATCACAGCAGGCGTTCCCACAGCCTTCCCTTTCATGCTGATTGGCTGAAAAAAGCAGGGCATTTCAAACGGGCAGTGACTCACGGATATTCACGAGTCCGCGCTGCCTCGGTATCACGAGCCGAGTCGAAGCGGGCAATATTCATGTGAATCACGAATATTGCTGCTTCGATTCGCTCATCACTAATCATAACTGATGCTCTAAAAAATAAAATAACAAAGCCATTTTTTTTTATGTTCCTCTGACGCATCAGAAAAACCTAAATGGTGATGTGAACAGTTTTTCCACCAGACGTAAACAACAGAGCTAAAGCAGACATTCAGAAGGTCAGTCTGTTTTTGCCTACTGTAGGTAGAAAGTCATAAAGTCTCCCAGTATTAGCTGGCTGTGTATTAACAGCGCGGTGCAGCTATAGTGTAATAACAGTGCAAATGAACAGGATATATTACAATTAACATATAAATGCAGTTCTGCAATATGATACAGTATCAGTGCACACAACAGCATTTATCACAGTGCAAGTTAACCCTTCCAAGTGCTATAAAGTGGTGAGTTGATGGCTTTGCGTAGTAGCATGACCACAAACGTCCATAGAACAAAGTACCGTTGCTCCAGGGCACTACAGTATGACACTCTGCAGCTGCTGAGGTGTACATTATAATATTCTGCAGTACATGAGGGTGTGTTTTATGATGTTCTGCAGAATCTGATGTGTGTATTATGATGGTCTGCAGAAGATGGGTTGTGTATTACGCTTGGAGGCATCTGAAGTGTGTATTATGAGGTTCTGCAGAATCTGGGGTGTTTATTATGATGTTCTACAGTATTCCAGGTGTGTATTATGATGTTTTACAGTAGCTGAAGTGTGTATTATGAGGTTCTTCAGTGGATGAGGTGTGTATTATGAGGTTCTTCAGTGGATGAGGTGTGTATTATGAGGTTCTTCAGTGGTTGGGGTGTGTATTATGAGGTTCTTCAGTGGTTGAGGTGTGTATTATTAGGTTCTGCAGTGGTTGAGGTGTTTATTCTGAGATTCTGCAGTGGTTGAGGACGGTGTGTATTATGAGGTTATTCAGTGGTTGAGGTGTATATTATTAGGCTCTGCAGTGGTTGAGGTGTGTATTCTGAGATTCTGCAGTGGTTGAGGTGTATATTATTAGGCTCTGCAGTGGTTGAGGTGTGTATTCTGAGATTCTGCAGTGGTTGAGGTGTGTATTATGAGGTTCTTCAGTGGTTGAGGTGTGTATTATTAGGTTCTGCAGTGGTTGAGGTGTGTATTCTGAGATTCTGCAGTGGTTGAGGTGTGTATTATGAGGTTATTCAGTGGTTGAGGTGTATATTATTAGGCTCTGCAGTGGTTGAGGTGTGTATTATGAGATTTTGCAGTGGTTGAGGTGTGTATTCTGAGATTCTGCAGTGGTTGAGGTGTGTATTCTGAGATTCTGCAGTGGTTGAGGTGTGTATTCTGAGATTCTGCAGTGGTTGAGGTGTGTATTCTGAGATTCTGCAGTGGTTGAGGTGTGTATTATGAGGTTCTTCAGTGGTTGAGGTGTGTATTATTAGGTTCTGCAGTGGTTTAGGTGTGTATTATGAGATTTTGCAGTGGTTTAGGTGTGTATTCTGAGATTCTGCAGTGGTTGAGGTGTGTATTCTGAGAGGTTTTCTGCAGTGGTTGAGGTGTGTATTATGAGATTCTTCAGTGGTTGAGGTGGTATTATGAGGTTCTCAGTGGTTGATGTATTATAGGTTCTGCAGTGGTTGAGGTGTGTATTATGAGATTTTGCAGTGGTTGAGGTGTGTATTCTGAGGTGTGTTGAGATTCTGCAGTGTATGTTATTCTGATGGTGAGGTTGAGGTGTGTATTCTGATTCTGCAGTGTGTGTATTATTGAGTTCTGCAGTGGTTGAGGTGTGTATTATGAGGTTCAGTGGTTTGTGGTTCTGAGTGTGTGTATTATGAGATTCTGCAGTGGTTGAGGTGTGTATTATGAGGTTCTGCAGTGGTTGAGGTGTGTATATATGAGGTTCTTCAGTGGTTGAGGTGTGTATTATGAGGTTCTGCAGTGTTGAGGTGTGTATATTATGAGGTTCTGCAGTGGTTGAGGTGTGTATTCTGAGATTCTGCAGTGGTTGAGGTGTGTATTATGAGGTTATTCAGTGGTTGAGGTGTATATTATTAGGCTCTGCAGTGGTTGAGGTGTGTATTATGAGTATTTGTTTCTGTTATGCAGTGGTTGAGGTGTTGTTCTGCATTCTGAGATTCTGCAGTGGTTGAGGTGTGTATTAGATTCGCAGTGGTTGAGGTGTGTATCAGTTTTTAGATTCTTCAGTGGTTGAGGTGTATTGAGATTTTGCAGTGGTTTAGGTGTTGTATTCTGAGATTCTGCAGTGGTTGAGGTGTGTACTTTGAGATTCTGCAGTGTTGAGGTGTGTATTATGAGGTTCTTCAGTGGTGAGGTGAGGTTCTTCAGTGTAGGTGTGTATTATGGTTCTGCAGTGGTTTAGGTGTGTGTTATGAGATTTTGCAGTGGTTGAGTGTGTATTCTGAGGTTCTTCAGTGGTTGAGGTGTATTATGAGATTCTGCAGTGTTGAGGTGTGTATTATTCTGAGATTCTGCAGTGGTTGAGGTGTGTTATTATGAGGTTCTGCAGTGGTTGAGTTGTATTATGAGGTTCTGCAGCGTGAGGTGTGTATTATGAGGTTCTGCAGTGGTTGAGGTGTGTATTATGAGGTTCCTCAGTGGTTCAGGTGTGTATTATGAGGTTCTGCAGCGGCTGAGGTGTGTATTATGAGGTTCTGCAGTGGTTGAGGTGTGTATTATGAGGTTCTGCAGTGGTTGAGATGTGTATTATGAGGTTCTGCAGTGGTTGAGGTGTGTATTATGAGGTTCTGCAGTGGTTGAGGTGTGTATTATGAGGTTCTGCAGTGGTTGAGGTGTGTATTATGAGGTTCTGCAGTGGTTGAAGTGTGTATTCTGAGATTCTGCAGCGGCTGAGGTGTGTATTATGAAGTTTTGCAGTGGGTGAGGTGTGTATTATGTTCTGCAGTATCTTAGGTGAGTATCGTTAAGCGAATTGAAGTTAACGATCCCCAGGAAAGAGGGATCACCCATAATGCCGTTCAGCCAGAAAATGAGCAGATAACCAGCCCCTGTGATGTCTCAACCCTATAAATGCCTCATCCTGCTCGCCATTTTACAGTGAACTGAGCATAGGGTCAGATGTGACAAGTGCTAGGGAAAGTGTTCTACAGATCTTTTAATAGTATAATCTGGGATAGGGACAGCGCAGGGTAAGTGTAGAGAGATTGTAGGAAGAGTGTTAGTGTTGGTGTTGGTGTCCGCAATAGCAGACAAGAATAGGCCTTTTGAAAGGGGCGCCCGGACGTGTGTTCCGCAAATTGCCAGTTGTGTGGTATAAATACATTGAGTAATATGGTGCACAGAATGAGAGCCACATTTGTGATGTACCTGTTCCATTTTTACCTACATAGAAGTCAGGTAAATTGGGTGAGGTGGAGGGTGACTTTATTATTTTTTATTATTAAAATTTATTCCACTTTCAAAAAAGTTAATTTGTCGGAAATCTGGGGTATTGCGCTTTGCATTCGGCATTGACTTGGAGTGACTGTTGCACCCATACTCAGAAAATGGGTGGGACAGGGACAATACTAAATTTTGCTACAAGACAATGCGTGCCAAGGTTTTTCCATTGTTTGTGCAAAATAAAGGAATGCCATTGATTTAACCCCATACACTACAAAAACTGAGAATTATCAGCAAAATCCTGATCTTGCATGCATGCAGGGCTGGCGTTAGGGGTGTGCGACCACACAGGCGCACTACCCTGCAGTCCTAAAGGTAGTGCCAGATGGTCCCCTTTTTCCAGGCACTCTGTCACTGGAATGATTCATCCAACTACTAAGGGCCAGAACTACTGAATTGGGGGCATTAAGGAGTCAGAACTACTTGATGGGGGAACTGAGAGGAAAGCTCTATTGGATGGGTGCACTAAGTGGGCAGGACTACTGATTTGAGGGCACTAAGGGGGCATAACTAATGGACTGGGGACACTAAGAGGGCAGCATTACTGGATGGGGCATTAAGGGTCAGCATTACTGGATTGGGGGCACTAGGGGGCAGCACTACTGGATGGGGGTACTAAGGGGTGAAAACTACTGGATTAAAGGAACTAAGATGCAGAAATACTGAATTGGGGGCACTAACTGGCAAAACTAATGGATTGGGGGCACTAAGAGGGCAGCACTATTGGATGGAGGTACTAAGGGGGCAAAACTACTGGATGGGGCACTAAGGGATCAGAACTACTAGATTGGGGGCACTAAGGGGGTAGCACAATTGGATGAGGGCACTAAAGAGGAAAAACTACTGGATGGGGCACTAAGGGGACAGGACTACTGAATTTGGGGCACTAAAGTGTCAGAAGTAATGGACTGGGGACACTAAAAGTGCAGCACTATTGGATGGGTGCACTAATGGAGCAGCTTTACTGGATGGGGCTCTAAGGGAGTAGAACTACTAGATGGGGGTAATAAGGGTCAGCATCACTGGATTGGGGGCACTAAGGGTGCATCACTACTAGATGGGAGCACTAAGCGGCAGAACTACTGGATGAGGGCACTAAGGGGTCTAAACTACTGGATTAAGGTCACTAAAATGCAGAACTACTGAATTGTGGGCACTAAGGGGGCAGAACTAATACATTAGTGGGAACTAAGAGGGCAGCACTATTGGATAGGGGCACTAAGGGGTCAGAACTACTGGATTGGGGGCACTAAGGGGGCAAAACTAATGGATGGGGCACTAATGGGGCAGGACTACTGGATTACAGAGCACGAAGAGAGCAGAACTACTGGATGAGGAACTAAAGGGACAGAACTACTGGATGGGGGCACTAAGGTGCAGAAATACTGGATGTGGGCACTAAGGGGCAGCAATACTGGATGTGGGCACTAAGGAGGCAAAACTACTTCTTCTGGTGTTGTATCCATGTAATGAGCTTGGTTCTGGTGCTGTATTCACGTCATGAGCTTGGTATGGCACCACTACTTCTGTGCATATACAGTGTCCTCTACATTCACTGCTATGAAACTTGAAAATAATCAGTGCTTAGCTATTTTTGACAGTCCCATAATGGTGAATTTAGAGGTGGTCGTGCATGGTTCTGGAGGTATGTTGGGAAGAGGGGGAGGCGCCAAAAAGTCTTTTTGCATAGGGTGCCATGTAACCTAAGGCTGGCTCTGCATGTGTGGTATGCATCCATGTCCAGGAGGAGCTGAGAAAGGTCTCCTTATAATCAGTTGACTTTTTAGCCCCTGGTATAATTGGCCTCTTGGTCAATGACAATTTTCTCTCTGCCATCTATTCAAGGATTCTTTATCCTTTTAACCCCTTGTCTTCTCCATTCATTTCTCCGCTACTTTATTATTCAGGTCTTGGTATCACAATCCATCCATAGCAATCGCAATATCACAGTATTATTTCTTTCTCCCTGATCTTCATGGAATTAGAGAGATTAATACTCTCATGCACAGCAGCTGCAGAAGTGAAGGCACTGACATTAGTTTCATGACATTTGCATGGCATCAGACGTCTCAGTGTTTGGCATCGGTCGACTGGCTTGGGCATCTTTCCTCCGGGCACTTTACCCCTTATGGCTGCAATGAGAAAGGCTTTGCAGTTTTATAAGTGTTCGCTTGATGACGTGCTTGCACTGAGATGCTAGCTGCAATGACACTGCACAGGCTGATAGGAGGTTGGTGAATGCGAGCAATGAGCTCATTCTCCCAGGAGGGAGCAGAACTCACAGAGCATCACTGGGAAACAGCATCTTTCCTGTGAAATCCATCCTCAGCATCCTCTCTGGCCTGATGCTTCACTTTGTGGGTGTGTAGATACGGTGAGCAGCTTTCTTCCATTTGCTACGAGCAGATTTTTTTTTTTCATTTTTGCATTCCCCGTCCCCTCCCTGCACCTTATAGAAAATCCACCCCAGGAATGGCTTGCATTAGATGGAATGAGTGGAGCTCTTTTAGGATGAAACGTGCATCCTCCCTGGTGTGTCATCCACAGGTATTAGCGCAGGGATCCATGGATCTGCAGCTAGAAGGTTGGTCCTGTTTTATTTTTCCGTCATTTCCATGTAGGAGACCTGATAGAAAGTGCCTTTTGCTGTTGCAGTATGTAAGGCCTGTTATATTTCGACTGCAGCTGTTCCACCCATCTGCAGCTGAATATTAGTGATATCTGTAACGTGCACTTGTCATCATCAATTATAATTCACGGATCCATGATGCAATGCAAGGTGTAATTATCTGCTATCTCTTGCAGGTTATACTGGCTTGGCAGTGCATGCTATTACAGATGTAGCAGAGCTGATTTTGGTATTCCATTCTTTGCATAGATTGTGTATCCTCTTTTGGCGGTAGGATAATCCAGTCCTATGCAAACACGATGATGTGGCGAGTTGTACCAAATGGCAAACTCGGCACTGCTACATTTGTGTAGGCAGATAGGAAGGAGAGGCGACTACTGCTGCTCACTGGCCAGTGTAATAGTCTGCTGGTACCATGTACAGTACTTGATCAGGTAGACATGGTATAGGAATGCATTTTTTGTGTGCAGATGTGATTTGCAGTGAAGGCAGACCTGCCGACTGGCAGCATTGCTTTTCATCTTTCCAAACTAACCACAAATGGCAGGCACGGTATAATACTGCCAGTATAATGCTTTTGTATGCATACCATACAGTAAGACGTCTTCTCTGCTGATTGCCGCCAGCGACACTTAACCCCATCTTGGATCTTTATTTGTTCTTTTGGCTTTTGTGATGTTTTGTGTTTTTTTTTCTGAATTATTATATGTTCCTTGCTTTTGTTTAGAGTAGATGAAAAGTGCGTTTTGCCCACAGGCCTCACATAATTCACTCAGGATTTCTTGCTGGCATTGGAGCTGTGTGTTTGACCGATATTTGTACTGATAACATGTCTTAAGGGGGTGTCCCATAAGGACAAGCTCAGTTCTTATGTCTTATAAAGGTATGTTGTTGAGCAGTGGCGTACATAGAGAATTAAGGGTCCCATAGCAAGGATCAAACGAGGCCCCCCACACAGGACAGAAGGGTTTCTACCTAAACCCTTTTCAATGACTCTTGGGCCATTTTTCCACTGCTTCATTTGCTAAAGGTTGTTCCTTTAGAGCAGGAATGCCCAACCTGCGGCCATCCAGCTGTTGTAAAACTACAACTCCCACAATGCCCTTCTGTAGACTGATGGCTATAGGCTGTCCAGGCATGCTGGGAGTTGTAGTTTTGCAACATCTGGAGGGCCACAGGTTGGGCATCCCTGCTTTAGAGGGAAGAGTCCTGACCTAGTTTTCACCTCCAGTAGAAGAGGAGATAATCCCAACTAAGACTGGGCCCCCTCTTGCCTTGGGCCCCATAACAGTCGCATGGTCTGCCGCTATGGTAGTTACGCCCCTGTTGTTGAGGGGAACTCTCTTTTTATGAGCCGTCATAACAAAACAATCAGCAACTCTTGCTCCAATGGACTATCCATGTATGGAAGGATGGACGTTTATCTGAATGGCCGCCATGTAATACTATATTTCACCTATAGTGGTCTCTGTAGGGAAAATATCGGGTTGGCCATGATCTATGAGTCTCTGCTCAGTCGATCTAGATTCCAGCTCCCACAATAAAGGGGTTGTGCTTGGACGAGACAAGCCTAACCAGATACGGGCATTTACCACTGGAGACCATTGACTATAATGGGAACCACTGGGGATCTGGTCGCTCACCAGGCAGAAATTCCAAGATTCGGCCAAACACATTTGTGTGCAAAGATTTTTGTCAGGGGCGTGGCTGGATTCCTGCCGAATCCCAGTACAGTCTATAGGGTGCAGTGGGTAAGCACCCTATAGCACAGCTATGTCAGATTTGGAGAACTCCAGCAGGCTATTCCTCTTCCATAACAGTCTGCTGGATTGTTTTAACACTAGTGTGAAACTATCCTTAAAGGTCTGTTCCTACCATGGACATTTATGGCATTTCCACAAGAAATGTCTGATGGATGCGAGTCCCACCTCTGAGACCAGAACATATGTGGAGAATGGAGGTTCCTCGACCAGCCTGGTGAAACAGGTGCCAGCCGTCACATCCAGGCATACAATGAATGGAGAGTCGGCCATGTGTAAGGCTCTCTCCATTCACTTTTATAGGAGTTATGGAAACAACCAGGGACCCATTCTCATCTAACTTCATAGAAGTTAATGGAGAGAGAGCCCTGCACATAGAAATGGCAGCTACCTTGGCAAGTGGATTGGGGGTTGTGTGACCTCCATTCTGCAGATAAGTGGGAGTCTTAAAAGTGGGATCTGCATCTATCAGGCACTTTTGGAATGTCCTGTGGATATGCCATAATTGCCCAAGGTCGGAATATCCTTTTAATGTTTTGGGTCAGGTCCATAGGTGGTACAATGCCAACTATTTGTGTAACTGCATTGGTGCCTGCATATGCAATAAATAAGGGCAGAAGCTGGAGAACCACAGATTGAAGGCCACTACTTTAAAGGGTGCCATTCATCGATAGAGGTACCGAGTGGTACCAGGATGTGTCCATCAATTTTCATGTCTACCACTCTTCACACTGTAATGCATGGCATAAAGCTTTGTCTGAGGATATACCAGAAGACTGCAAGAACTTGTAGCTCGAGCAAAAGTGTGAGAAGGAGTAGATGCAGCATGGTCTCAGGCCCTCACCTGGTTTTGCACTTGATTCATTGCCTAGAATGGATAGGCTATGATACGATTAACATCTATAATGATGGCAACAGAATGTGTGGATATTATTAAAGGTAAAGACATGGCTGGGTCTAGGTTTGTGGACCTTAACCAAAGATGTGGTGGGGACAACCCCCTACTCTGGCAGTCAGGAGTCCTCTATGTATTAGATGGATGGCCTTTAATCTGAATGGTCACCATTTCAACTGCAGTGGTCGGTCAGACAAAGCCTTCCCTGGGAATATCAGAGGGTTGTTGGAGGTGTGAGGAGCAGAACATACATATTAGATAATTATCAGCAGATCTTCACAATGTTGGCAGTTTCCAACCACAACATCATATGTCAAGGGTTAGTGCCGACTGTTCCCCTGTATCCGGTTGGGTTAACATGTTAGATTGTAACATTCAGTATGGGCCTTGTTCACCAGGCGAGATAAATAGAGCCACTGTCATCGGGCAGCTGCTTATTCTCATTTCAGTTATACCAATAAAATGCATGTTGAATCACAGGATTTTTTCTCCAATGTCTTGTTTGGGAAAGGTAGGAAAGAGTGAGTAGGACAAATGCCCCCCAGACCCTGAAGTTACTGTTCAGCGAGAGTAACTGAGACTCTAATATTAGCATGGGCCATCAATGATTGACTTGTGGGGGGTTCCGACCTCTAGGGCCTCCATGGATCAACACAGAAAAGAGGCCATGGTGCCTCCAACAGCAGCTTGAGTGATTTGGTGGCTGTCCTACCGGGCACTCAAGTGGCTGTGCCAATGTAAATCACAAAGAGGACTGTGAGGGTGGCAGCCCCTTCAATGTGCTGATCGATGGAGGTCCTGGAGGTTGGATCCCCATGATCAAACACAGGCTGTTAATATTATAGCCACGGAGAGCCTCTTTAAAGCTACAATTAAATGAAATTATCCCAGCTATATGACAGTAATGTCTGTGGCTCCTCCACTGAAATGTATTCCTGTGTGTAACTACAAGCAATAAATGCTTCTTCTGAAACATACGAGAACAAAGGGAGCATGTGGGGACATCACAAGGATGGGGCGAGAAGCTGGTCCTCCGTAAAATCCATATGTTCTATCTCCTAGGACAGGAGGAGCATTGTCTGCCTGCATTCTATGGCATCGCTGTCCTTGTATTATAACTTCCAAGTTCTGCAGTAATCCGTTCTCAAACTCATGGCAATATCCATAATTCTACAATTTATCCCACCTTTATTCTGCCATGTACTACCGTGTCCTGTCATTATAGCAATGCTCATCCCAAGGACTTATGCACACGGCCGGTGCCGGCCTGTGGCCGTATTGTGGCCCGCATACGCCGGTGTGCAGCCTGTATCACGGATCACGGACCCATTCACTTCAACACTACGGTGTGCTTCCGTGGTGTTTCTGGATGTGCCTCCGCACCGCAAAAAAGTAGCCCCACAGTCAGTGCCCATGCATTGTGGACCGCAAATTGCGATCCACAGCACGGACACTGACAGCACACGTTCATGTGCATGAGCCCTAATTCTGAATAAGAATAGTTCCCAACCTTTTTTGCAACCCCATGTTATAACAATTCAGTGTCGTCCCATGATCATATGTGCCTACATTGCTGAGAAACATGAAATTTTAATATATGTAAATGAGCCTCTAGGGGCAACGGGGGCATTGCCATTACACCTAGAGGCTCAGCTCTCTCTGCAACTGCCGCTCCCTCTGCACTTTGATTGACAGGGCCAGATGTGATAATGTTTATACTGCATGACCTTGTCAATCAAAGAGCAGAGGACTCTGCAGTTGCACAGAGAGCAGAGCCTCTATGTGTAATAACAACGCCCCCATTGCTCCTAGAGGCTCATTAGCATATAATAAAACATTGTTTTTCTCAGCAATGCGGACACATATGAACATGGGCCCAACACAGATGTCTTCAGCTGCCAAGTGCACATGTAACAGGTCAGCCAGTGTCACAGGTACAAAACTGCTGACAGATGCCCTTTAAGAGCAAAAGGATCAGACATGTTGAAATTCAACATGCCAGACCTTTTATTCTCCTGAAATATGCAGATGGGGGGGAGTTAGGATGTCACCATACACATTAGATCAGTGAGATTCATCTAATGGTGATGGCCACCTTCAGAGCTTGTCTGAGATTTCTTACTGAAAAGCACATTTCTCAGGCAGGTCATGATGGATTTCCCCTTTATTACTGGGAGTCCCGACATCTTCAAGTGATCTAATAACTTTAGCGCGGGGCAACCTTTAGTGAAAATGAATAACGCCATAAGATTATGTGTGATAGCTGCAAACATTTACTAACATCATGGAGGTAGCCCCATAACTACAATGTAATCGTCGTGTATCTCAGTGTGAAGTTATTTCATGGCATTTATACAAGCAGTATAAGTGATTTCAGGCTCCTCATATCACTTACTAATGGAATATTAAGTCATATTGCGCTACAATGGATGAATATTGTCTTTTTAAAGGGTTTACTATTAGAGATGAACAAATTCCCAAAAATTCATTTCAGGTCCAATTTGTTCTGATTCAATTTTAATCCAAATAAATTTGACCCAAATCAAAAGCGCCACAATTGACCTGAAAAGTCATGTATGACCCGCTGAGGTCTCCTGGGACTATATCCAATCCCTTTTAAGTACTCTAATGCCAAGGCAGCATCAGTGATGTTAGAGTGACGGCAACATATATGGCTTTGGGTAAATGGATGGCAGCTTTTTTTAAAGGGGTTGGCCCATCTCGCACTTTGGTGGCATTTGGTTCCATCTATCTCTAAAACGAGGCCCCTAATGGCCACACCGAGTTAACACAGCCACCCTCCATTCACTTCTATCCGAGTACTAAAAAGAGCCGAATCAGCGCGACCCGGCTAATTCTGGAACTCTTATAGAAGTGAATAGAGTGCACCGTGTAAGTGTAGCCAACTCCGTGGTCGGCCAACGTTTGACCATTTTTGACACTCCCATAGAAGCTAATGGAGGGTGGCCGTGCTTGCATTGTGCACCCTTGTTCAGTTTGTAGAGATAGATACGGGTCCAGGAGGTGGGACCAGCACCTATGAGGCATTGGTGGCATATCCTAGCGATATGCCACCAAAATGTGAGATAAACCAAACCCTGCACTGTCAGATTTTTTTCAAAAGAAGAAAAGGCTCCAAAAATGATCCTTTTTTGGTGGCAGATGTCTTCTTCTCTGTCTTCTGATCTGTAAAATGGTGATCTCCCGTTTGAGCGATTTGTGGGGAATTTTGGTTTCCCCAAAATTAGAATAGAATGGGAAATTCGTAACAAATTCAGTTTGAGTGGAAGCGGTTTACTCTTCTCTACTTACTATATCTAGTCAGCCAGTTTTTTTCATGGTGCCACCTACCTCTCCTCCTACCCCCATCCATCTCCATTACCGTACTGCATCAATAAATCCATTACCGCTGACATCTGGAAACGTATTGTGCTGTTGTTTTTGCAGGATCCATCTCGTCTTGAAAGTCCAAGCTGCTGGGATACAAAGTGAATAGTAAAATAGTCTCTGGAGTGAATGAATCAGAAACGCTGTGTACTACATGCGTATAGAGAAGGGCTGGGAGGTCATTAGAAAATTCTGGGCCCAGTGCAGTGAGATGGTCATAGTCCCCCCTGGGATTCCACCTACTTATCCCAGAAATTGGGTAGACAGAAATAATTTTATAATTTGTTTCTATGGCAGTGGATGGTCAGCTGCATGAAGGGCCCCATAAAGAGCAAGACCCCTGAAGGCAGTACTACCTGAATGGTTATGATGGCTTCCATGTTTCTCGGTTGTTGGAGGTGATTGCATTATGCAATCATTGAATTGATGAAAACCGCCTGATACAAAGCAAAACTGGAAGACATCTTTTGTTGGTGTTGATACATCCTGCACAAAATACAAAAGAAAAAACCTGCTGCTTGAGTATGCATCGGAAGCATATTTTAGTCGTTATACGGCCATGGACTTCAGGTCTTAGCATGAATTCAAAAGCAAGACGATTTTTTCCACCACTGAATCCCCAGAGAAGCTCAGCAGCATAATACTTGTGGCTTTGCCATTGATTTCACCTTTTGCATTGCTAGGGTTGAAAAAAGTGTCAAAATCTGCAGCAATACTGCAACATAATTCTGCAGTGGAAAAACCCATTGGTATGTACAGTGCATTCGGAAAGTCTTCAGACCGTTTCACTTTTTTCACATTTTATTATGTTGCAGCCTTGTGCTAAAATAAAATTTAAAAAAATCAAGTTTTCCCCATCAATCTGCCCTCAGTACCCTATAATGAGAGGGTGAAAACAGAATTTTGGAAATCTTTGCTAATTTGTTTGAAAAAGAAAAACTAAAATTTTGCATTGACTTAAGTATTCAAACCCTTTACTCAGGACTTAGTTGAAGCCCCTTTGGCAGTGATTACAGCCTCCACTCTTCTTGGGTGTGATGAAGCAAGGTTTGCACACCTGGATTTGGGGATTTTCTGCTATTGTTCTCTTCAGATCCTCTCACGCTCTGTCAGGTTGCATGGGGACCATCGGTGGACAGCCATTTTCAGGTCTCTCCAGAGATGTTTGATTGAGTTTGTCAGGGCTCTGGCGGGGTCACTCAAGGACATTCACAAAGTTGTCCCAAAGTCAAGGATCAGGTTTTTATTATGAATATCTCTGTACTTTGCTCCATTCAGATTTCCCTCATCCCTGACCCGTCTCCCTGCCCCAGCTACTGAAAAACACCCCCACAGAATGATGCTGCCACCGCCATGCTTCACTGTAGGGAAGGAATTAGCCAGGTGGTGAGCAGGGCCTGGTTTCCTCCAGACATGACGCTTAGGCTACTTTCACACTAGCGTTTTTAAATTCCGGTATTGAGTTCCGTCATAGGGGCTCAATACCGGAAAAAAACACTTCAGTTTTGTCCCCATTCATTGACAATGGGGACAAAACTGAACTGAAGACAACGGAATGCTCCTGAAAGCATTCCGTTCTGTCTTCAGACCGGAGAACAAACCGCAGCATGCTGCTCTCCGGTCCAGGCATCCGCACCAAGACGGATCTGGAATGACCCCCAATGCAAGTCAATGGGGACGGATCCATTTGGTGTGGACACACCAGTAATCCGAATCTGTCCTCCATTAATTTGCAATGGGGGGTCATTCCGGATCCGGCTACAAACATAGATACATACATACAGACATACAGACATACAGACATACACACATGCATACTCACATACTCCAGGGACGCCGGCAGCATGTCTTCACGCGCCTCCTGCGCGCAGCTATGATGTTTCCCCACTGCGCCCAACAGAGGGTGCTGTGGGGAATCGTCATCACTGCGCACAGGAGGCGCGTGAAGATGTTCTGCCGGCGTCCCTGGAGTATGTGAGTATGTCTGTATGTATGTCTGTATGTATGTCTGTCTGTATGTATGTCTGTATGTGTGTATGTCTTGTTCCAATGTGTGTGGTAACATGTGTGGGGCCGGAGCGCTGCTCCAGCTCCACACATGTATCAGCGGCAGTACGGATCCATCGGCACCCTTTAGGTGCCGGATCCGTGCTGCCGCTAGTGTGAAAGTAGCCTTAGAATTGAAGCCAAAAAGTTCAATCTTGGTTTCATCAGACAAGAGAATCTTGTTTCTCACAGTCTGATCGCCCTTTAGGTCCTTTTGTTTTTTTGCAAACTCCAGGTGGACTATTGTTTTGCTGATAAGGGCGAGACTTCAGGCTTGGATACTCTTTAAAGGGAGACTCTTAACCGGAACTACAGCTACATGTCAAAGAAAGGTTTATAATAAGATTTTATTAACTATAATAAGTAGTATATACATATAGCTATATAATGTCCTTCTTATGCACTTACCTACAGTACATACCAAAAGTTTAGACACACCTTCTCATTCAAAGAGTTTTCTGTATTTTCATGACTATGAAAATTGTAGATTCACACTGAAGGCATCAAAACTATGAATTAACACATGTGGAATTATATACTTAACAAAAAAGTGTGAAACAACTGAAAATATGTCTTATATTCTAGGTTCTTCAAAGTAGCCACCTTTTGCTTTGATTACTGCTTTGCACACTCTTGGCATTCTCTTGATGAGCTTCAAGAGGTAGTCACCTGAAATGGTTTTCACTTCACAGGTGTGCCCTGTCAGGTTTAATAAGTGGGATTTCTTGCCTTATAAATGGGGTTGGGACCATGAGTTGTGTTGGGCAGAAGTCAGGTGGATACACAGCTGATAGTCCTACTGAATAGACTGTTAGAATTTGTATTATGGCAAGAAAAAAGCAGCTAAGTAAAGAAAAACGAGTGGCCATCATTACTTTAAGAAATGAAGGTCAGTCAGTCCGAATAATTGGGAAAACTTTGAAAGTGTCCCCAAGTGCAGTCGCAAAAACCATCAAGCGCTACAAAGAAACTGGCTCACATGAGGACCGCCCCAGGAAAGGAAGACCAAGAGTCACCTCTGCTGCGGAGGATAAGTTCATCCGAGTAACCAGCCTCAGAAATCGCAGGTTAACAGCAGCTCAGATTAGAGACCAGGTCAATGCCACACAGAGTTCTAGCAGCAGACACATCTCTACAACAACTGTTAAGAGGATACTGTGTGCAGCAGGCCTTCATGGTAAAATAGCTGCTAGAAAACCACTGCTAAGGACAGGCAACAAGCACAAGAGACTTGTTTGGGCTAAAGAACACAAGGAATGGACATTAGACCAGTGGAAATCTGTGCTTTGGTCTGATGAGTCCAAATTTGAGATCTTTGGTTCCAACCACCGTGTCTTTGTGCGACGCAGAAAAGGTGAATGGATGGACTCTACATGCCTGGTTCCCACTGTGAAGCATGGAGGAGGAGGTGTGATGGTGTGGGGGTGCTTTGCTGGTGACACTGTTGGGGATTTATTCAAAATTGAAGGCATACTGAACCAGCATGGCTAAAACAGCATCTTGCAGCGGCATGCTATTCCATCCGGTTTGCGTTTAGCTGGACCATCATTTATTTATCAACAGGACAATGACCCCAAACACACCTCCAGGCTGTGTAAGGGCTATTTGACCAAGAAGGAGAGTGATGGGGTGCAAAGCCAGATGACCTGGCCTCCACAGTCACCAGACCTGAACCCAATCGAGATGGTTTGGGGTGAGCTGGACCGCAGAGTGAAGGCAAAAGGGCCAACAAGTGCTAAGCATCTCTGGGAACTCCTTCAAGACTGTTGGAATACCATTTCAGGTGACTACCTCTTGAAGCTCATCAAGAGAATACCAAGAGTGTGCAAAACAGTAATCAAAGCAAAAGGTGGCTACTTTGACGAACCTAGAATATAAGACATATTTTCAGTTGTTTCACACTTTTTTGTTAAGTATATAATTCCACATGTGTTAATTCATAGTTTCGATGCCTTCAGTGTGAATCTACAATTTTTATAGTCATGAAAATACAGAAAACTCTTTGAATGAGAAGGTGTGTCCAAACTTTTGGTCTGTACTGTATATACAAAGGATTAAGAACACAGGGTGTCATTTATCATGCTGAAATATTCCTAAAGTAGGTGTATTTCAGGTGCAGATTGCAGCATGGGCTAAAAAGTGGATGTGGCGGGGGTGGGGAAGACCTGCGCCTCTCCATAACTTTGGCGATCCACCGCCAGTGATGGGGCTTTATTAAGAACGGCATTTTAGATTGTGCCCCATAATACACAATAAATCAACACTTGAATACATCCAGAATGAAGGTACATACATCACCAATGGAGTTCACATCATCTGAAAGCAACACATCAGCTGGGAAGCCCTTTTAGACGAAGCAGTCAGAGTCTCGTTCGGAAACACTGATTAGGTCCCATCCTCCTGTAGGATGAGCTTCTGACTTCTTTCCTGAAGGGTTACAACTTTATACAGACTAAACAAAAAAGCCCATTTCCCTAGTGAACGTTGCCAGCGCATGCGCTCCATAACGGTCTCTTTGTATGTGTTATTCATCCGCTATCACACCGGACGTTGGAGCGGCCAGTTCCCAGGTCCGCAGTTAGTGAGAATCTCAAAACAACCTTGAGAAAATGTGTAGACAAAGCCTTACTCCCTTGCACCTGCATTCACAGGTCTTAAAATGAAATTTAAATCAATAGATACAAAATGAAACTCAAATGATCAGTAACTACATCTTCACACTTTAGCTATCATGTGTCTTTTATTGAGGAGAGACTTCTTTCTGGCCAGATTGATGTGTAGCGCTGCAGTGATGGTTGACCTTCTGGAAGTTTCTCCCATCTGCCCACAGGATCTTTGAAGCTCAGCCAGAGTGACCATTGGGTTCTTGGTCACCTTACTTACCAAGGCTATTCTCCCTTCGATTATTTAGTTTGATGGGTCGGCCAGCTCTAGAAAGAGTGCTGGTTATACCAAACTTCTTCCATTTAAGGATTATGGAGGCCACTGTGCTCTTCGGGACTTTAAGTGCAGCAGAAATTTTTTTTTTGTCGCCTTCTCCAGATCTGTGCCTCTGCAAAATCCTGTCTCTGAGCTCTACAGGCAGTTCTTTCATTATGATATGATTGCTGTGATATACTGTATATTGCCAGATGTGAGACCTTACATAGACAGGGGTGTGTGTTTCCAAACCATGTCCAATCAACTGAATTTACCACAGGTGACTCCAATCCAGGTGTAGAAACATCTCAAAGATGAACGGGAGGCCCCCAGAGTTAAATTTCAAGTGTAATAGCAAGTGGTCTGAATACTTATGTCCCTGCAAAATTTTATTTTTTCTTTTTTAACAAATTTGCAAAAACTTCTAAAATTCTGTTGTCTCTTGTACATTATGGAGTATTGGGTGCAGATTGTTGGGGGCCAACAACATAAAATGTGAAAAAAGTGAAAGGGTCCGAAGACTTCGAAACACACTGTCGATCGGTGTCACTTTTTTTTTTTTGCATACCATTCTGACCCTTTTGTAAAAATATTTTACAGCCTGTACAATCCAATTAAGCTTTATTTATCTAAAACTGGACGCCCCTTTTAAGATGCCTAGTACATGAACCCTGCTTACAGCGTCAGTGTATGGTCATGTATGGACTGCTTCAAAATTTTCATTTTTTTCTGTAGGATTTCACCTTCATTTTTGGCCAGGACTTTGTGAATACATGGTATTACAGGTCATGGTGTTTGCAGTGCATGTAAATCAGGAATGTGCTGCCTCCCGTATGTCACCATTGTGCATTCAGAAATATTGTTCTGATATAATAGCCTTACATTGTTCCTGGCTCCTTCATTAACGTATATGTATATTCTGCTATGTAATGAGTTCACAATGTACTGGCTTGTTCAGTGGAAAGCTCAGCGTGTGGAAATTACTGTGGAGATATTGATTGCTTTGAGATCCTGATGATGGCTGCATCTTATGTGTAGACTAAGTAACGGAACCGGTACCATATATGCCCTTATTACCTTCATTAGGTGTAATGGTAAGAAAAAATCTTACACAGCTAATATGATGCGTTTAATAGAAATTTAAATACTGAATTACCTCACAGCAAAAATGAGCAGAGCGGAGTTCAAATTTTACAGCACATTCCTTCTGCTGCAGATTTGCCATGAATTTATGGTGGAATTTCTCCATTGACATTGATGGAGAAAAAAGATCTGCAACGAAACCGGCTTGTGTTATTTGTGTTGCAGATTTCATGCACATTTTTAGTGCCAAATTACATTAACAGTGATTTTGTTATTTTTGCAGTCTCTTTATAAAAATGCACACCAAATTCACATAGTAAAATCCACATTACCTTTTGCCCCTCTGTTGTGGACTGGGATGCCGATTTGCAGTGGAGAGTATCTTGAATGCACCTCTAATATTCCAAGAAATGCACTTGCAAGTTGCCATATATGCAGGCAATGCAGGAACTTAGGGTCTGTGATCTGTGTGGTCACCCAGAGCAGATCTTCTGTCATGACTGAAGGAGGCACCACTGGTCAAGATTGCTTTGGGCATGCACAAGCCCTCACTTCATACTCAAACCAAGGGAAAGGCATCAGCACATCAGCAGCTTCCCTATTGACAGTGTAGGAAATAGTCTGGCAGTGATATAGGGGCACCGTGTCAGTGTATTATCAGGGCATTATACAGCATACCGTAAGTGGGGCAATAGAATGTGCTCCACCAAGAAGCCTAAGGATGGTCTTGCATATAGTTGCAAGTAAGGCCTCATGTACATGACCATATCAGTTTTTGCAGTCAGCAAATTCGCTTAACACGGATACCGGCCGCGTGCGGTCCCCATTTTGCTAATCTGCACGTCCTCCCCTTTGTTAGAAATGTCTATTCCTGTACTCAAAATGGACAAGAATAGGACATGTTCTACTCTTTTTTGCAGGGCCGTGGGACATACTGATGCGGACAGCACATGGTGTGCTGTCCTCATCTTTTGTGGCTCTATTGAAATGAATGGGTCCACATTCAATCACCAAAAATTTTGGATTGGATGGGGACCAAAACTACAGTTGTGTGCATGAAGCCTAAACGTAAGTGGACCCTTTGGAATGTGTTGGATTTTCCCACTGATTACTAATAAAATGTGGTCTGATTGTGACTTATAGAGCATCTGTCAGCATAATCAGTCCTTTTAAACCAGGGTTCATTATGCTGAACAATACCCTTGTGATGAATATCCATGGCCCATTACAGAAAAAAGTGCTTTTTATTCACAAGCAAATGACCTAAGCAGAGCATCGAGGGGTCAGGTTTTGCTCCTGGTGGTGGAACAATCTTTTCCTTCTTGTGTACTGCCATGACAGTTGGAAGAATACAAAATGAAGTCCGTCCATCCATTTCAAAGCCAAGAGGTGGACGTCCAAGCAAAATATCGGAGTCAGTAAGTCGGCTCATCACAAGGTCTATCAGTTCTGGTGTGACAAACACGGTAGTGGAGGTGGCTCACATGCTCACACTTCAATATAGTTATAAGAGGTGTCGGCTTGAGTTTGCAAAAAAGTACGTACAGTGGACAGTAGAAGATTGGAAATGGGTGATTTGGAGCGATGAGATGAAAGTCAATAGACTGGGCTCTGATGGGTGCAAATGGGTCTGGAAAAAACAAGGGAAAAAACAGATCAATAAATTGAAGGAACTGCCAAGTTTGGTGGAGGACGCATGATAATATGGGGTGTTTCACATCCAAATGCGTTGGATACTTGACCAGGATTGATGGTGTTCTCAATTCTGAGCTATTTGTGAGTATCCTACAAGACAAGTTACTTCGTTCACTTCGTACTATGGGTATAAAAAGTACAACATAGTGTTCCAGCAGGACAACGACTCGAAGCATACGTCGAGATTGGTGAAGAAATGGTTCAATGACAATGAAGTAGAGGTGCTGGATTGGCCCCCACAGTCCCCAGACCTCAATCCAATCGAACACTTGTGGGTAGAGTTGAAGAAAAAGCTGTATTTGTACCCAAGTGAGTCGACCAGTATCCCCCAACATTGGGAACGTGAAGAAGAGACCTGGGAACAAATTTCAGTGAAGACATGCTTGAATCTGATTAAGAGCATGCACAGAAGGAATCAGGCAGTGTTAAAAGACAAAGGTGGATTTACAAAATACTAACAAAATGAAAAATTAAAATTTAGAATTTTAGGAGCAAAACAGTAACAATGCAGTTACATGAGAAGAATCTGCAGAACTAATCATATGCTAAATAGTCACAAAAGATAGCCAAGATGATTGTCTATAAAATGATGGTACGCTCACATTCTGAGCTGTAGTGGATGGTGAGATATGGAGCCTGAAAGTCAAACGTTCAAAACAGGGCTACCATTTTGCTTGTCAGTGTAAGATTTGCACAACTTTGAGGAGGAATTTTGTACCATTCCTCCATGCAAATGTTTTTCTGTGGATGTTTAATAAATGTATTGATTGAGTGTATGTTCATCTTAGATAAAATTCAGACCATTTTATCAGTAATCAATGCAGAAATCGAGGTAGTTCCAAAGGGTTCACTTACTTTTTCTTCCAGTTGTATGTGCAGTCTATATGTGCAGTCTAAGGTATGTATTCAGTTATAGCTCTTCATCCGGTCATGTTGTATGTAGCATTGCCCTCCGATAACTATATCAGCACTATATTATTGGAATATATGCCACATATAACCCTGTCACGCTCCCTTGTTTAGATACAGTAATATTTTGTAAACATTTCTTTTTCTTTCCATTCTAATCTATTGTGTTACAATAGAAACATTTGATCTTTTATGTTATTAAACAATTGACATAAAGATAAACAAAAGACGCTATTTTACCAATTTAGACATCAATTGCAAATTGATCAGATGAAAAAAGTAACGGTTTTGTTTCAGCCAAGACTGGATCTCAATGAGAGGGCTGTAATTATGGTTAGAGGGCTGTGTTGGAAGCGTGACAGCTGGCGCCTTCAACAACTGGTATTTGTGAACAATATAGTTTAATAACTTCACAGTTATATTCATCAGCGAATCCTCCATTAACTACAGACAATGCTGGGCTGTTCTGCTGTTCCTGGCTGGCCATTGTCATTTCCATTGCAAAAGATTTTTCCAAGCTTGGTAAAAAGTTTACTACTCCAAAAATACAAAATAAGGGCTCATGTACACGACCGTATGTATTTTGCGGTCCCCAAAACACTGATCCGCAAAAACAACGGATGACATCCGCGTGAAGTCCGTCTTGTATCCATTTTTTGCAGATCCATTGTAACAATGCCTATCCTTGTCTGCAAAATGGACAAGAACGCACATACGTAACGGACAAGCGAACATACGGACACAGAATGCACACTGAGTCATTTCCAGTTTTTTTTTATGGCCCCTTTGAAATGAATGGTTCTGCATACGGGCCTCATAAAAAAAAAACAGAACAGACACGGCAGAGGCGTAGCTAGAGGTTCAGCATGGGGTGGGGGGCGAAGCATACTTGAGTGGGCCCCCACTTAGTGGCTTCCCAAACGCACGTTTCCAACTTCACAGGCACATACTTCTTGTTGTGGTTATAATATTGTATTAGAAAGATGACTGTATAAACTGCTAGATCATCTATGCTGTTAAGTACAGTACAATAGACTTTCTACATACCCTAGTCTAAATACTCTACCATATAATGCAGTAAAATATAGGATTAATAGGAGTAAAAAGCAAGGAGACTCCTATGTTAAAGGAAACCTGTCCCCAGTTTTTACATCACTAAACTAACAGCCCCCTGCCCCATCAGACCTCAGATCAGCTTAATGTGCCCCCATCAGACCTCATATCAGCATATTGTGCCCCCATCAGACCTCAGATCAGCAGAATGTGCCCCCATGAGACCTCAGATCATAAGAATGTGGCCCCATCAGACCTCAGATCAACAGAATATGCCCCCATCAGACCTCATATCAGCAGAATGTGCCCCATCAGACCTCAGTTCAACAGTATGTGCCCTCATCAGACCTCAGATCATCAGAATGTGCCCCCATCAGACCTCAGATCAGTGTATTATGCCTCCATTAGACCTCAGATCAGCGTAATGTGCCCCCATCAGACCTCAGATCAGCGTATTGTGCCCCCATCACACCTCAGATCATCAGAATGTGCCCCCCATCAGACCTCAGATCAGCGTATTGTGCCCCCATCAGACCTCAGATCAGCAGAATGTGCCCCCATCAGACCTCAGATTATCAGAATGTGCCCCCATCAGACCTCAGATCATCAGAATGTGCCCCCATCAGACCTCAGATCAACAGTATGTGCCCCCATCAGACCTCAGATCAGCGTAATGTGCCCCCATCAGACCTCAGATCAGCATATTGTGCCCCCATCAAACCTCATATCAGCAGAATGTGCCCCATCAGACCTTAGTTCAACAGTATGTGCCCCCATCAGACCTCAGATCATCAGAATGTGCCCCCATCAGACCTCAGATCAGTGTATTGTGCCTCCATCAGACCTCAGATCAGCGTAATGTGCCCCCATCAGACCTCAGATCAGCGTATTGTGCCCCCATCAGACCTCAGATCAGCAGAATGTGCCCCCATCACACCTCAGATCAGCAGAATGTGCCCCCATCACACCTCAGATCATCAGAATGTGCCCCCATCAGATCTCAGATCAGCATATGGTGCCCCCATCAGACCTCAGATCATCAGAATGTGCCCCCATCAGACCTCAGATCAGCGTATTGTGCCCCCATCAGACCTCAGATCAGCGTATTGTGCCCCTATCAGACCTCAGATCAGCGTATTATGTAGGGTTGCCTCGGGTATTGATAATTCGATACTGAATCGATACTTTTATACCAGTATCGATTCGGTACCGGAATTTTCCTATTTTGCGATACTAAAATAAAAAATTATCTTACCTCAGATCAGCCAACTGTGTCCTCATCAGACCTAACATCAGACCACTGTGCCCCCATCAGACCTAACATCAGCCCACTGTGCCCCCATCAACCTCAGATCAGCCCACTGTGCCCTGTCCTGTGCCGCGGCTCCACTCCGGGTCCGGTGCTCCTCTTCTTCTCCGGGCCCGCTCTGCACTGTCCTGACCGCGTACAGCGTCAGGACGTAGTGCGCTCACTCTGATCTGACGCTGCACGCAGTCAGTTGACAGTGCAGCACCGGGAAGAGAAGAAGAGGAGCGCCGGACCCGGAGCGGAGCCGCAGCGCAGGACAGGTAAGAGATTTTTTAAATTTTATTTTGATGGGGGAACAGTGGGCTGATCTGAGGTTGATGGGGGCACGGTGGGCTGATGTTAGGTCTGATGGGGGCACAGTGGGCTGATCTGAGGTCTGATGGGGGCACGGTGGGCTGATCTGAGGTCTGATGGGGGCACGGTGGGCTGATCTGAGGTCTGATGCTGGCATAGTGGGCTGATGTGAGGTCTGATGGGGCTCACAGATTTTTTGTGTTTTATTTTTTCGGCGTGGTATCGAATGGTATCGAGTATCGAATACTTTTTCTTGGTATCAAAATCGAATAAAAATTTTGGTATCGTGACAACTCTAGTATTGTGCCCCCATCAGACCTCAGATCATCAGAATGTGCCCCCATCAGACCTCACATCAGCCTACTGTGCCCCCATCAGACCTCACATCAGCAGAATGTTCCCCCATCAGACCTCAGATCATCAGAATGTGCCCCCATCAGACCTCACATCAGCGTATTGTGCCCCTATCAGACCTCAGATCAGTGTATTGTGCCCCCATCAGACCTCAGATCAGCAGAATGTTCCCCCATCAGACCTCAGATCATCAAAATGTGCCCCCATCAGACCTCACATCAGCCTACTGTGCCCCCATCAGACCTCAGATCAGTGTATTGTGCCCCCATCAGACCTCAGATCAGCGTATTGTGCCCCCATCAGACCTCAGATCAGCGTATTGTGTCCCCATTAGACCTCACATCAGCGTATTGTGCCCCCATCAGACCTCAGATCATCAGAATGTGCCCCCATCAGACCTCACATCAGCCTACTGTGATCAGCATATTGTGCCCCCATCAGACCTCAGATCAGCGTATTGTGCCCCCATCAGACCTCAGATCAGCCCACCCAGCCACATAAGAATAAAATAAAAACCTCTCTCACCTGTCCTGCGCTGCAGCCTTCCGGCCCGCGCACACTATGACCTGACGCTGCGGAAAGAGAGCGGAGAGCCGGACCAGAGGGCAGCCGCAGCGCAGGAAAGGTAAGAAAGGTTTTTTATTTTAATCTTATGTGGCTGGGTGGGCTGATCTGAGGTCTGATGGGGTTCCCTATATACAAGTGAGCGCTTCCATAATGGAAGCGCTCACTTGTATTCACCTGATAGTGTTAAGGTCATCCTTGCTGGGCCTCCCTGAGTCACTGGGCCCGGAGCTGTCGCCCCCCACTGCCCCCCCCGGTAGCTACGCCTCTGAGACACGGACAAAAAATAAGTTCATGTACATTAACCGCAACTAAAATATTACCTGGAATTTTAAGACTTCGAGGTATGTTCTTCTGATACATTCTTGCAAATTCTATTCCAGCTATTTATAATTTATGGCTGTTTATGGGAAGGTTGAGCAACTACAAAAAATGACCACTATGGATAGGAGATATGTTTAAATTGTGGGGCTACCCCGTTAAGGATAGGTCCTCATTTTTACCCCCCTGCACCTTGCCTATCAATATTACAAGAGGTCCCTGGCCTCGGAAAACCCCATTTAAGTGCATTTATTAAACCAGTGAATTGTACTTTTGTTACATTAGCTGATGCTATATTATATTATGTTCCTTTTTTAAGAGCTGTGTATATGGATGCTAACAAAATCCAAACTTACCCCCATAAATAATCTAGAAAGTAGCATCACTGGTAACACTGGGTCCTAAGAACACTGCGAACTTAATGACGCCTTCAGTCTGTCTGGATATTGATTTGTTCCAGCAGTAATCAAATTGCGAACTTCCACATAAAGGTAAAACATGCACAGTTCTGAACCCGATGTCAGATCAGTGCAGATGAGATTAATGGTTTGCAGTAGAGACAGAAAAAAATGAGTGACTACACAGCCGAGATATGTGCAGCTGTCAGTCCTCTTTCCCGACTCTTTTTGGCAGTTCCTACAATGTACGTTATGTGGGAATGGGGGAACAATGAACATGTGGAAGCTCAGCCAGCATAAGAAGAGTATAAAGTATCTGCTCTGTCATGATGGGCACCATCTCTAACCAACCTGTTAGAAGATGAGAGTTAAAGGCTATGGACATTTTCAGGACAGTTTTTGTTTTTACTAATTTTGGGCTCAAAATTACTTTTTCAATTAGTCTTTATGAAAAATGTTCAGTAGTTTTTAGATACTGTACAAGCGTTAAAAAAATGAGTCCGTTTGCAGACTGTCCTTCTTGAGTTCCATCAGCTGATGGCTCATGTGAAGCCTTATCTCTGATCTCCTCATTTAAGCCATATTCTTATCAGTTTGATAAAAGTGTAGTTGTAATGAGTGTTTACGAGGTCAGAAGGCCAGAGATAAGGCTTCATATGAGCCATCAGCTGAAGGAACTCAGGAGGGACAGTCTGCAAATGGACTGATTTTTAAACCTGGTTTCTCATTGATATTTAAAAAAAAAAAGATTTTTAGTTCGAAATCAGTAAAATGCAGTCATAAAAAATGCCCTAAGGTGTCCATAGCCTTTAAAATCTGAAATGCTCACCCAAAAATGTACTTATGTCTTTGGGTGCCTGTAAAAAGAGAGGTTCCGTTTGTGCTCAAATAAAGTACAAACTGGTGTATGGCCCTACAAATATGTGGGGGATGACCTTGTCAAGACTCAAAATGGTGATTTAGTTTTATAAAATCTACTACTCTTGGCACAGAATACACTTTCGTTGTGCAAAGCAGCCTCACTGAGGCTCAGGGACCTCAGCCATGGAAAGTGGTCCACCAGCGTCTGCCACCTAAGTGTCTCTGGGTTTTATAGCGGGACTAGTTATCAACGCCACAGAATCTTACAGTCATGACACCGGTGCGCCGTGTGTCTAGAGCTCTAACCCAACAGTGAGCACATCACCCAGGTCTTCATGGCAGCAAGATGATACATCTTGTGTCCAGGCTTCAGTTTAATACCAGGGCAGTCCTTTAAGCGAACAAGTTTTCACCTTCATTTCAAGCTGGCGCACAGTGGTAATTCTATAGTCTCTGCAATCAGGTATGTACCTAGCCTTCTTCTACCTGAGGTGAAAACTAAAACAACGCGCCCCCCACCTCCCCATGCCAATTTCTTAACCTAACCCCTTTGCCATGAAAGTGCTCATTGCCCATGGCCCTTCCGCTGCTCCCCTCTTGCCCCTACCTGGTGCTGCCTGAGGCGATCGCCTGACCTGGCCTCATTGGTAATGCACCCCTGTCTGCAATGGAAACTTACAGTCTCTAATAGCCGTCCACGACTGTGTAGCACAGGTACATTAATGGTCGATTTCACTGTTTTTTCTGTGGCCAAATGGCGCTTAGTGGTTTGGGTCTTTGTATTTCAGTCTGGGGACAATTCAGAGACTGTCTTTAGTAATCAGTTTGACTCTCATTTGCTGTTAAGCCCAAGAACTGTGCATTGACCTGGAAGCTGACCAATCGATTAATTACTCGCTCCTTTTTCAAAATCTCTGCCCATGCACCATGTGACTCTTCCAGACTGGAGCACCCCACAACAATCACCTTCTCCATACTTCTCTTCCTGGCTCTGTGACACCTCCATGATCCCTATTACCCTCCTCGACACCACTCTATGGCCGTCAGCTCTGTGTCTGTACATCAGCAGTCTCTTATTTTTGAAAGGTGGGACTTTAGGACTTGTGATCATACAACATAACATAGCCTTGGACATGTTCAAAGTTGTATGGTGTGTTAATAGACTTCTATGGGCTCTGCTGTAAACATATATGCCTCCAATTTCACACGTAGGCTTGCAACAATTTTTATTCTATATAAATACGCAGACTGTGGCATGTTCCATTGCATGCCTTATCGCAGAGCTGTTCTACCCCAGAAGGCATTTCTATGCAAAGAAAGATGTGGACACCACTTTTTTGCTATGAATTTTCATTTTAAGGAGGACTTGTCCATGGGCGGACTGGCTATAGACCCTACAGGGAAATTTCACAGTGGGCCGATGCCCAGAGGACCGCCCAAGACCTCCTCTTGGCTGCCAGCCAGGTACATTAAGATCAGATGCTCTCATTATTAATTAATTTAGGCTTCTAGTAGATACTTCCATTCCCCCTGAAAGAGCAAAGCTGGGGCATCTTTCCTAATGGTGCCATTCCTCAGTTATTCCACCTGGAAATGTGTGAATAAATTGAGCACTGGGTATTAACATTCTCCCGCTCAGTAGGGTCTGCCATTGGACAGATGTATATGGTTGAGTCTCATTACCATCATCATACCAATGGTGATACAAGATCTAAATTTATTTATACATTTTCAACAGGAATAACAGCAGCACAAGGAAATCTAAAAGATGCTCCACAATCACTATTTTATGGAGAACGTATTTAGCTACACAGATATGTGAGGAGAGCTGAAGGATCCTCTGTAAGGACCATTCATTATGCTGCAGCCTGAAGTCCTCAGTGGAGGTGCTTGTGCAGATTATCTTCATGATAATGGATTATCCTCCTCTGAAATCCCAGCCTCCAAACAGAAAAGCCACGTCTGGCAAAATATGTAATGCAGGCAGGTTTCATAGCAGAAATAAACTGACAGCTGCTACCATTATATAACGGCATTAATACCAGCGGAGAACATGCCATTTACCAAGTCTTCCTAATGCACAAGGTAATGTTTTATAGGCTCATTCCGCAACTCCAAAACCTCCAGTCCAAATGTGCTATTACTTTACAATATTTAAGACCTATCTCCATTTGCTTTGTCATGTATCGTCACAGAGCCGGCCTTCGGTTGGATGGTGCTCTGTGCAGTACTTTCTATTGGAGCTGTAGGATGCTGCAGTAACCTAACACAATGGCAGGGGTGCACCACCAATGAGGCCCGGTGAGGCGATCACCTCAGTCAGCACCAGGTAGGGCCAAGAGGAGGGCAGTGGAAGGGCCATGGGGAATGAGCTCTTTCATTGTGGCAAAGGGTTTAGGTTAAGAAATTGGCATGGGGGGGGCGCCGTTTCAGTTTTTGCCTCAGGCAGCAGAAAGGCTAGGTGCACCCCTGCATCACGGCTGCTATGCTTTGAATGGAGCTGTGCTTCTAACGCCATTCAAAGTGCTAGTTGTTGAGCTGGAGGCTGCAGGGAACAGATTGTTGTAGGTGCTGGATGCCAGACCCTCAACTATCGATTATGGACGAACTATCCTGAGGACAGGTCATCAATATCAGGAGTCCAGAAAATCCCCTTAAGGTTTACCTTATATTTTTCCCTAAATAATATATATCATATAATTCTCAAATACTATTATACCACAGGGCATCCAAATAGCAATGCCAGACAGCTGTCTAAAAAAGACTTTCTAATAGTTGTAAATAGCTTCAAAGTTTGTGGGAAGGAATATATGATCTGCGTGCCCAAGCTGCCATGGCCAGTGGAGCCCCCTTCAGTGCTGACATGTGATATGCCAAAAGGCTACATTCACACGACAGTAAAAAAAAAAAAAATTACAGACATGTCAGTTTTCATGGCTATTTTTCAACCATTTGTGCATCTATTTTCTGTGTGTCTGTCTATTTTAATGCCCATTTTTCATCCATTTTTATAGTCATTTTAATGGCCTATTTTTTGACAGCCGCTGTTCACAGGCTGTTAAAAAATGGGCGGGGCAGTGATAAGGGAGTGTCTATGTAACTAGCTGGGTGGGTGGGGCTATAAACTAGCGGGGCATTTTTAGGGGGGTTCTGAAGCTGTGGCACAGGAAGAAGAAGTGCATCATGGGTTTGGTTGGATACAGCAACAGGAAGTGCTACCTATAGGATGTAATCAACCAGAGTGATTGGTTTACATGGTGAAACTTAGTCAGGATGTACATGAGATAAGCAACTACATAAGCATGTCTGTCAAAAACCATAATAACCCCCAGAAAACCTCTTCAAAGTCCCCATACTCTATTCTATACCATTTTAGCTTTTACTATGTCTTTTTTGTTGATCTCCATCATCCTCACAGCTATGTTTGTAAAGCTTCTGCTTCCATCTGGAAGCTCTGAATCATTATCTCCCATCACCCTGTGCAGGACAAGGGATAGGCTCCTCACAAGAGATGTGATGAGAGTAGGAATGCCCCCTGCCTTGTCACATGTTTCTATGACATTTCGTCTTCACAGACGCTTGGGCTGATGGGAGATGTATACTTGATGCCAGTGAAAATCCACAAAAAGCGTCATGCAACTGGCCCGAAACCTCAGAAGATTTACTGAAGGCCTGTTTTTGAAATGAGAGAACCGATTTGTTGGCTCCCTCCTGGCATCCACCACCCACCAACTCCTCCCTAGCGACAACTCTAGCTTAAAGGCTATGGACACCTTCAGGCAACTTTTTTATTTTTGCATTTTACTCATTGTGGGCTAAAAATCATTTTTTTCAACTGGTCTGTATTAAAAATGGTCAGTCATTTGCGAGGTTAAAAATATTTCTGTTTGCAAAGTATCATTTCTCAGTCATTTCAGCTGATGGCTCATGTTAAACCTTATCTCTGATCTCCTGACCTCATAAACACTCATTATAGCTAAACTGATAAGGACATGGCTTTAATGAGTGTTTATATGGTCAGGAGATCAGAGATAAGGCTTAACATGAGCTGTCAGCTGATGGGTCTGAGACGTGATAATCTGCAGACAGACAGTTTTTAACCTTTGTGTCTCAAAAATGGCTGAATATCTTTAAAAAAGACAAATTGAAAAAATGATTTTTTTTTTTTTAGCCCCAAATGCAATAATAAAAAAAAAATTGCCCCAAAAGTGTCCATGATGGGAAACATTTTCTGTATAAAGAAATATATGGTCTGTTTCTTGGGTGAAGGGCTCTGGGCCTCCTAATGCTTTGGTCCTTCTGCTAGTGTACCAGCCGGTACCAAACCCAACTTAGGATTGCTATTTTAAAATGTTTTTAAACATGCAGATGTGATTATTTATTCACCGCAACTTTGGGTGAAACAAATTTTGCCTTAATTTTGGCAGCATTAAAACCAAAGTGTTTGAACGAGTCGACTTCAAATTCCTGATCCAAAGCTTGATTTCCTCAACACTACCCTCTGCCAATGCTCATTTGTTTGTATAGTCCAACTACCCCTGAGCTGGGGAAATTCCTGTTAACATTGATATAATATGACTAGAGATGAGTGAATTTTTAGAAAGTTCGATTCGGCTGCTTCGCCGAATTTTACAAAAAAATTAGCTTTGTGACTAATTACTTTGTCACAAAGCACATTTTTTTGTAAGTAACTAGCGGGTGCAATGACAGGGAGCTGCGCCGCTGCCCATCATTATACCCCTCAGATGCTGTGTTCATACATGATCTCGATATCTGAGAGTAAAAACAGTGTAAAATTAACATTAAAAAAATTAAATCAAACTTACTGCCTCCATTTTCTAGCGACGGGCTGGCCGCCACCATCTTGCTTGAAGATCTGGCGCAAAATCTTGCACGGCGCGAGATGACATAATCACGCCCACCAGCGTGATGACATCATACGTCACCACGCACCGGTTTTCGGACAAGATCTTCAATCAAGATGGCGGCTGTTGGTCCATTGCGAGCAAATGGAGGAGGTAAGTATGAATTTTTTTTTTATTTTTACACTGTTTCAGGTTAAATCGATTCGCTGACATGAAGCACGAGGAAATTCGGCTTCGAGGTGAATCAAATTTATCTTGAAATTTGGATTGAATTCCACTTTGTGGGATTTGATTCGCTCATCTCTAAATATGACACTAGTTTGCCAGGTCACGTGAGACAGAGCCACTTACTGTTCTCATTGAACACTATAGGACAAATTCAGCAACAGTGAATACAAAAAAAATCCAACTATACCTGCGCTACTCTTAATGATCCATAAAGTAATTTATATTGATATTCTCACCAAGGAGTTAATAATGCTCCTTCTCTTCCTCAAGGGTCATCCTTTAGGCTTCCTGCCAAATAAAGTACTCTATGTGCAGCCAGCCATCCGCCTCCACAGAAATAGATGAAAAAATAATTTCTGCCTGCTTCCCCAATTTCTTAGAAATCTAGGATGATTTGTAGTTTGCTCCGGGGACCCTGACTATTGTTTGCATTGATTTCTAATGGCAGTCCTGTTGACTACCACATAATTGTGCGTAGGAGGAGGAGTAACAACCTTTAACCCCTTAAGGACTGGGCCTATTTTCATTTTTGCATTTTTTATTTTTCCACCCGACATTCCAAGAGCCATAACTTTTTAAGTTTTCCATTCACATAGCCATATGAGGATTTATTTTTTTGTGCAGGACAAGTTGTGTTTTATAATTGGCACCGTTTAATTTACCATGTCTTGCATTGGAAAATGAATTTTAATATTACGGCGTTCACTGCGCACTAAAAATGACATGATCTCTTTATTCTGTGGGTCAGTATGACTACAGTGAAACCAAACTTGTATGGTTTTAATTTTGTTTTCCTACTTTTAAAAAAATATTCTTATATGTTGATACTTCAGGCATTTTGGATACCTATTATGCTTATTTTTCATTGTTTCATTGTAAAATTGGGAAAGGGGGTGATTTGATTTTTTTATATATTTTTATGGAGCTTTTTAACTTTGTACACACCAATTTTTGGTCCCCTTAGAGGACCTGAACATGCGATCTTCTGATTGCTTGTCCCATAGACTGCAATAGTATTCTTGAGACACTGCCTGCCTCAGGCACTGGGTTGTCAGGCAGTTAAACATGACAGACCTGGGAACCTCCACAAGGCTCCAGTCTGTCATGGAAACCTAATGAAGCCCCACGATCTGAGGGGGTTAAATACCTCGAATCAACATGATCATTGCGGCAGGGTGCATGCTGTGTTATACAGCCAGCAGGTATGGAGCAAGCTCCATAAATCCTCTTAAAGGGGTTTTCCCACCTCAGAAAATGGGGGCATACTGCTAGGATATGCCCCCATTGTCTGATAGGTGTGGGTTCCACCCCTGAGACCCGCACCTACAACAAGAACGGAGCGTGTGCAGCCGCCCTCCATTCATTTCTAAGGGGCTGCCGAAAATAGGCTATTTCCTTCGGCCCCATAAAAATAAATGGGAGAGGTAGACACGCAAGCACGGTGCACTCCCATTCACTTCAATATAGAGAGCGCTTGATGGTGGGCGGACCCAGGGAAACCCGGGGTCCTTTGGCCAACACCTTCCCCGCTCCGTTCTCAGTGTAGGTGCAGGTCTCAGTGGTGGGACCTGCACCTATCAGACAATGGGGACATATCCTAGTGATATGCCCCCATTGTCTCAGATGGGAAGATCCCTTTAAGGCTAATCATGTACATGATTTTGCATTAAGGGGATAAAGTTGTCTGGTCAGTGGAAGGTTTTAAAATGTTATAAAAATGTTCAAAATGGCTTAGAAAACTTTAAAAAAGCAATATATCCCCAATTCCACACTGCATCCAATCCAGTGCTTCAAGGTCCTCCACCAATCTCTGCTTCCTTGTTCTTCTTAACCTGGAAATGTGACCTCTCAACCAATCACATTCTGAGGCGTGTCCCCGCTCTGGCCATTGATTGGCTGAGCAGTCAAACTTCATGTATCAACAGAGGCAAGAAAATAGAGACCAGGAAGTATTGGAAACGGGAGTCCCAGTGGATCGGTGCAGTATTACTTTTGTACATTTCTTCTGCTATTCTGACTAGAGATGAGTGAATCAATTCTAAACTAATCAAATTCGTTATGAATTTCTCATAAAATTTGGATTCTAGGAAATCTGAAACTTTTGTGATTCATTTCAGACGCTCAAAGTGACATCTTCCATTTTACAGCATCAGAAGATAGCATAGGAGGGCAAGGAACATGAAAGAGGAGGACAGACATTATTGTCACATTGCTATACAATACAGAACACTATTATTATCAAATAAGTAAATAGTAAAAATATTAAATAATATTAAATATTATTTTGCCAAGAAAGACTGGATCTATATTTGAAACAATTGTCAGTTGATAATTTCCTTTCTTTTTGCACACATACGGTACATACAGTATAGATCATTCTATAACGTGTGGATGTTAGATTCAAGGTCAGGCCGGACCTGGGTTGCAAGCCTGGGGGAGGCCTGCATGACTGGGTTTGGAGGGAGTGAGAGGAACCTGGCAGCTTTAGGATGAGTGTAGCTGGTGGGAGGGGTGAGGTGGGTTTAAAAGGGGAGTTGGAAGGCGGGAAAGGGGCCATTTTGTGTGGACACAGTAGCAGTAGCCACCCACCTGCCTGGGTATATTGCTGCGCTCACAGTTTTTTTTTTGGGTGGGGTGGGGATTTGCTTGTGAAGGCTGAGGGGACAAGTTGGTGGTTGCTGGAGGTTGGCGGGGCAGTTCTTTTCTCAGGGCGGCCTTGATAGTTGGGGGGTCCTTGTAGTTGGTGGAATGGTGGCTCTAAAGTGGTGGTGAGGGAGCCAATAGGGCTCTGGACTCCTGATGCATTGGAATCGGAGGGATGAGACGGGAATCTATCTAGGTTGTTGCCCATGTTTGCACAGTTTTGCCCCTCAGCTGTCGGCTATCGGTTATAGGTAATTTAGTTGAGGGGCGGAGAAGATTTCCGCCAAGTTTTTGGTCTCCAAGGATCCTCCCCGTTGGGAATGTTATGGGTTGTGGAGGGGCCTTAAGGGGAAAAGGGCTTTGGGGATGTTGTTTTTTATTTTATTTATGTTCTTTTTGTTAATAAAATACAAAATCCACCTATGGCTGAAGTGTCTTTCTTGGAGATAGGGGAAATTGCGGGGGAGCGATTCGACAATACCCCAGTCATGTCATTCTACAGTCCTGATGCATTTATCATTGGTTCAACTTTATATATCCAATATGATTATGCGTCCACTGAGTTACATTGGGTCAATGAGTTACATTGTTTAAATGTTACTTTGCTCCAGGAAGCGCAGATGCTATCCAGTTCATCTAACCAGGCGCTATTCAAAAATGGACATATATGATAGACTCAAAGCATGCTTTATCGTGTTGACTTTGCTAAACATAAGAAACAGGGTAACATTAATAAAAATCAGGATGCAGTGAATGATTAATGTAGCTAATGAGGTGCAGTTAGGTCATATCACTAGGATTTACACACCATTACATTGATTTATATTATATAGTACAGTACACTAAGTTACCGCTCAGCCCTTCTGCTTAATGACACATGTAGTGGGATTTCCTAGGTCCATGCTGAAGTGATCAAGCTGGGATTTAGCTCAGGGGCCACATTCTACACTGGTCCTGGTGCCATCATTATATTAATGGAGATCTGAGGTTCTAGCCCAAGTTGGCCTCAAGCCATCTCCTTGGGTGATGTGTATCAAGCATGACTACTTCTCTTGAAAGACACCACATCATTGGCAAGTGAACAGTGGTTGACCATCCAGGGGTCACTTGGTTCTCCTCTTGGGAAAGCTGCAGAGAAACAAAAGCTGATGCACTATCTAAGGATGGTAAATTATCTCCTTGGGCATGCCAGAGTTATCCAATCTGCTTTGACATAAGGATTGTCTATTTTCAATTTTAGTTCCCAGAGGTTCTAGGACTTGGGTTCTTAGAGGAGCCAACCAAAGTGTACATGACTGCTATGGTCAATCATTCTGAAGACTTTATAAAGCAATTGCTAAAGGGGAGGTAACTAAGCCAGACTACTAGTAAAGAAATGCATCTCATTGTCAGCAAGTAGACCTTCCCACGAGATGGTCCATGTGGCGGACGTGGATCAAATTTGGCAAGCTTCTTAAAGGGGTTGTCTCACTTCAGCAAATAGCATTTATTATGTAGAGGAAGTTAATACAAGCCACGTATTAGTGTATTGTGATTGTCGCTATTACCTCCATTGCTGGCAGCATTCATTTTTCCTGCTCAACCCTAGTTAGGACCACCATCAGTGGTGGACATGCTTGCTTATGATAGGAAAAATTGCTGGTCTCTCTGGTGGCTGGGACCGTGTGACCGGTGGCCAGTGCTTTTTCCTATAGTGTGCAAGCACGGCCATTGCTTCTGGATTGCAGATTGGTCATAACCATGGAAATGAACAGTGTATAAAGTGATGGGAAAATGAATACAGCCAGCAAAGGAAGCAATATGGACAATTACAATACATTAGTAAGTACCTTTTATTAAAGGGGTTATCCGAGCCTGACAATGCAACCCCCCCATATGCCCGGGCCCCTCACATTGGTTCTACTTACCTGGCTCCCCACTCCCTGCGCCGCTTCTGGTCCCCGCACTGCTGCTGCTGCTTCTCCCCACGCGCAGTTGAAAACATCCGGTGCCGGATTGGGGGGAGGAGGTGGACAGGCAATAGCAGGCGGTGACAGAGACGAGCCTCCTTAGCATTGTGGATGACGTTAGGGAGGCTTGTCCCCGTCAACGCCTGCCATTGCCTGTCCATATCCCCAAGCACCGGATGTTTTCATCCGTGCACGGGAAGAAGCAGCGGCGGCCGTGCAAGGACCAGGAGTGATGCAGGGAACGGGAAGCCAGGTAAGTGGAATCAATGTGATGGGCCTGGGCATATGGGGGGCCATTTCCAGGCTCGGATAACCCCTTTCTCTACATGATAAATGTTATTTTCTGAAGTGAGACAACCCCTTTAATGGTTAAAGAAGATGTGGAAGAGTTGGCATAACCTTATACACATTAGGCTGGTTCTGCTGAAATCGTCTCATTCATATAACGTACATAGCCATTTTCAGTCTTTTTTTAAACCCAAACACTATGTACCCTTGCTTTGCCTCTGGTTTGTAACATCAACTATGATGGGGAACCCCCCCCCCAGGTCACACCCATGGAGTATTCCAAAGCACCCACTGAAAGCTTGCAGATGGTATTTGCAGGGGTGCACCTAGCCTTTCTGCTGCCTGAGGCAAAAACTGAAACGGCGCCCTCCCAATGCCAATTTCTTAACCTAACCCCTTTGTCACAATGAAAGCGCTCATTCCCCATGGCCCTTCTGCTGCCCCCCTCTTGCCCCTTCCTGGTGCTGCTTGAGGCGATCGCCTCACCTGGCCTCATTGGTGGTGCCCCCTAGGTATTTGCAAAGCAAGGTGCCATAACTAGTCCATAACTAGAAGCGTGGTCATAGGTGTAAATAATCAGACACACAGCCACAGGATGGCCACCAACTTGCAAACATGAACTGGTGCTAATGGTGATGGGGCGATGAGGGGGACGTCGTCCGCACACGCACAGATGTGACTTTCCTTACCTCTTCAAGTGGCGGGACGTGTCCTGATATATGTGTCATGAGATGACTTAGCTTTTCAAAACCACATGTTACAAAGTGCTTGTTTCAATCCCTGCTGGCAATGGCGATAAAGTGCACTCTTCAGACATGCTGGTGCACGATGAAAGGATCTGCACCATTCACTTTGTATTTATGAATAAATTATAATCTCAGCGTCTCTGATGGATTGTCTCTGGATACGTGATATCAGTGTTTATAAAGCTGAGATTGTTGGTGCTTCTGTCCCTAAACAGCAGACATTGTTAAGCAGAAACATGGATAAATGACATCGATTGCTTAAACAGAAGGTCATCACAGCGGCGGGGAGTGGAGTTCATGCCATGGCTGATGAATAATGGATGCCGGTTAGCGCCACGCGGCACATGCACACTCGTATGTCACAATGCGCTATGAGTATTATTTACAGAGCACAATGGAGAATTATTTTTGTCATCCTAATCGTCTTTGAGACCCTGATGGATCATTTAAATTGATCTGCAAATATTGATCCCTGGAATTCTGCCAAGAATCGTATAAAGATATTTATTGAGAGCAGATTTCCATATAATAAAGTAGTTACTGTACAATAAAGTGAGCGGTCTTCATTTCAGCACTGCGGAGAGTTCCAATATTATCAGACTTCTATCTGACAATGTTACCTGTTTTCTTACATCTTGTTACACCTGGACATTGCTAGCAGTAATACATTGTTACCTCTGACAAACCTAATGACTTTACTGCATTAGGACCCGGTCATTAGGTTTACAGAACAATATAACACAATTAGATGGTTGATATCCGCTTCTCTTTACTACCAACCTTCAAGGCAAAGGGAGCTTAAAGAGGAACGGTCCGCTCTCCTGACATGTCTGTTTTAGTAGCTACTTGCATTCCCCATGTAATAACAATTCCAGATAATCTATTCTTATGACTCTATTTATGACTCCATTCCTTTATTATTCCTGCTAGAAGTTATGAATGAATTACTAGCAGTGTGCAAGGATGGTCCACCTAGGTGTTACCAGTTGGGGATGTGTCCCTGCACAATCTGACTCTGGCAGTACTGATTGGATAGTGCCAGACTGTGCAGGGACCCCCCCCCCCAAGCCAGTAATACCCATCTGGACCTGTATTGCAGCTGCTAGTGCTAGCAATTGATTCACAACTTCTAAAAAGAAATAATACAATAAAAATAACAATTCTGTATAATCTACTCTTTAAACTCTATAATTTGATGTTCTTCAATTATTCCTACTAGAAATATATGAATGAATAGCTAGCAGTCTGTAATGAAGATCCAGCTGTATGTTACCAGTTGGGGGAAGGGGGGGGGTGTCCTGACATTGGCAGCACTGATTGGATAGTGTCAGACTGTGCAGGGACACACCCCCAATTGGTAAGACCCATTTGTCCCTTTGCTGCAATTCATTGCTTCATTCATTAATAACTAGAGATGAGCGAACATGCTCGTAACGAGCACTGTACCGCTCGGCTCCCCTGCGCTCGCATGGGCGCAGGCAGCCGCTTCCGTCGGGTGAGGAGGACAGAAGGGGCTGCCTGCGCCCATGCGAGCGCAGGGGAGCCGAGCGGTACAGTGCTCGTTACGAGCATGTTCGCTCATCTCTATTAATAACTTCTAGCAGGAATAATAAAGGAATGGCACATCATAGAGTCATAAGAATGAATGCTCCAGAATTGTTGTTACATAGGGAATGGAAGTAGTTACTAAAACAGACATGTCAGGACAAGGGACAGCACATCATAGAGGCTAAAGAGTAGATGATAGAGAATTATTATTACATGGGGATTGGTAAGACCCATTTGTCCCTTGCTGCTAGTAATTCATTCATAACTTCTAGCAGGAATAATAAAGGAATGGCACAGCATAGAGTCATAAGAATAGATGCTCCCAAATAACATGGGGGATGCAAGTAGTTACAAAACCAGACACATCAGGAGAGGTGACAACTCCTCTGTAAGCACAGCATGCAGGAGTGAGTGTTATGGGAGGTGGTCAAGCTGTGAAATACAACTCTTTTCCTTCCTGAAAGTGAACAAATGCTAAATCGTCAGATTTCCACCAACCGTGACACCTTAGGAATGATAAAGATCTCGGGTATCGATCTGTTGATGACTCTTTACAATGTCCCTGGAATGTTAACTAGATGAACCTCACAATAGACGTGTGTCACAAATGCATTTCTTTGTATGTTTTATCTGAGATCTCCGATTTCCTGAAAGCCATGTATTGTGAACGTGCATATCAGTGGCGTAACTACAACTAACTGGGCCCACAGCAAATTTTTGAATGCCCCCCCCCCCAGAAACTTCCTCGCAACCCCGAACTCACATGCAACCCTCACTCTTGTGGCTAGTCAAGATTGAGCTCTCCCAGACAAGGCCTGACAGCCGCTCCATCTGCTTTCTATAGTGTCACTGTATATAATGTCATTGTATAATACTGTTGAGGGGGGCCTGACAATAAAATCTTTTAGTCTCCCTCCTGAGGGGGCCCCTTGTGGGTCTGGGCCCCAAAGCAGCTGCTTCCCCTGCTTCCTCTATTGCTACGCCCCTGGTGCATATGTAACATATCATAGAGGTACCAATGAAGAAATGGCATCCTTTACGTGGGTTCTAGAGCCATGATGCAATACCTTAACAACCTATGGGTATGTGTGGCGCTGTTTCTTGGAAAAACAATCAAACTTTTTTCTTATACTGGACAACCCCTTTAAGCCAGATTTTCTACAAGCAAGTGTAATTTAGCATAGCAATTGTACACTTTGCCTTATTATGGCTCATTTATCTCAGCATATGTGTGGCAATTACCTTATAGGTGTTGTCCCACAAAAATATTCTACATTTTTTAAACCAGCACCTGGATCTGAATACTTTTGTAATTACGTGTAATTTAAAAAAATTGTATAGCCACTGAGTTATCCAATAAAATGTATCTGTATAGCGCCACCTGCTGTTTGCTCTTTTCCTTATTTTCCTGTCCACCTTGCTGAGATAGACACACATGCTCAGTTCCATCTTTCAGCTGTGAAAGGGGAGAGCTGCAGCAGACAGGATATTCCCCCCTGAACAGTAGCAGAAAGGACACTCCCCCTGAGCTGAACAGTGAATACAGAGATCTCTGGATCCATGTAAGGTACAGGGCTGGTTCTAGCTTTGTTAGAAGTAGATTGTCCTGTAATATATGATATCCATTTTTTATTTTTTTTTTTGCATTAGTCATGGGAGAACTCCCCTTGATTTAATACTTTGTTTTTCACTGTACTGGAAATCAGCTGACTTCTTGACAAGCCTATCATAGAGATATGTTTATAAACAGCAGCCAATCAGAGGAATCAGAGGTAAAAGGAGGAGGGGGATAGCAGCAGCCTGAACCAATGATGAGGCGGTGGGTGTGTCTTAGACTACCTCAGACACTCTGTAGGTAATATACCTGAACGGTATAGATGTAACCTTGTCGCACTCTGCCGACTTCTCTGCACGGAGTAGGGTTCCCACCCCTGTATGTAGACAACAGAAAAACTCCGGCTTTTTCGTGAAATACAGGTAAGTGTTTATTTGAGGATATTGCGGCACAACATATAACGTTTCGGCGGTAATGGCCTTATTAAGACCAATGCCGCAGGAGAAATGAGGAGATGAAAGACAGCACTGCTCTCTTTCATCTCCTCATTTCTCCTGCGGCATTGGTCTGAAGAAGGCCATTACGGCTGAAACGTTATATGTTGTGCGGCAATATCCTCAAATAAACACTTACCTGTTTTTCACGAAAAAGCCGGAGTTTTTCTGTTGTCTGTACCTTAACGGTAGTCACGAATCACAGCTCTGCCCTAATTGCGCTGAGCTAAAAAAGCAGCCAAAGAAAAAGCTCTGAGAAGGTAAATTGCAGGTAACCTTCCCCTGTAGTATCACTTTTGAGCTCAGTGTCTTTAACCAATTTGAAATCAATGCCAGAGAATGAACTAAATACCCTGTTTTATTGCAGACCCTTCTACTCTTTCATGGGCCCATGCCGTATCACTGCCATCTAATGTAAAAACAAGTATCATGGCATATGGCGGTGCCTAGAGGTCCATGATAGGGACTTACAAGGTTTCCATGTGCAGCCATATAGGACAGGGGTGCAGCACCACCAATGATCGCCTCAGGCGGCACCAGGTAGGGGCAAGAGGGGGGCAGTGGAAGGGCCATGGGCAATAAGAGTTTTCATTGTGGCAAAGGGGTTAGGTTAAGAAATTGGAATTTGGGGGGGGGGGGCATTAGTTTTTGCCTCAGGCAGCAGAAAGGCTAGGTGCACCCCTGATATAGGGTCCATGAAAAAGAGCTTTGCCATGTGCAAGAACTGAAAGCCTGACCTAAACTGATTCTAAGGATTTTATAATGTAATATGAAGAGCTGTGTGGGTGTTCATAGACAGAAATTAGAATATTGTATAGAAAGCCATCCATGGACAGCACTTTAGAAATATCCATTGACTTTAGTTATGTCTCAGGGAACAGAATTGGTCTTTACTCACAAAATGCTTCCAGCTGATGCCCGAATCCAGGTCACAGACGTGCAGCTCATTTCTGGCCCAGCGCCTACAGTCTGTTAATCCTGTGGATGGTCTTCAGCAGATTTATCAGGGTGGATTGTTCTAAATAACGTTCAATATGTAGAATACAAGTCATGAGAATACTACAACTGACCAGCATTACCAGGCGGTGTACCATGTATTATGTGCTACACTGTGACCGGTTATACCAGGTGGACTGTAATCTAATGTACGAGATAAGCAAGGCCTGTTACATAATCTAATATAACGTGTTCTCAGAAGTCAGTTTACATTGCACAGACCAGGGCTTAGTGGATTTTTGGAGAATGATTCTGTGCATAGAGCATTGGATGGTACCTGCTCCTATCTGACATTGGTGGCATATCCTAGTGATATGCCACCAATGTCTCAGATGAGGCAATCCCTTTAACACAGTAGAGTTTTTCTGCTCATAAGACATGTCCACTTTTGAAATTTAATTGTTGTTACTGCTCCAAGGTATCAAAATAAAAATGAAAAATCTTTGTAAATAGTCTTAAAGGGGTTGTCCGAGTTATGAAAGAAAAAAATGTATAGTACTGTAAATCTGATGGGCAGCAATATACAACTAATCTAAGCAAGTTTTAAGCAAAAAAAAAAAACTATATTTCCTCATCTCCCTGGTTCTTCTCTGGCCTTTGTTTACATGCAGTAATAACAATCTCTGCCCCTCCCCTTTCCTGCTCTACAAAGGGAGTGAATGCAAGAGCTGGCCTGAGTGACATGTCTGCTGGAATACTCAGCAGCATGTTGTATGTGTAGGACTACAAGTCCCAGCTGTACAATGACACTGCTGATACACACAGGATCTTCCCCCTACCTGTCTTGTACAATACAATACTTTGCATCTCCTTCAGATCAGCTCCAGTATCAGCTTTGTGTCTGTAGGGAGAGGAGGGCAGATCCTGTGTCTCTTTACATCTGCAGCTGCTGTTGTAAAGCCTTCAGTGTGTTCTGGCTGAAAGGGTTAATGTTTTATCTGAAAGAATCCAGGGAGAGAGCAGATAGCAGCAGCAGCAGAGCAGGGGGGCATGGCCAGCACAGTGACATCTCGTGTACATGCTCTGTGCACGAATATAAGATTAGCAGGGAGGCAAGCTGACATCACAGGTCATGTGACCCTGAGTGAAATTTAATAAACCAGCAGAAAGTGTATGGGAAAGCTGTTGTATTTGACTAGTTGGAAACATACAAAGTAAATAACTCGGACAACCCCTTTAAGTAAAACAGCTACCATTTTGTATATACAACTGATGTGTCTCCATGGTTACATACTACAAACAAACTCTGTGTAGTCTGCAGACAAATTCTCTTCCATCTGTTTCCTACAGGTGCAGCCAATGTTATCTTGACTGGCTAAACACAATAACGCAACAAAATCACATTACAGTAATGTAATAAATCGTGTTAAAGTGACCATCCTATATGCCCCTGGCATATATTTGGTAGTCATGTTTGGCCTATAGATTGACAATGGTTGAAATGCATATAAGTTGGAAAAAATAACTGTGGTACTGTTCATAAAGAGTGGGGTTTGAAAGGGCGGTAGTAGTTTCTGTGGAGGTGTTACAATATAAATCCGATGATGAGCTCCCTGGTAAGGTTTTGAAGTTTCTATTCGTTTGCATTTTGATATTTGCCAATGGGTTTGGATTTGGCTTTTCTGTGTGGTGATTTTGTATCTACAGTAAAATTGGATTTATCTCCACTACAAGACTCTTTTTTGCAATTTGGCTTGAAGACTTGGTGTCGATACAGTATTTCGTACCGTGTCTTTGGATTTGGATCCCAATCTTCCTTGTGATTTGGTTGGCCTCTATAAATGGTCTTTTTGGAGAACGTTCTATTTGCTTTCCTTTACATCACCTAAATATGTGTCTCCAAGGCAGTTTTAAATTTAGTGTAATTTTATTAAAGCCAAATTTCCTTGTGCTTCACAATAGCGAATCGACTTTCCTTGAATGGTGGTAAAAAATTTGAAAAAATCGTGCAAGTATTACGTCACCACGTTGGCCAACGTGATGACATTATCATGGGCCACACGACATTTTGCGCTACATCTTCAAACAAGATGGCGGCAGCCGGCTCGTGGCGATCAAGTGGATGAGGTAAGTATGATTTTTTTAAAATTTTACACTGTATTATTACAGCTATAAACGCTCCATCTGAGGGGTACAATGACGGGGAACGGCGCAATTTCAGATTCCTGTCATTGCATCCACTACTTACAAAGAATGTGATTCGTGATGAAACAAATTTTTTTGTAAAAGCAGCCAAATCGAATTCTTTGCTCATCACTACATGTGACCTATGAAACAATGAGCAATGTACGGTTCTGTTCACATTTGCAGTGTAAGCTATTCAGAGTCTGTGCCACAAATTCATTCAGATTTGATGGGAAGAATAGTGCTACATGTAGCATTGTTCTCCTTGTCAACATGGCAGAAACTGATAGACTTCACTGGAAGTCATTGAGGTCCATGTTGTGACAATGGTTTCCATCATACAATGGATGTAGCAGAGTGCTGTCGCTTTCACAGTGCACAGTGTGAACTTAGCCTGAAAAATATAAGTGGAATTTATCATTGTTGGTGTATCTGAAGTTAGTTTTAAGATAGCAGATTTGATAAATGGCTGCCATAAGTTTTTATGAAAAGTCATTTTTGGGTTAACAACTTAAACATTAAAGGGGTCGTCACACAAAATATATTCTGCATTTTTCGAACCAGCCCCTGGATATGAATACTTTCACTGAACTCTATCTGTACAGCGCCACCTGCTGTTTTCTATCTTTATAATTTTTCTGTCCACCTCACTGAGATGGAAGCACATGCTCATTTCTATCCTTCAACTGCCACCAGCTGCAGTAGAAAGAACACACCCCCTGAGAAAGTGTACGTCCCCTAAGCGGCCAGCTTGAAATCTAGCAGAGCAGTTGGAGTAATGGATAGGAAGATCTCTGGATCCATGTGAGGTACAGGGCTGGTTTTAAGTTTGTTAGAAAGAGATTGCCATGTACTATATGATATCAGATATTTTTTACATTAATCATGGGATAACACCTTTAAGAAACAATTCACATAAGGCAATTTATTTTCAGAAATTTCTTTGGCGTACCTCACCTGCATGTGCATGATTTGCTGCAAGCCCTATATCTGTGATGGCTAACCTCCGGCATTCCAGCTGTGGTAAAACTACGACTCCCAAGATGCACACTTGCTTGGCTGTTCTCAGAACTCCATAGAAATGAATGAAGCATGCTGGGAGTCGTAGTTTCACCACAGCTGGAGTGCCGGAGGTTAGCCATCACTGCACTATATGATATATTTAGACAGTCGTAGAAATGTATGCAACAAATCTGCTTTATGTGAATATACCCTAACATTGCATTAACAGATATTAGATGAATTTGGGTAGAAATGAAAATCATTAGTTACAGGAGATTTGCAAAATTGTTACAATAGCTCGTCCTCTTTTCTGTTATTGCCCTTGTCCTTTATGTTATGTATTTATGGGTTTTTTTTGTGGACTGTAATATTAATATTGTCATTAATATCAGATCAAGTGAGGGGGTCCGACTCCAGGCACCCGCCCCAGTCAGCTATTTGAATTGACTGCTGTACTCCGAAACAAGCACCAGAACAGTTCAGCTCAGTGAATGGGAGCAGCGTTGCAGTACCACTCATGGCCACTACACGGTTCATGGAGCTGTGCTGTTCCAATGCCTGTTCCAGAGCACAGCAGCTCCTTCAAGCAGCTGAGCAGAGGACTCGGCATGACTGGGTGCCATGCCAAGCCCTCTAATAATGGGAATAAAAAGGATATGGCTGAATTAATATTGACCATCTAATGTGCATTAATATGACTTTTTTTTTTTACAGATAACAAGAAAAATGTAGAAAATCAATAAGAGGTACTTGGCTCTGTGAACCAGAGAGGTTCCCTCTCTGATCCGGTCTGCGCCCTTCTAGTCACTCCACCTCACAATGTCAAAGAAGGGCGCCAGCAGCAGAGTTAAGGGAGAGAGACCTGATACCCTAGCGTCCTTACAGGCTGCGAATGAAGACCTGAGGGCCAAACTCACGGATATTCAGATAGAACTCCAGCAGGAAAAGAGTAAGGTGAGCAACTGGGGATCTGGGTGGATCTATAAGCAATGTCTTTAGGAGGACTCTGTTTTACTTTATCAGTCTATTGCATCTAAAATACAAAATTAAGCAACTTGTCTTGATTACAAATGTTCTGCCATTTTCTGTCTACAGTTCCAAGGCAGACCTATGTATCTCCATGGTTACAGACTACAAACAAACCCTCTTTGTAGTCTGATCCCGAAGTTCTTTGTTACGTCATTCTTTTGCCGCCTCTTCTTGCTAACCTACAAGAGGCAGATGGATGGCTGGAGTAACATAAGTGCAGGATAAGACTATGCAGGTTTCGTTTGCAGTTTGCAATCATGGAAACACATAGCTCTGTATTAGATCTGTGTACACAAAAGGGTATGATAGTTTTAGTTGCATTTCCAAGCAGTAACGCCCATTAAAATGTCATCACCATTACACAGCCTTAAAGGGGTTCTCTCACTTCAGTAAGTGGCATTTATCATGTAGAGAAAGTTACTACAAGCCACTTACTAATGTATTGTGATTGTTCATATTCCTTCCTTTGCTGGCTGGATTAATTTTTCCCATCACATTATACACTGCTTGTTTCCATGGTTACAGACAACCCTGCAATCCATCAGTGGTGGTCGTGCTTGCACACTATAGGAAAAGCATCAGCCTTTCTGGTGGCTGGGACTATGGGAGTGCACATAGGTCGGTGCCTTTTCCTATAGTGTGCAAGCACAACCACCACTGATGGATTGCAGGGTGGTCTGTAACCATGGAAACGAGCAGTGTATAATGTGATGGAAAAATGAATCCAGCCAGCAAAGGAGGCAATATGGATAATCACAATACATTAGGAAGTGCCTTGTATTAACTTTCTCTACATGATAAATGTCACTTACTGAAGTGACACAACCCCTTTAACACTGTCATTAAACCAGATAAATTCTGACTGCCTACAGTCACCACTAGGCGGAGCTTTCTGAAGATGGATTCTTCATTGTCTTTAGAGATGAGCGACTTTCCCAAAATTCATTTAGGGTTTCAATTTGGTTGAATCAGACTCATGTCATCGCCCTTACCAATGACCATCTTTTAAATCAATAGCTGCCGGGCTTGATGTATATTAAGTAAGCCTTTAGTTTAAATTACCACACTGAACTACGGATAACTCCCATAGGTTAGGACAAGTAACCCAAACTAACCGAATCATCCCATTCCCTAAGGTTTCACCAACTCAAGGATTTTTTCTACGAACTTCAATAATCACATTCTATAAGGTAGTAAATCTATAATTGCTGGGACCGCTCCCCTTCCCCCCCCAAAGCAGCCAAGCTACCACTCCATTCAAAGTCTATGGGACAGATGGAGAAAGCCAAACTGGGATTACATGTATTTCATGGATAAAAACCCTTGGGTTCCATTGTCTAATATTACATTAAAAGGATCAGGTGACATTAGAAAGACTGGACTGCTTTCTAAAACAGCGCCACTCTCATCTATATGTTATATCTGGTATTGCAAATGAAGCTATGTTTGGTTGTTCTGATGCAAAGATCTCCCTGACAGAAACCATTCAGTGTGAATAATATACAATAACAGGTATGGAACATCTGGGGTTAATACTTTCCAGGGCATTACAGCATCGGGATCCACAGCTGATGTCTTCTCATCTTGCGTTAGGTAAATTCTCTTAAACAAGGAGTCACAAGCTGTACATAATCGTAACCAGTGAATCTACGTGGAGGGGGCACTTGCTGATTTGATTTATGCAGACTCAGTGCATATAATGAAAGCTGATCGTCCGTCTTTAGCTGTCAGGTTGATGGACAATATGATCTGAGGTCTGATGGGGGCACAATCGCTGGTCTGAGGTCTGATCACAATACTGATCTAGGTTTGATGGGGGCCGCTGATCTGAGCAGACTGAGGTCTGATGATTGAGGTCTGATGGGGGCACAATACGGCTGACTGAACAATACCTGATCTGGATACATATGATCTGAGGTCATATTAATTGATGATCTACTGATCTATTTGCTGTGATATATGTGTATATTATAGGACAGTGATGGCGAACCTTTTAGAGGCCAAGTGCCTAAAACTGTAACCCAAACCCACTTATTTATCGCAAAGTGCGAACACAGCAATTTAACCTGAGTCTGACTACAGTCCAATATAGTATATCCTCCATGTTACTTTATCATTTAGCTATAATATCCTGCCTACACTCAGTGCACTACCTGTGCTGTTCATAGTGCGCCCTGCGCTGATGAATGGCAGGAGAAGTCTAAGGCATATTGGTACACCATAGACTTTTTCCAGGGTGCGCGTGTCCACAGAGTCTCTGGCAACCCGCGTCATGGTTTGCCTTCCACTGTTATAGAAGCATATTGTGTTTTTATATTTAAAATGAAAGTTTGAATTAATATTTCCTATTAACTTTTATCTAAACAGATCCAAAATTCTGCACTGATTATTTTTGTTAATTTTGTTAACAGAGCTCTACATATATTTGACACAGCCATAAACCAGATAACTTCTAAAATTCTGTCTGCCTATAGTCACCACTAGGTGGAGCTTTCGTAAGATGGATACTTTATTGACTTTAAAGATGAATTACTTTCCTACAGTTAGTTTCAAATTCTATTTGGTAGAATCGTTCATCAGATTGAATTTCGAACAAATACAATTGGTCTGCTTAAACTGCCCTGAAAAATCTTGTATGACATTCTGAGGTCTCATAGGACTGTATTCACCCCTTTCAAGCTCTTTAATACTAAGACAGCATTATCAACATATACAGCTATGGGTAAACTGATAGGAGCCGGTGATAACACACTGTACTGTCAGATTTTTTTTTTTTAATTAATAAAATGGTCCATAAATTATTCCTTTTTGGTGACAGACGCCTTCTTCTCTGTCTTCAGATCTTTAAAGTGGTTGCTGTCGATTTGTGCAGGACGAATTACAAAGGTGTCAGACTTGTCAGAAATTTGTAACAAATTCAATTTGTGTAGAAGCAATTAACTCATCTCTGATTGTCTTCAAAGCCAGCTGTATAAATATTTTGGGGGTCATTTCCGAACAGATATACGCAACTTTTGTGGCGTATATCTGGTACGGATTCTGTCGCACACCATGTTGCGGCAGAATTTGCGACTTCTTCCCCACTCACGTCAGGTCTAAAAAAGTGGGCATGGTGTAGGTGTGAAAGGGGAGGATCCGGTAGGCTCATCTCATTCATCATTTTCTACGCCTGGCTCGAAAGCTGTCTTACATTTTAGAATAGGCGGTAGACACACCAAAATTATGTAGAGGCTGGCACCTCTAGATAACTTCAGTGATCCACTGCCAGCACAGGGGCTTATTAAGACCGGCGTCTAAAATGCCGCTCTTAATAAATGTACCCCTTTTGTCTATAAGCAACATCTAGTGGTAGCTGAAGGCAGGAAGAATTTGTAGTGTTTACGGCTTTGTGAATGAAAGGAGTGGTTAGGCTACTTTCATACCTGCGCTTTCCCTTTCCGTTATTGAGATCCATCATAGGATGATACAGATTGGTGCCATTGCTTACTGATATAGTTCCAACAAAGAGTGATGAGGGAGGAGTTGTAGAGGGTGATAAGGAGAAAGCAAATTTATTACATTTTCTTCTCCACTGTATTCAGATGAAATGCATTAAATGTCTGATGAAATGCAGAGTGTAAAAGTAAACTGAAATATATTTAGGAGCTGTTATTTATACTGTTTCCTAGAATTTTATTTGAAGTAGCTGCTGGTATTCTTCACATTATATTTTAGAGTACTCCTAGAATTGCTCGGTCTTGGAAGCTTCCATATAATCTCTATGTCATAGATTGATTTATATATGTTATATTTCTATAGATATAGATATTCATGACATCTATATTTTTGGGTTATTTTTAGGTAAGCAAGCTTGAGCGAGAGAAAAATCAGGAAATCCGCCAAATTCGAGAACACGAACAGCATAAAAACATTGTTCTTGTGACAGAGCTAAAGGCCAAACTTCATGAGGAGAAAATGAAGGAGCTCCAAGCCGTCCGGGAAGCCCTATTGAGGCAGCATGAGTCGGAACTGATCCGGGTTATTAAAATTAAAGATAATGAGAATCAGAGGCTGCAAGCCGTGGTGAATGCACTGAGAGACGCGGCCCCGGACAAAGTGAAGACAGTTCTTTATAACGAGGCAAAGGAAGATGCCAAAAAAAGTTTCGAGTTTGAGAAAATCAAAATGCAACAAGAGATTTTTGAGCTCAAAGGAGCCAAAAAACAAGTGGAGGAGGCATTGACTGTGGTTATTCAAGCGGATAAAATGAAGGCTGCGGAAATTAGGAGTGTGTATCATTTACATCAAGAGGAGATCTCGAAAATCAAAAAGGAATGTGAGAAAGAAATCCGGAGATTGGTATGTGGCGAAATAAAGGTTTATAAAGTGTAAACTGTGCCATGATCTCACATCTTTACATTTACAGAAATGTCTCTTGTTTCAGTGTTGACTCAATGTTGAGGTATTTAGGGTTAATGTTAAAATGTGTCATTTGGTAAAATAGAAATCCAGATATTATCCTAGCACATGCATCAATATGTAATAAAAAATATAAGTTTCTGCAATGCACATTTTAACCACTAGGTGGTGCTATAGAAAACTGCACTACAACCTCCTGAATGAAGGGGCTGTATCCTTAGTGTGTTTCTGTACAGTGATCACCTTAACAGCACACCATGTGGATAGTTATGGTATTGCAAGCAATATCTTTCATAGCTGTCATTAGATAAACAGACAGCTTTGGTACCTTACAACCCATTAGTGGTCCATAGTGGGATGTTCTACAGCAAACAAGCCTCTGAAGACCATGATTATGAAATATGCAGACATGTAAAATAAATTCCTCAGTTTACAGTACATACTATGCAAATTATATACATGGTCGAGTCACATTATTATGACCACTTTCTACTTTCGACGTCGTCAGTGTGTAGATCAAGAAGCAAGTCACGCTTGGTGAGCTGGCTCAGTGGGTATATGAGGTGTGATAGGCTGTCTGCACACACATACACGCGTTGCTGTCATGGGTAAAAGGGGTATTTTCAGAGTTGCACAAAGGGATGATTATTGGCTTTCAGGCCATGGATGGCGGTATATCTGATATTGTGCAGTTGGTGAACTGTTTTCATGCTGCTGTGGTGAAAGAGTATGGTGAGTGGACAATTGGCACCATTGTTAATAAGCAATGTGGAAACTGCGGAGCACTACTTGCCATTGATGTGAGAGGTGAATGTCGGCTATGAAGGTTTACAAGGGCGGACTGACACGCTACAATGGAGCAGCTCACCACCAAAATGGACCAGGGGGCTACCAGATGTGTGTCTAACACAACAATTCAGTGAACCCTACTGCATATGGGGCTCCAAAGAAGATGGACGGTCACTGAAGCTTTGCTAATGAAGTTGCATCAGCAGAAAAGGCTTAGATTTTCTTGGCAGTTTCGGAATTGGACCTCTGCTGACTGCTCAGAAGCGTTGTCTTCTCCGATGAGTCACGTTTTCTGCTTCATAGAACAAATGGACGTTGGCTTGTCAGGCGAGAAAAATCAGAGAACAAACACCTGCAACCATTGCTGGAAGAACACAAGCTGTTGGTGACAGAGTTATGGTCTGGGGAATGTTTTTGTGGCATTCTCTGGGGCCACTCATCCACGTGTAAGGCACTCTCAACTAAATTGGGTATGGATCCATGCAGATTACGTACACCCATACAGCTGATTGTCTTCCCTGGGGCGGATGGGGATCTTCCAGCAAGATTATGAGACTTGTCAGCATGGCTAGAAATGTCTGACATTGGGAAGACCATGACCAAGAATTCCAAGTACTACCCTGGCCCCCTAATTCTGATTACTTGAACCCAATGGAACATCTCTGGGACCACCTCAATGGTTGTGTTCGTTCTATGGATCCCCCCTTTCTCTCACGCCCCCTCCAGCAACTGTGGGATGCACTGCAGTCAGCATGGCTCCAGATGCCTGTGACAACCTACCAGGACCTTAATGAGTCACTGCCCAGCCCATCTAGCTGCTGTCCGTGCTGCAGCCGGCAGTTACTCTGAATATTAGCTGTTGGTCAGAAATAATGGGACTCGGCTGTGTATATCCATGGATTCATATAAAATAAGTCAACAAAAAAATTAATTGATTGTACCTGTGCAGGAAAAATGGCAGAACTTGGTTAACATTTTTTAGCAAGATCACAGCGCTGGATATTAAAAGAGGTAAGTAAAATTGCACCAAAAATGGTGCCTCCTCTATCCAAGTTCATATTTTATATAGGACACCATTATATAAGGGGCAGGCTTCCTTATATGTCACCCTCCATTCATCATTATCAGCTGCATTATGCCAACCCTTGAGCTGAGAACATCAGTTAAATACAACTCCATCTTCCATTCTCATCCATGACCTCTCCATAAGCTCCTTTGAGGAATTCATTGTAATCAGAGGTGTTGGAATTTGTTCCTCTTGTACTGCTTTGTACATCTTGGTAAAATCCTCCCTTTTTGTATACAAACCCAGAAGCGGAATGGATAGCGTGGATAAGAATGTGCCCTGCGACCTTGACCCAGTTAAGTACTCGTAATTGTCCTTGTGTATAGACATTGATATAAAGATAGCTAGAAGATTGGTAAAATGTCTACAGTTTTTGTTTTATTGTTTTCCAGATATCAGAAAATAAGAAATTGCAAAAAAAGACTAATCACGGCCGAAGGGTGAGACTGATTTTCCTCATTACAGAACATTTCAGTGGATCAAAAAGAAATGAAGATAATTTATTGAAAATGAGAAAAGTTTGCAAATTGATGTCACATGCTATACATACTGTTCTATATAATCTCAGGTCTACAAATGTAACCACTAATTGCAATATCCTGACAGATACCTTTAATCATAATGTCCGATTCCCCTGATGTCCGTGTTGGCTGCTACAGGGTCTGCAATATCAAGGAGGTACAGCCAGTAGCTGACTCCATAGCCAGCTAAAGTAAGGGTCTGTTATAACCTGATCTATCTCAGGATCTATAGCAGCTAGAGATAGGAGCCAGGTCTTGTTTTAAAGCTGACAATCTAAAGGATTTCTAAAGGATCTAGTGGATCTTTCCCTGTCTTGTTTTAAAGCTTAGATTATCAGCCTGAGACAGAGGAAGATAAAGATAGAGCAGGTTAACAGGGCCACCCTTATTCTCTTCAGCCAGCTATGCTGTAAGCCTGTGTGGAGAAGGAGAGGGGGGAATGTGCTGACAGGCTGCAGGGAGAGGAGAGAGACATATCTCATCCTATCTCTCTCTAAGTACTCTACAGGGCCCAAAGGGAGTGGGTAACTGACTTCGGTACATGTTATCCGCTCTTCCCACTCCTTAAATCACAGAGCATAGTGGCTCTCTGAAGGAATGCAAAGATGTGTTTCTGCGCATCTAATCACCCCTCTGTGACTAATTAGGTATTTAATTGACACCCTGACGCAGACAATTGCCAGTGTCCGTATCACGGTATAAAATAGGTTCCACCAAACACTCGCACCTCACACAGGCATTAATAAAGTTTATATTTTACATGACTCCTATGCTGTCCTTTTGTTTCCACGAGACATATTATTGTTGTACAAAAGTAGTAAAATAGAAAAAATAAATATTTGGTATTGATACAGAAAATAACACATTATTTATACCAAACATTGTTGAGGAGGGGCCCATACAAAAGATTGCTGTGGGGTTCTGCCTTTTCTAGTTACACCCCTGGTACTGGTTGACCATTGCAAATTCACCTAAACTTGTGTATTGATACTTCTGTTGATAATGAATTTTCTACAGGCTTTCTTCTCTAGCGCTTATCTCTGCCTCCCACCGCAATGGGTTGCTTTTGTACACCGCCTGTGACATGCAGGCTGCTGCATAGGGCACAGTAATCCGCCTCTCCTGTGCCTTAAAACTTGGACTCTCCAGCATCTAAGATTTTTTGAACTATAGCTTCTAAGACGTGATCTGGACACAACTGTTTGTTTCTGTAACTCCTTTCCATTTCCGCAAACAAAACAGATATGCGTTCACCTCCGCGACAGAAATTGGAAAGCGACCTGCACTATATCAGAATAGGTGAAGGACCCGACTGCTGGATCTCCACAATTAAGATATTTATGAAAGACTGAAGAACCATGCTAGAAAATAACAACGTAAATTCCAACTAAAATAGAGTGAAAGCAAAAGAAAACCATTTCTTACTGCAGTACCAGATAATTGTGCTATATTGAAGGTGGTTCATGGGGTGCTGGTAGAATTGATGTTTATTGCTCTTCCTAGGAATCCTCCAGGTTGATTCTGTAGCCCAAAGTTATTTTATGCTTCATCTCAAGACTTCAAGGTGCTGAGATAACAAATTCAGCCATCTAACATTCCCTATCATCCTCCCAATCACACAGCAGGGACAGCTCCCCAGGCAGCGAACAAATGGAAGCTGTAGCCTTGTGAAATAAATCAGTGATGTTGATTCTGCCGTCAAGAGGTACAGATTCCATATGACACCTTACCTCATTATCCGCTTCTTTCAAACCCTTGAGAATTTCATTTAGTTCTTGTTAGAAATAGCTAACCAATCAATAGATCACAGAGCTACAAACATTTACTGTACTGCGGTTGGTTTTCTATAAATTTTGTGTTGTGTTTTTTTATATTATTTTCTTATGAATGATCTTAATAAACCTCCAGAAGCATCAACACAAAATTTGCAAAATTATAAATGTGGAATTAAATAGACCATGCTGTGTAAACATTTAGGGGGTCATTTATTATGGGAAGTACACCACTTTTTGGTGACTTTTGTTGCAGGTTTGGTCACAAAGGGGACTTGTGGCTGAATCTGCAACTTTTCCCCGCTCACACCACTTTTCTAAGGTGGTGGGAAAAGGGGGCATGGCAAGGGCAGGGGAAAGGCGCCTCTACATAACTTAGGCACATCAAGCAGCAGCGGACATGGACTAAGACTGGCGTCTAAATCGCCAGTCTTAGTAAATGTCCCCCTAAAGGTCTACTCATAAGAGAGTACAGAGTTGTCAAAATCAGTGATGTTATTGATGGTGGAGGGTAGGTTATAGGATGTTTTCTGATCTATTGTAAAACCAGTGATTAAAGGGGTTTCCCAGAACTTAAATATTAATGACATCCTTAGAAAAGGTCATCAATGTCATAATGGTGGAGATCAGACTCACAGCACCACCGCCTATAAGCTGTTTGAAAGGGGTAACTCACTCACTTGACAGTGGCGGCCTCTTATTCTGGTCTGTGACATTATGTTCTTTGTTCACATGACCTTTTTACAGCTCAGTCCTAATCAAGTGAATAAGAGGCCTCATGCACACGACCGTATCCATTTTGCAGTTCTGAAATCACGGATCCGCAAATTAAAGATGCAGTCCGTGTGCTGTCCACATTTTTTTTTTTTTTTTTTTGTGGACCATTGACTTCAAGGGATCCGTGGTTTGCATTTTGCATGTATATCTGTTCCACACAAAAACAGAACATATCCTATAGTTGGCCACAAAATGAGGATCATGGACCCTTTGAAGTCAATGGGTGCTCCAAAACATGCAGATGCAGCACAGACGCACAGATGCACAATTTGCAGACTGCAAAATATATACGGGTGTGTGCATGAGGCCTTACTGTCAGGGGACCTCAATGCTGTCAGTGTGGAATCAGTTGAGGCGTTTAGAGATTATATAAAAAGACTGAATGAAAATCAGCTTTCTTGTCCACAGACTATGTATGGTATTGTACATCAGACACACTCATATATGACAAGAGTGATGCTGTTACTGGAGGAAAGCCGTCGTGTTTTTCTAATGTCATACAGCACATTACACATACACTTTAGGCCACTGTTCAACATGGCAACCAGGAAACATCTTGGAGAGCCATAAAAATAGAAGTCACAGATCCTTTTATCTAGTATTTCAACATGAAGCCATATCGTGTCAACTTTTAAACAGTGTTTTTTAGATCCTTCTGAATTCTTCAAAGATCCATTATCTCTTGCAAAGTCTTATTATGTCAGTGCAGTAAAGTTTGCCTGTGTTAGGTATACCATAGTTTATGAGAAATAGAAAATTGCACGGTGGCTCAGTGGTTAGCCCTGGTGCCTCTCAGCGCTGGGGGTCCTAGGTTTAAATGCGACCAAGGACAACATCTGCATGGAGTTTGTATGTTCTCTCCGTGTTTGTGTGGGTTTCTTCCAGGTACGCTGGTTTCTTCTCACACTCCAAAGACATACTGATAGGGAACTTAGATTGTGAGCCCCATTGGGGTTAACAAGCAATGATAATGTCTGTAAAGAGCTGCGGAATATTTCAGCGCTATATAAGTGAGTAAAATTTAAATAAATAAAATAGGCTTACAGTGGGATAGACCAAGGCATATTTGGACATAGCCTACAGCACTTGCCACATCCCCACTAAAGAGTATAAATTACTATAAATTACATTAAATTGTAGTATTGTGTTATGTAATAAAATCTTGCAAAAATAAAATGTCAAGTTCAGTATTGTTCTCCTTGTGTTATTGACACATACATTTGAGGAGCTACACAAATGATTTCCCATCTCAGACAAACTAACCCTCAGTGTGTCTAGCACCATCTCAGATGAGACAATTGTGTCTCTACAAGAGCACCTTTTCAAACGAGTCAAACTGCAATGTTTCTACAAAAAAAGTTTTAAAAAATTCAGTTAAGCAAATCCCCAGTGTCTCTACAAGAGTACAGTATCTACAGCTGACCTGCAGTATCTCTACAATAACACAGTCCCGGACAAGCCATCTGCAAAATTTCTAACAGAGCACTATCTCATATAATCTAACACAGCGTGTGTCTACAAGTCCACCATCTTAGATGAGCCAACCCATTGTTTCTGTGGAAGAATACCATTACAGATAAGCCAAACCAGAGTGTGTCTACAAGAGCGCATGTGAGCAACTCTGCAGTGTCTGCACAAGAAAACTATCAAAACTATCTTAGGTAAGCCAACCCCTAGTGAATCTATCTCTGACATGTCAAATTGCAGTGTCTCTACAAGAGCACCATCACAGACAAGTGAACTTGTGCTGCTTGACATGAATCTATAAAAGCACCATGTGAGATGGGCTAATCTGCAGTGTATCTACAAGAAAGCCATCTCAGATAAGTCAATCTGCAGTGTCTCTACATGACAACCATCTCAGATAAGTCAATCTGCAGTGTCTCTACATGAACACCATCTCAGATGAGGAACAACTCTGTGTCTCTACAAGAACACCTCAGATGAGGCAACCCACAGTTTCTGTACAAGAGCACCATCTCAGATGAGGCAACCCACAGTATCTTTATAAGAGTGGTATCTTAGAGTCTCTACAAGGCCACCATCTCAGATGAGGCAACTTGTAATGTCTCCACAAGAGTACTACCAGAGATGAGGCAAATCACTCTGTCCTAAAAAAACATTTTCTTAAAAAAGCCAAACTCCAGTGTCTCTACAAGAACACCATCTTAGATGAGTCGACTGTCTTTAGAAGAGTACCATCTCAGATAAGCCAACTTGCAGTGAATCTACAAGACCAGCATCTCAGACTAGCCAATCTGAAGTGTCTCTACTAGAAAAACATCTCTGATAAGCTAACCACCAGTGTCTCTACAAAAGAACCATCTCAGACAAGCATTGTCTTTAAGAGACCATCTCAGACGAGCCAACTAACTGTGCCTCTAGAAGCACACCATCTAATATAAATCAGCCTGCACTTTTTCAAAATGCCCAAAAAATGCTAAAATGAGTGAATTGTTGGCTAAAATTAATGCTTAAAACTTTGTTCTAACTTTGTCTTGAGCTGAAACTTTACGTTGTTTTTGTATTAGTCCAATAATGAATTCCATTTTCACAGCCTTATACGGTTTATGGTATGGTGTGAATTATGGGCTGAAGCCTGTTAAAGGACCTTTGGACTTTTCTGACATTACTTCTAACACAGTGCTATTCTTTTACTGTAAACGCAGATTTCCTGAGACCTCAACCTGACGTTGGGTTTAACAGCAATCTCCATTCTCATTCATTCATTCTACTATCATCTAAATTGTACAATAAATACAGTCACGCTACAGTATAAGGGTTTTCCAAACTAATGTATTATTGGAATGGGAGGAATATTAAAAGTAATGAATAAAGACATTACTATATTGTATCCCATCACTAAGACTGTCCTAAAATGCTGAAACCATAAACTGGTGACCAATGAATGAAATTATTTCTAAATGGACGTTACAGTTCTATGACTCATTTTTGTAAATATTGAAAGATTGGGTCTTCTTCAAGATGGCTTTGCGTCCTGGAAAATGTACATGGTACTAACCATGATACTTAAAATGTGCCTGTTAAATCCTATTTAACCAGCTATACCACCTGAAAAGGTTGATCTTGCTGATTAAAATGATACCTGTCTTGTGAAAATCGGTTGTAGTGCTCCTGAGAAAAAACTAATTTTATTGTTTATGCCAATGAGGGCTTCAGTGCACTGAGAGGTGTGGCCAGCAGTGGAGAGCTTAGGAACTTAGGTGCACTGAGGGGTTAGGCCCCACCCCTCCATGCACTGAAGCCATTTACTGTGTGAAGAATAAAAGTCTGTTTTTCTTGGAAATGCTTCAACCGATTTTCACAAGACAGGTATCATTTTAATCTGCAGGGTCAACCCTGTCTGGCAGTATTTCTGGTTTTACAAGGTTGATCCCGCTAATAAGTGCTTACAAGCCTAAGGTATACCTTACTGACTGTCTCATTCTTGAAAATTTTGATTATGGTGGACTTTATATGCTAAATAAGAAAACTTGTAGGAGCTTATGGTATGCAAACAGAAATTTGTGCTAAATGGATCATATTGGAAAAATGGGTTAGGAAGTGTTGTTGAAAAATGGAACATTCCTTTAATTCATTGTCTATCATCGGTCACTGTTGCACAAAGCATAAACAATCCATCATATTGATCTCTTGATATTTTTGATATTCCACC